>VWYP01025811.1:43219-184722 GCA_013400435.1 Pycnonotus jocosus | reverse complement strand
CACCAGATCCACAAACCCAGTGATAGCCACTACCACAAACCCAGTGACAGACAGAACCACAGTCCCAGCCAGAACCACAGACCCAGTCCCAGCCAGAACCACTGACCCAGCCAGAACCACTGACCCAGCCAGAACCACTGACCCAGCCAGAACCACAGACCCAGTCGCAGCCGCCTCTCGGCCTCAGGCACTTTCCCCTTTGGTGCAGTTCCGGGCACAGCCAGCAGAGGCGCTGGTGGCTCCCAGCCGGGCGGGGTGGATGCGATGATCCCCCCGCGGCTGCAGGGGGCGCCGTGGCGCGAGTTCAGCCGCCTCTCCACAGGGCAATGGCGGGTGAGAGAGGGAGAGGGAGAAGGGGCTTTGTTTGCAAACCCGCGGCGGGCAGCCAGTCTCAGCACCACTTGGGAAGCTGAATGGACTGCAGCAGGAACCTCGGAGCAGCAGGCTGGAACGGCAGAGGCAGGCACACCTAGGGTTGCAAACAAAGTGTAGCAAAAGCTCAGAAGCTGTGCCAGGAGCCGCGGGATATCCGGACGGGCACGGGATGTTGAGTGTAGGCAAAAGGCCCGAAGCAGCAGCAGAAAGCAGCCGGGCTGGGCAGAGGCAGGCGGGCTCCCACGAGCACCTGCCGCAAGCAGCCTCAGGGATCGGGGTCCTCTTTGCAAGCAGAAGCTCACCCACAGTAAGGAAAGAAGTGCAGGAGAGAACTCCGCGGTGGCAGCAAGTTTTCCCCACTGCCACAGCCTGACCAGGTCACCCCCCGTCCCCAGAGCGGGGGAGGAGCTGAGCCCAGCCCCTCACCCCCCAGCCAAAATCTCGCAATGTCTCTGCCCTTCCCAAGGGAAAGCCCCCCAGCTAAGGGATGGTAGCAAACTGCACCTTTCCCCCTTCTCCTCCTCCCAGAACATCTTTTGTCTCTGAAGTATGATCACTAACCATTAGGCAACAAATGGGAGAAAATTCCCTGAGAGAGAGAAAAGGAAAAATCCTAACCTCCAACAATGTGCTTATTGCCAGGTAATACCTCTGTGATAGACTTCACACAGTCGCTTTATCAACATTGCATAATTTTCTCCTCTGTGTGGGCATTGCTGCGGTTTCCTGACTCCTGTGTCATCCAGTCTTGACTTCCTCTGTAGGCAGCAGAATGCCGTGGCCCTGGCAAGGTCAGTGTCCGTGGCTCCCAGGCCTCTGCGGACACACAGATGTTGGTGACTTATGTTTTCAGGCTGGTGGCCAGCACACAATCAGGGTGCCAAGGGTTTGCTTTGCCTTGGCACTGTAGCCTGTGTGAAGCCTCTGGCTCCATGTCATCTGTCAGGACACCTGAGTCATAGAACCACAGGATCTCCTGAGTTGGAAGGGGCCCACAGGGATCATCAGTCCCTCCCCTGTCCCTGCACAGACACCCCAACAATCCCACCCTGAGCAGCCCTGAGAGCGTTGTCCAAACGCTCCTGGAGCTCTGGCAGCCTTGGGGCTGGGACCATTCCCTGGGGAGCCTGGGCAGTGCCCCAGCAGCCTCGGGGGGAAGAACCTTTCCCTGAGCTCCATCCCAAGGCCTGACACAGCTCCAGCCCTTCCTGGGCTCCTGTCCCTGTCCCAGAGCAGAGCTCAGCCCCTGCCCCTCTGCCTCCCCTCAGGAGGAGCTGCAGCCCCTGAGGAGCCTCCCCTCAGTCTCCTCTGCTCCAGCTGAACGAGCCAAGTGCCCTCAGCCTCTCCTCAGACCCTTCCCCAGCTCCGTGTCCCTCCTCTGGACAATCTCCACCAGCTTTGGATCCTTCTGATCTTGTGGTGCCCAAAGTGTCCCCAGCACTGGAGGTGAGGCTGCCCCAGAGCAGAGCAGAGCAGGATAATCCCCATCCTTGACTGAAGTGACTAATGGAATTGTTGTGTGTGGGATTGATCTCAGACCTCCGTTTTTGAGGGATGAGCTTTTTTCAGTAATACAATGGGTTTCAGTCCTTCACACCTCTATGCATTGCTAATGAGTGATAATGAGTTAATGAATCAGCTTTGACTCTCTAGTAAATGTCAGAAGTGCTTCTAGGCTTCAGCACCTCACCTGCTTCCTTTGAATGGTGAGATGATATGTTTCTTTTTTATCATTGTTCCGGCCTCATTATTTCTAGAGAGTCAAAATTAAGAAATCTTAATTTTTATTTTCCACCATTGAAAAATTAGCTATTTTGAATTGGTACCTGTCATGCCAGCAAGAACATTGGATTGTGTAATTTTAATGAGGTGGTACATCTTGCTTTAGAAGTTTGCAACATAATCTAATTTTGGGTTTAGTCAAACTGGAAACCATTTGGAAATGGAATGGACCTTTTATGGGAATTAATTGCTCAGAGTTGCTGTCAGTGATTCCTCCTATTTCCCTGCTCCCCTGGAGTGAGCACAATTACCCTGTTCCTGCTCCTGTTCCCCACCCATTTCCTTCTAACACCACAAAGACATCCTAAAGTATTTTTCTAGAAAGAATTATGCAATATTTCAGGCAGAATAAGAAATTGAATTTATTGATTTTCTGCTCTCTGCCAAGTCAATCAAATAAAAACAACTATTTTTTTACTACAGTTGGATTAATTCCTCTTTTTTTCTGTTTTTCTCTTGGAATTCTACATATAGGATAATTAGTTATGAACAACAAACATCTGTGAGCAAATGTGAAGAGCAAGCAGGACCACTGCTGCTGGAATCCAGCATCCATGGCTTCTGAATGTCTATGTTTTATCTGAAAGTTCTTGCAGTACAGGTAGTTGGTTCTCAAATTAGACACTTCAAACAACTTCCTTCAGCTGCGGAAGGGGATGAGTTTCCTGCCCAGAGGCTCTTTCTGGAGAAGCCTCTATGAAAAGAGAAAAATAATTTATTCAGTGTGAAATTGCAACTTTCTTGCTCAAACATCTGCTTCTTGTCAGAAATTCAGTTCTCATAAACAGATTCTGTTTTAATGCATGTTCTGAGGTAAATCTGCTGGACAGGAATTGGAGCAACCTGGTCTAGTGGAAGGTGACCCTGCCCGTGGGGAACTGGATGGACTTTAAGGTCCCTTCCAATCCAAACCATCCCATGCTTCTATGATCCTGTGATAATCGTGTCTCCAAACAGGATTTGAAGTACTTTGAGTGCATAAGCAATATCTTTCCATATCTATTTGTTGAGAGAATATGATGAGATGAACAGTGAACAGTAAGTATTCTTCATTAATTTCTTGAAATTATGCTAGGTAATATTCCTGTAGCACTGAATTTGAGAAATTAAATTCCGTTACAGAATTAGCATTCCATGCCCCTTTTAAGGTGTGATGTGTTTTATCTGACTCCATCACTGTTTTGGTTTTGATGTAGGGCAGGCAGGGAGGGGAAGGTTCCTCTGAGATTTATTTTTAGTAATGAGAAAAACTTTCTTCTCCAGGTAAAATGCAATTATTTCTATGATAAGTGTCGTTTTGTGGAATGATTATGTGGCATTTTAGAACTTACAGTTACATAGCTTTTCTTTTTTCACCTGAATTCTTATGATTTTTGTTAAACAACCTCATTTTGTTTTAAGAAGCAATGCATATTGATGTGCTAAACATCTTTCGTAACTTAATTTGTATGAAAGTATGGGAATACATCTTCTGGGATGCCTTCCATCTGGCAGCTGGTTCTTGATGTGTCCATTGATGCCTGGAACCAGGACCAGCCTCCCCCTTGGAGGGGTATGTGGAGCTCAGCCAACTGAGAGACACAAAACTCAAGGGGAGATTTTCCCCTGACCTGTGTGGCTGTCCCCATTTGCCACCTGAGTGACAGCGTGGTGATTCTGGTGGAACAAAAGAGATCTATTCTTCAAAGGGCTGTTTGCAAAGAGCTGCAACATCTCACAAGTGTTTAACCCAGGAGTTACCACATCTAAAACTGCACATTTTTCAGAGCAAGTACATGATGTGCCAGTAACTGCCTGGCCTTTTTGATCTTTGCTCTACATTTGTTGTAGTGCTCAGTCTGTCCCTTACTGAAAACTTAAATGACAAACAGGTTGGGGCAAAAGGGTCTTTAGTTCTTTGTATTTGGTAAGGTCACTACATCCAACCACACGCACATTCCAACAATGTTGTCACCTGGATCTAAACAAGCTACCTCAGGTGTGCTCTGCAGGCAGCAAGGAGCTGATGACATAGGTACATTTTGACATGGGGAATCATAGATTCCTCAATATCCTGATTGGGAAGGGACCACTTGGTCCATGCCACACTCAAGTCTTGCAGCCAAGACTGGGCTGGTTGTATAAGAAGCTTAAAATGAATGGGATCTGTGTGAATTCTTGCAGTGGCGGTGTCAGATGAAGTTTAAAAATTTCACAGAAAGTTCACATCAGCTTGACGTCATGAGAACAGGGTGCAAAGCAATGAAGCCCCGAGGAACAGAACACCTGAAATCCCTATTTTGTGGAAATTGTTCAAACAGATTCATGGAGAAACTATAATCAAGTGTAAGGTTAAATATTAATGTGGTGGTAGCTGATAGGATGAAAATACAGCCTGAAGTTACCTTAGATTATTATAATGCTAAAAAACAGCCCCTCAGAGACATTTGTCTGTGTGAATGAGGGTGTAATGAGCTGGATTGAGAGAACAGTGTACATTAAGAATAATGTGATGGAAGTATGAGTGATCGGTTTTTATGTAATTTTTCTGTGTTACCATTTTGTATACAAGCCTGTGCTTGTTTTCCAGGTGTGCCAGCATTGTGAGGGGCCTGGCACCTTGTTCTGCAGAATGGTGATAAAACCCAGTATCCTGACTCAGCGTGTCGGTTGGCTCTTGCACACGGGGTGACAGAACCCTGCTTTAGGGACACCAGCAGTGTGAAGCAGTGAAGGAGAAGCTCATCAAGCCACCAGTGCTTGTGAGCTTTATACATTGCAGGTTTGAATGTGACCCAAAGGGTGGGTTTTTTTGTTTTAATCTGAGTGTGTAGGAAAATTTTCCATTTATATTCAGAGGACACAATGTTTAATAGAAAAACAGTACTTTCATTTAAAAGGAAATGAATATATTGCCCTGCCGTAGCAGGGGCACTTAGAAGGACAAAAGTGCAACAAGAAAGGCGTTGTTCAGCAGGCAGGAAGCCGAGGAAAAGGAGCCCTGCAAGATGCAAACCAAGTCAATGTGGGCTCTGTGGGGTCTGCTCTGTGGCTCACAGGAGCAGGTGCAACGTGTATCCGGGGAGCCTCAGGAGGTGGGACATGTTTGTAGGGTTATGAATACCACAGAGTCTGCTGATGTTTAAGAAGGGTGTACATCAAGAAAAAGCTCTTTCAGAAACATTTCTGAAACAAAAACTGTGATGGAATTATATGCTTTAAGTCAGTTCACAACAGTAAACGAGCTCTTGGGACAAATTGCATGATCTGTGTTGTTTAGCTTTAGCAAAAGTTCCTATCTTAAAGTTGTCATCTATGCTATGAAACCAAACCATTTCACAAAGATTCTCTTGAAAGTTTGGCTGATGTTACAGTTAACAGGGAAATAAAGTTAACACTTCAGAAAAACCCAACAACTTAAGCAGAGCACAATCAAACCTCAAGTGTTATTTCTTAAAATATTCCTGAAAATTACTTTGACAATTGGTTTTCGCTGTTCAAGTTGATCTCTCTAGAAACATTTTGCTCCAAGTGTTCATTCATCTTTGGACATTGCACTTCATGTCTTTTCTGAGTTATGGCTTTGAAAATGTCTGAGCACAAAAATTGTCAAATTTTTCATGTGGCCTGGGAAGAAGATCATGCACATGGTCACAGTGTGGTCATTCAGTGTTGTCTTCACCGGAGTTTTTTTCCGATGTCTACTTCCATCCCAGAGTACTTACAGCAGAGAGTGTCAGTACTTACTCTTCACTCTTAGAGAGGCCATGACAGGTCTGTTTGTCTGTGGGACCAGCTGAGCATCTGAAGTTACTCAGCAGTTACTGTTCTCTGCTGAGGCTGGAAACATGGCGTGAATAGAAGTTTAGCAGCAGGTGTTCCTAAGAACTGCACAGAGAAGGGATGCTAAGGGTGGAGAATGTGGTGTGAGCTATTACCTATATTCAGAAATATTCTGCAATATTGAAAGCATCTGATGTATAGCATCATGGAGGCATTGATGTCCGCTTGTGATAAAAAGGTTAAAATCTCTCAGGCTTAGCTACAGTTCTGTAGTTGATATAACCACCCTCAAAGAAATAATTACAACTAAATTTGTATTTGCAGTGCACAAAGATTCTAGGAGAGTCTTGAATTGCCTTTTGTTTTGAAAGACTTCTTACCATTTGAAAAATTTGGAATCATGGAATGGTTTGGGTTGGAAGGGATCTTGAAGCTCATCTTGTTCCACACCCCTGGGCAGAGACACCTTCCACTATCCCAGGTTGCTCCAAGCCCCATCCAACCTGTCCCAGAACACTCCCAGGGATCCAGGTGCAGCCACAGCTGCTCTGGGCACCCTGTGCCAGGGCCTCCCCACCCTCACAGCCAACAATTCCTTCCCAATCTCCAATCCAGCCCTGCCCTCTGACAGTGGGAAGCCATTCCCTGTGTCCTGTCCCTCCATCCCTTGTCCCCAGTCCCTCTCCAGCTCTCCTGGAGCCCCTTCAGGCCCTGCCAGGGGCTCTGAGCTCTCCCTGGAGCCTTCTCTTCTCCAGGTGAGCACCCCCAGCTGTCCCAGCCTGTCCCCAGAGCAGAGGGGCTCCAGCCCTTGGAGCAGCTCTGTGGCCTCCTCTGGCCTGGCTCCAGCAGCTCCACGTCCTCCTGATGTTGTTCCCAGGGCTGGGGCAGCTCTGCAGGTGGGCTCTCACCTGAGTGGGGCAGAGGGGCAGAATCCCCCCCTCCCCTGCTGCCCACGCTGGGGGCTCAGCCCAGCACAGGGGGGGTTTCTGGGGTCAGTGCCCATGGCCAGGGCAGGTCGAGTTTCTTGCCCCCCGACAGCCCCATGTCCTGCCCAGGGCTGCTCCTGATCCATTCTCAGAGCCATTCCTTTGTGCTTGGAATTGCCCTGACCCAGGTGCAGGAGTTGTGCTTGGCCTTGGTGAACTTCATGAGATTGACACAGGCTCACCTCTCCTGCCCATCTGTGCAGAGGTTCTGACTTTGCCAGGTGTGCTTTTTGAGCATTACTTGTTGGACACTAGGGAGGCTGAGTGCCAGCCAGGTGTTCAAGCAGAAGCTTTTGCTTAATAAAGCAAAGCTTTTAGCAAAGGCATTGCTTCAGTGTTGGGTTCGAGGTGCAAATGTCAGTAATAAATTCAATCCACCACTGCCAGCTGCTCTAATAATTGCTCTAATGAGAAGGAATAGAACAAATCAGGGAGGAGTTAATAGGAACAAACAGCTGGCAGTAGTATGAAGGATTTTTAACTAAAATGCTATAAAGGATGTCTTCCTAAATAGCTAAGAATTAGGCTACTAAGCCAGTTTTCTTCATTCACAAACTGCTAAAAGTAGAGGAAAGATGCAGCAAACTTGTGAAAGGGAAGGTACCAAAACTGAAGCAGACTACAACTGTCTCTGAAAGTGTACCTTGAGGCCTACTGAGTGTACATCTTGTCTGACATGACTGTAGGAGAGGTTGACACTGTGTGAGGCTTTTGATTTCAGATATATTAATCATGATTTTGAATTTTTTACAACATTATTTTTCAACAATGCTTGATCAAGCTGTTGAACTTATGCACTGGTTTATTTTGTGCTTAATCACCTTACTCTGATTTTTCAAATATACGTTTATGGACTTTCATGTAGGGTTTTGTATTAGTCACGGGGTTTTTTTTTCTGTGTGCAAATACTGTTTTCAATGCTGGGACAGATGGTGACACATTTAGATTATTTGCATTGCTATTATTTTGTGAATTCCTGAAAATGTTACTTTGCTTTTAGTTATGAAATCATACATTTAGATTCAAAATCTAAATTTAATCTTCATTTCCAGCAAGATCGGGTTTTGTTCTTCTCATTCTTACTATGAGCAGGGGCAGATGAAAAGAAAAAACCCCAAATGCAAGTATTATTTATGCCTGGGAAATGCCCATGATAACACAGGCTGGCACCAGGAAGGGGTGATAATCTTCAAGAGAACATACCTGAGTGCACAATGAACTAAAAAAAAAAAAAAAAATCTGCTATAAGAAATTCTTAGCTAAATGATTGCTACTTCCCATAAGCGTTAAAATTAAGACACGTCCATTGTGGCAACAATGTATGTGAATGAATTGTGCTCCAGTTAAATTTCTCTGTGGGGTTTTCAATTTGCTCTTTCTAGACCCCTTTGCAGATTCAGTGAATGTTGCATTTCCTTCCTGTCTTGAATTGTGGTGTAAGGTGGCTGGGAGCTTTTAAAGTCACCATTACTCAAAAGGGTGGCAACATTTTATTAAGGAATAAGTACGTACACCTTGAGAAAATACATTCTGGGGAGAAATTCCTGCTGTTACTGTCATGGTTAGTTATCCTGAAGGATATGCTTTGTGTCTCAGAATGGAAATGGTGAAGGTTAAAATATCCAACTTCCCTGTACACTCTGAGTGCAGCTGCAATGGGTTTGTGTTTAGTATTCAGAGAGTAATGCCAGAATCCTACACCCAGATAAAAGATGTGACAGGAGGTGGGGAAAATACTTCTCCTCTTGCACGTGGGCATCAAACTGCAGCAGGTGAGTGATGAGAAAATGCCAGTAAAGAACAGAAATATCCATGGAGACCCCCGAAGACTCAGTCTCAGTGACAGAGGTGATATATTCAGCTCTTGGTGTGCATTTGAGGTAGAATTTCTTGTATGATTACTGCAGTTAAGATTACCAGGCAGCTATAAAATCCTGTGTGCACTCGGTTGTCTCAGATCATTAAAATTTTTAGAAAAGAGCTCTGAAATCAGCTCTTTATTCTCCCGATATTCTTCTCAAGGAAGCTCTTCTCAAGGAAGGTTGAAGAGTTGGTTTGTTGGGGGTGTGTGCATTTTGGTGATAAAAGAGCAAATATAATTTCTTACTTGGCTATTTATGTAACCAAAATTCCCACAAAAGTGGATACATTCCTGGTAGTTTGACGACCTGTGACAGAGCAGTCTAGTAATTAATTTCAAAGTGCTGCAAACCCCCAAGGCCGAATCCCAAAAATGGGCAAATGTCCAGAGAAGTAGCATGATTTGGTTAAAGGGAAAGCACGTTTGTCTGTTTTTTTCTTCTAACATGTCACTTTAATCCTCTCCAGAGACAATGGGACTTCTTGTAAACAAGAATTTAAAAGAAGGCTCCAGGGAGATCTGAGAGCCCCTTCCAGTGCCTAAAGGGGCTCCAGGAGAGCTGGAGAGGAAGTTTAGACAAGAGCCTGGAGGGACAGGACAAGGGGAGGGGATTGCTTCCTGCTGCCAAAGGGCAGTGGGAATAGACGGGATATTGGGGAGAAATTCTTCCCAGTGGAAGGTGTCCCTGCCCAGGGGTGTGGAATAAGATGAGCTTTAAGATCCCTTCCAACCCCAACCATTCTGGGATTCTGTGATTTTATGGATTTTTCAGAACTGTATTTCCAGCCCCAGGCACTCCCACTTGACTTCCACAAAGCTCGTGTTGCTTTTCAGAACACTCACAGTTGTTATTTATAGAAAAGCTTTTAAGGGAAGTCTCAGATGCTGTAACTGTGGGCTCATTCCAGAGAGTCTAAAGCTCAGTTGATCAGCTTCTCACATTTTCTTACTTCAGGTAAAGCAAGATATCAGAATTATTTAAATAGTTTTTAAACATGTTTTTAATTGTTTGCCTGCTGATGTTTGCTGTTAAAAACCTGACTGCAATATATTTATTTTTGTGATGGGTTTCCTTTCTCATTTCTTGCATTGACAGATGAACCTGGACTGCAAGATCCCTGCTAGGAAGGTAAGTTGGATGCTTTAGAGACTGTAAGCTGCCAAGAACTCTTTACTGTAGAAAGAGAAATTCTTCTCTGTGAGGGTGGGCAGGCCCTGGCACAGGGTACCCAGAGCAGCTGTGGCTGCCCCTGGATCCCTGGAAATGTCCAAGGCCAGGTTGGACAGGGCTTGGAGCAACCTGAGACAGTGGAAGGTGTCATTGCCCATGGCAGGAGAAGAATGGGATGGGTTTTAAGGCCCCTCCCAACCCAAACCATTCTGGGATTCAGTGAATCTCTAATGAAATGATGCGCAGATAGAGAAGTGCAGTTAATAACAGTTTTCTGAATGTCCCTGACAGAGGGATACTGAAGATTCTCACTGCAATTACCACTTTTAAACTACTGAGAGATGTGGACTACATTTCATTTATTATTATACTTCTATCTTTAGTAACATCAGAAATTGTGTTGTTGTTGCTCAGATTTACGTGAAGGGATTCATCAAATGAGATGAGCATAGAACCATAGAAAATCCCGAGTTGGAATGAACCCACAGGGATCATCAGTCCCTCCCTTGTCCCTGCACAGACACCCCAGCAATCCCACCCTGAGCAGCCCTGAGAGCGTTGTCCAAACGCTCCTGGAGCTCTGGCAGCCTTGGGGCTGGGACCATTCCCTGGGGAGCCTGGGCAGTGCCCCAGCAGCCTTGGGGGAAAGAACCTTTCCCTGAGCTCCATCCCAACCTCCATCCCTCCAGGACATGAGGGTCCTGGTTAATTTGGTTCTCCACTCTGATAGTGAGAGGTTGGGGTGTCCCACCAAATGAGAGTCCCACTGTCTATAAATGAAATGCTCTATGTCTTCAGTGTTTCTCTGTGCCATTTACTCATCTATCCCATTTTTTATTGCCTATGTGGAAAACCACTGATTTTATTGTAGCACATAGAATTGTATAGTGCATGACTCAAGCCCTCTCCCATCCTGTTTGCTCAGTAGTTCTTGGTTTGATACGCAGCAGGAAAGGTCATTTACATGAAATTACGGGGTTTTTCATTAACAGTTGCAATTTTCTTGACTGTGTAATGAGAGCATTGACTTTCTTGATCAATATCAAATGAGTAAACCTTAAAATCCTACAGTTACTCATGTTAAATATGATGAAAGGGAACCCAATTTGAGATTAAATTAAAATTGCAGTAGCCAGTCTTGCCTGAAACCTCTGTGGCTTAGGGCAGAAGGTTGATGAAGAAGGCTTCAGCTTGGGCACCAAATTCTTGGGTTTGTGTTTTCAAAGGGGCTGGCTACTGTAGCTTTAGGTGAGGTTTTGCAATATAAGCTTAATTTCTGTGTATGGTGTAGTGGTGGTGATGAACTTCTAAATAACTTAAAATTCCATCTTCCATAGTGTGTGGGAAGAACTGCGGATTTCTGTGTATTTCCTTCATATAGCTGCCTTCATTTCTGTTGGGTTGTTACCATTTTATTTCCTTCTTCTCTCGGCACAGTTTAAAAAATGGTGGCTTTGAGGGGAAAAAAGATAATCAGGGCACTTGAATCTCAAAAGAATACATTTGATGCACACAGTAGAAAGAAGAGAGAGAGGTAAAAGAGCAGAGGGTGAAGGAGGTGGAAAAATTGCAAACAAGAGATGCTGCATAGTAATGATATTGCATGTATGAAATAATGCTCATATGATTGCAATTTTTGCCAGTAAGAAGTTCTGGATTAATCTGATATCTTGCATTTTAAATAATCTATTGCAGGTAGTTTTGTTGCATTATAATTCTCAAAAATTGTATAATCCCTGATGGGACAGTGGAGCAAGGTGGGGGTCAGTCTCTTTCCCAGGTAACAAATGATGAGACGAGAGAAAACGGCCTCAAATTGCAGCAGGGGAGATCTGGGTTGGATATAGGGAAAAACTTCTTCATGGAAATGGTGGTCAGGCACTGGCACAAGCTGCCCAGGGCAGTGGTGGAGTCACCATCCCTGGAAGTGTTCAAAACAACGTGTGGCTGTGGCACTCGGGGACATGAGTTAGTGGTGAAGATGGAGGTGGTGCTGAGCTGATGGTTGGACTTGATCATTCTGGAGGTCTTTTCCCACCTTAATGTGACTCTGTGATTCCATAATCACTACAGAAATTGCAGCATTGTGTAAGAGTTGAGTTGCCTGTAGCAACAGTTCCTTTCCTTCTGTTATGTTTCCTTCCCTCCTACTCCTTGCTCTAGAAGAAACTCTTCCCACAGCAAAGCATATAGAGAGATATATTAAAGAAAAAAAGAAAGAAAGAAAGAAAGAAAGAAAGAAAGAAAGAAAGAAAGAAAGAAAGAAATCAATCCCACACACACTCTGGTATCATGTGTATCCTTGAAATATTTTATCACTTTAGATTTCTGCCCTCTGGCCTGAAGTGCCTGAAGCTGCCAGGTTTTGTTGTGTGGATTTGAGGTCTTCCCTCACCCTTTGGAGCAGGGATCCTGAGCACCAGGGGCTGCTGTTTGGGTGCAGCAGTGTACAGCATGGTACAAACATGGACACACTTCCTTCTTGGTGACTTTGAACAAAGTTGAACAAGCTGTAACACGGCTTTGGTGCTGTCATTGTGGTACCTGGAAAAAGAGTGCAATGGAGAGAACCAGAGCTGGACACTTTGGTTGTTGGATGTAACACCACCAGACAGCAAGAGAATTGCCACAGGCTTCAGCTTCATGTATTTGTTGAAGGCTGGGAGAGCTGGGGGTGTTCAGCCTGGAGAAGAGAAGGCTCTGGGGAGACCTCAGAGCCCCTTCCAGTGCTTAAAGGGGCTCAAAAGCGCTGGAGAGGGATTTGGGACAAGGGCCTGGAGGGACAGAACACAGGGAATGGCTTCCCACTGCCAGAGGGCAGGGCTGGATGGGAAGGAATTCTTGGCTCCCAGATTGTCTGTGGGTGTCGAATCCCTGGAAGTGCTCAAGGAAGGCCAGGCTGGACGGGCTTGGAGCAACCTGGTCTAGTGGAAGGTGTCCCTGCCCATGGCAGGGGGTGGGACTGGATAATCTTTAAGGTCTCTCCTATCCAAAACCATTATGAAATACTGTGATTCTTTATTTAAGGTTCAGTTTCAAATAACTGTTCACATTCCTTCAGGCTTTTTGGAGTATTTTGAATGGCTTTTTAGAACTGGCTGAAAAACATGCTTTCTGCATTATTGTGAAATAAGGTTGTTTCTTCTTTAAGTATGCTTCTGGGAAGTGTAAAGAAAGTTCTGTTTAGATATTCTGAGATAAAGGTCACAGGCCATACAAAAATGTATTGGAGGAGGATTTCAAAGCTTCCATAGATGTTTACATAGCTGCATTGTTGCATAGAATCAGAATCCCAGAATGGCTGTGCTGGAAAAGACCTTAAAGCTCATCCAGTTCCACTCCCTGGACAGGAACACCTTCTACTACCCCAGGTTGCTCCAAAGCCCCATCCAACCTGGCCACCCCATCTTCCCTTCCAGGGAGGAGCAGCCACAGCTGCTCTGGACAGCCTGTGCCAGAGCCTCAACACCCTAACAACCAAAAATATTTTTCCCTACTATCCCATCAAAACCCACCTTCATTCAGTTTAAAGCCTTACCCCCTTGTCCCATCACTACATGACTGTATGCACTAACCCAGTGCAGCATGTTCTGAGCTCTGCTGGAGCTGGTGCTGTCCCCCTGTACATTTAGTGCTACCATAACCTTGTGCCTTGATTGTGATCTTTGGTTTGCCATCCAGTTATCATCCCCTGTTACTGGTAAATCAGAAAGATAGGGAAGTGTTGAAATATCATGAGCACTTTCTACCCTGACCTTAGTCAGATCAAAAGAGGATGAAAGGGTTTATCTGCTGCAAAAATATTTTCTCATTAGAAATTAGGAAGTAAAGGCATTGGATGCTGCCACAAGTGCTGCTAGTAATGGGAGCCAAATTATGATACCAGATACTAAAGTCTTTAACTGATGGAGCAATCCCCATTCAGGGCAAGTGACACAGATACCTGAAAAAAACAAGAACCAGATGTGGGATAAGCTTCTGTATGCTGCATGTTCCCCCCAGACAGACACAACACACCAGCATGGACACTGCAGCCAAGGCCTGATGTGTCCCCATAAAACAGCTGCCCTGACATTGGGTCTAGGTGTCACTAATTCACATGTTCATCTGCAGCTGAGCATCTTCCACTTGTCCCTTGAGCATGCCCAGGCTCTGCCTTCTTGCTGGGGCAGAGGTTTATGCATTGTTATTTGCTCTGCACAGGTTTAGGGAAAATACCTCTTCTGTCAACACTGTTCTGTGGGCTGCTGGGGACAGAGGGGAATTGCTCCTGAAAGCATCAGGATGGTGATGCAGACAGAAAGATGCAGGTGTGCCTGAACCAGTGCTGGGCACAGCCACTCACAGAAGGGTGAGCTTAAGGGATCACCTAAAGCTTATTCAGGCCGAAAAACCCTTTGAAATTATCCTCTCTGCAGATGAACCAACAATAACCTGCAGAGCTGCCTCCAACTCTGTGGCCCCCAATACCAGAAAGATGTGAAGCTGCTGGAGCCAGGCCAGAGGAGGCCACAGAGCTGCTCCAAGGGCTGGAGCCCCTCTGCTCTGGGGACAGGCTGGGACAGCTGGGGGTGCTCACCTGGAGAGGAGAAGGATCCAGGGAGAGCTCAGAGCCCCTGGCAGGGCCTGAAGGGGCTCCAGGAGAGCTGGAGAGGGACTGGGGACAAGGGATGGAGGGACAGGACACAGGGAATGGCTTCCACTGCCAGAGGGCAGGGCTGGATGGGAGATTGGGAAGGAATTGTTGGGTGTGAGGGTGGGGAGGCCCTGGCACAGGGTGCCCAGAGCAGCTGTGGCTGCACCTGGATCCCTGGGAGTGTTCTGGGCCAGGTTGGACATTGGGGCTTGCAGCAACCTGGGACAGTGGAAGGTGTCTCTGCCCATGGCAGGCATTTAGAAAGAGATGCTGTTCAAGGTCTCTTCCAAAACCAACCATTCTGGGATTCAGTGATTCTATGTTTCTGGGTGGAAATATAAAACTTTGCTGTGATAAAGCATGTTTTAACTCAGTGATGTTCCCTTTAAATGCTGGAGATTTGATGTCAAAGACATGTCTGCTCTTATGACTTATTGCCATTTTCTGGTTCCCTTTTTGAAGGTTTGAAATGCAGGCAGGCTCCTCAGGCAGGAAGGTGCATTTCTTGTGAATCCAATGGTATTGTCCAAGAGGACTGAAAGGGGTTGAGTTGGCAAAAGAGAGCCTGTGGGTCTGGGACGGCTAATGCCCAGATCTTGCTGAGATGACAGGAGCTGGGTTTTTTGTACAAAACATTCCCATACTATTGCCCATTTACTCAGTGACTTGGGAAGGGCTACACAGTGCTGATGTTTTGGCTCTGTAGCTTTTGGAGGGACCCACGCATGCAGTGGTTCAGCTGTACCCACTGAGCCAGGCATTGTCTTTGCAGCACCAGAGAAGGGAGAAAGCAGTGCTGAGGTTCCATGTGTTAAAGGCTCAGGCTCTGGCTGGGTGGCATGCACCAGGATGTAAAGGGGACACCAGCTCAGGCAGAAGCACGTGGGAATCTCTGCTGGCTGTGCAGCAGGACAGGGAAAGCCCATTTTTTACAGCTGAGGGAGTGGTTCCCACTGTATGATGCTGAATTCTTTGGCCTGTGGTCATGCCTGTAACAACGGCCGGATGTAGCAAAAACCAAAAGTACAAAACATTTATGTTTGTCTCGGGGAGCCTTGTGCAGATCCTGGGAGAGCAGTGCACAGCTGTAAGGATGAACTCCTATGTTTATTCTCCAGCCTGAGCAGACCAGCATCCATCCCTACAAATACAGGGAATAATGCAAGGAAAACCTGGGGAAACCCGCCCCAAGAATCCTATGAACAGTCTGGCTTGAATGGCTTGGGGAAGTTGTTTGTGGATCGAAAGATATAACCAGGACCTGAAAGTACCAGATAGTTTGGATTCAGTTTCTTCTACACTGCCTTTGGCCCTGAATTGCCAAAGTTTTCTGAAGGCCATTTAATTAAACACCTTTTTTTTTTTTTTTTTTAAGTACACCCAAAAAGATCCCAAGACCCCTGAATAAAGTCTGGTGTTTGCCTACAACTGCATTTTCTTCTTGTTCACCATTTTTCTCAGAATATTGGAAATGCTGAACATTACTGCAGAACTGGTGTCTAGTTTTTTGGCTGGGATGATGAACTGCGGAGGCAGTTATTCCCTCCCGACTCGTTGTGGATGCTGCAGGATGCAGATAAGCTGCTTCTCTTCAACAGTGCTACTCATTTAAAAGTCTCTCTGCCATTGCCTGTCCCAACCCACGATGCCTCTGGATTGTCACACCCAGAGGAACAGCAAAGAGTGGCCATGCTCCGGGATCAACCCGCTCTGAGGCTCACAGAGTCGATGTTGAGACAAGATTACACTTGGGGAACCCTGGTCCCAGCTCTTCCTCTCCTGAGACTCAGCCTCCCTGGAGAGCTGTTGCCACCACAGGCACCCACTCTGTGCCTGTTTGCAGGGGGATACTGATTCCCCCCCACAGTGCCACGGGGGACAGGATCTGGTGAACTCCAGTTCTCTTCTAGCAAGGGTGTGTAACTGTGCCCTCAAAGGGCAGAAGTTGCTCTAAGTCTTGTCAAATAATGAGTCATTTCTGATGGAGGTTTGACGGCGCAGGCGGCGCCAGCACAGGGACCGCCCGGACGCTGCATCACCAGCAGAGAAATCAGGAAATTGGGCCCTGACTCTGTCTGGGAGCTACCCTTGAACGTAGTGTTTGGCTCTGTGTAGGAAAGAGACTCTCCAGGAGTTCAGGAATCCGAGTTCAGGCTCAGCTGTGAGCTTCCTCTGACATCGCTGCCCCCAGCCCCATATGGCCACCGCTGAGGTAAGAGCAAGGTCCGAGAGGCTCTGAGGGCAGATGAGGCATCCTCCCGTCCACTCTGGCAGCAGGGAAGGATGGGCACGGTGCTGAGCATGGTGGGCAGTGGGGGGAATGCCCGAGTGTCACCGGCAGAGCAGCTGTACCTGCCCTTTGTCCGAGTGACACCCAGTGCAGCTGGGTGTTCGTGTTCCAGAGGGGAGTGCACAGCCTGTCGGCTCCATTGCATCCAGAGGTGCAGCCTCTGCAGGTGGTGTCTCCTCCTGTCACAGTGCTGTCACAGCTGACACCTTCTCAGCTGGAGTAACACTGTGCACTGGGAATAAGCTTGTGCTCTCTAGTCCAAGGTTGGGGCATCTCTACCATCCCCCACTATGTTTCTGTGCTTCTTAACTTCATTGCAATTACTCAGGTTTACCAATACCCAAAAGTACAGAACAGCCCCAAAGCAAAGAAGGGGGCAAATATCTCCTCTCAGGCTTTTTGCCTGCACACTCTGCTTTGGGAACATTCATTCCAGTGATGGGAACGTCATGGATCAAACACCTCCAGGAACAAAGAGCTGCTTTAGGACAAGGCATGTGAGTGTCGCCAGGAGGGAGGTGATTCACTGCTGTCCCTGCTGGTGCTTGGGTGAGGCACTGGCTGGTGTCCAGGCTCTGCCAGCAGCAGGTGTCTGTGTGGGGGGATGTGTCCATCACCCCAAGCCCCGGGGCCAGCTGCGCAGAGGAGAAGCTCTTCCCTTTGGTACTCGAGTGGAGGATCTGTCCCTTCCCAGCACCAACTGCTCTCTGCACACTGGCAGGACTGACCAAACAGCTGCTGCTTTTCACCCAGAATTTCTGTCCTGGAGCAGCAGAAAATGAAGGACAGTTGTCAGAGCTGCCATCAGCCCTCCTGGTTCATCCCTCCTTGGACCAGGACATACCACAGCAGGGGTATAGAGCCCACTCTGTTCTGAAGCTCTGCATTCATGGTGAGGACCATCCTGGAAGTGATCTGAGCTGCACCCAGTCACATCAGCCTTAGGCTGTGCCTGCTGAAAAACAGTGGCTGCCTTTGCAGCCCCCAACTTCACCAAGACAATATGTGTGCCATGGATGAGCTGCAAGGCAAGGGGATGGCAGTGCTGGCTAACAATGGCTTCTGGTAGAGACAAATCTGCTGCCTTCTAATACTAACGTTGTAGCAGCTGCAATTGTCCCTGTTTTGTTGTTGTGGATATGGGCTGGCATAATCAGATAGTTCTGGAATCCACACAGAGACAAGTTTACCGCCAGTGATGCAGAGCAGTGATTGTGACTCACCTTCCGAAGGAGCAAAGTCATCTCTGCTCCAAGCTCATGCCACAGCATGGGCAGCAGGGGAGGGGGGGATTCTGCCCCTCTGCTCTGCTCTGATTAGACCCCAGCTGCAGAGCTGCCTTCAGCTCTGAGACCCCCAACATCAGGAGGACGTGGAGCTGCTGGAGCCAGGCCAGAGGAGGCCACAAAGATGCTCCAAGGGCTGGAGCCCCTCTGCTCTGGGGACAGGCTGGGACAGCTGGGGGTGCTCACCTGGAGAAGAGAAGGGTAAAAAGAGACTTAGAGCCCTTTGCAGGGCCTGAAGGGGCTCCAGGAGAGCTGGAGAGGGGCTGGGGACAAGGGATGGAGGGACAGGACACAGGGAATGGCTTCCTACTGCCAGAGGGCAGGGCTGAATGGGAGATTGGGAAGGAATTGTTGGCTGTGAGGGTGGGCAGGCCCTGGCACAGGGTGCCCAGAGCAGCTGTGGCTGCCCCTGGATCCCTCACAGTTTCCAAGGCCAGGTTGGACACTGGGGCTTGGAGCAACCTGGGACAGTGGAAGGTGTCTCTGCCCACGACAGGGAGTTGACTGAGATGGGGTTTAAGGTCCCTCCCAAACCTTACCATTCCCTGATTCTATGATCCTCCCAAGGGGGTGACAGTGGGGATGAAGGACTTCAGGAGGAAAATACCCACAATTTTAAATTGCAAAGCTGTCATATGCATCCCAGCATGACCAGTGGGTGTCAAGGGCAGCATAGGGACATTGTGCAATCATTCCACAGCCAGTGCATGTGACAGTCCCACCTCAGCCCAGCCTTGCCTGTGTCCCTGCTGCCAGGCAGCCCCCGCATCAGCCCTGCTGCATCCCACATCAGCAGGGCCATGGCTGGTGACTTGGGGCCCTGGTGACTCGGGGCCCTGGTGACTCAGAGCTCCTGGAAGAGGAGGTGAAAAAGCAAGTTCCTGATAAAACCACATTATTCCTCACAGCTGTGGTGCTGGGCTCCTGCTGTGCCAGCAGAGCTGGTGGTAGCTGGGGCCCCTCTTTGGTGGCAGAGGCAGAGAGCAGGAGTGTTGGGTCCTGCTCCCATCCATGTGTGGGACAGGAGTGTCCCCAGGATACAGCTGGCACAGGCAGAGTTTGCAGCCTTTTCCTTCATCCCATGGTGCGAGGCCAGGGGAGCCTGTGGGACAGCAGCAGTGGCCTGGGACAGCAGCCATGACCTGGGACAAGCCAGCTCAGCCTTGTTCCTCTGCAGCCCCTTTGGTTTCTTCTGCAGGTGGCAGCAGGAGAGGACAGGCAGTCCCTGATGCGCTGACGGTTGGCCATGTCTGGGGTGAGCGGGGCTGCACAGGGATACCAGCAATGCCAGCTGACACGGGGGGACATGTGCCCCCAGGACCCAAGTGGGGTGGAGGAGGGCTCATGCCCAGTGCCTCTGGCCCCAGCCAGAGTTTCAGATGGTCCTTGCAGCTGGCCTTGGTGCCTGTAGGAAGCAGAGGGGTCCAGCTCTCACTGTTCCTACCAATGCTGCTTTCTCCTTGCAGAAGCACTGGCCCCCCGGGACACAGTGTGTCACCAAGCATGACCACACCAAGCCCAAGCCCCGGGAGCTGGCCTTCCGCAAGGGTGACATTGTCACCATCATCGAGGCTGTGGAGGTGAGAACTATGGGTGCTCAGGTACGCACTGCGCTGAGAGGGCATGGATGGAATGGGACTCCAGTGCCAACAGCTCAGCTGCCAGAGCCAGTCCCTTCCTTCCAGAGGGATCCCCCCTTCCTTCCCTTGCTCTGAGACCCTCTCGTCCCCAGGGCAAAGGCTGGTACCGCGCCAGGCACAATGAGACGGGGCAGGAGGGGCTGCTGGCAGCCAGCACATTGCGGGAGCGTGGGGCCATCCGTGCCGACCCCAAACTCAGCCTGATGCCGTGAGTACAGCAGGGGTGACTGGGGAGGGGCCCAGCTGAGCCCCTGGGAGCTGCAACAGCAAATGAGTCCAGTGTGCCCCCCGATGTGGGCAGCTGTGAGCATCCTGTAGCCATGCCCTGGCAATGGAGGGATTTGCTGGGTACAAAAGCCAGTACCTGGCTTTAAGGAACTCTAGTTGTGCCCACCCAGCTTGGATGGACCCCATGGAGAGGGGTTTCATGCAGTAGGGTCTGTGTAGCTTTGGCAGGGGCTCTGCTTTCCTCATTTTGCTGCTGCCCCTGGGGAAAGCCCCCTGGCTCAGCTCCTTCTCCAATGCACTTCTCCTCAGCTGGTTCCACGGGAAGATCTCAGGGCTGGAGGCAGTGCAGGAGCTGCAGCCCCCTGAGGATGGGCTGTTCCTGGTGCGTGAGTCTGTCCGGCACCCCGGTGATTACGTGCTGTGCGTGAGCTTTGGCAAGGAAGTGATCCACTACCGCGTGGTGCATGAGGAGAACACACTCAGCATTGACAGCCAGCAGTACTTCTCCAACCTCATTGACATGATCGAGGTGAGACCTCCCAGGCAGATGATCCCACCAGTGTCAGACAAGGGCAAGGACCTCATGGGCTCACGCACAGGCAGGTCCTTGTCCTGTTCTGTGTGGCTTTCATTGGTGTTTGTTACCTGGTGTAATTCTCTATCCCCTTCAAAGGCTCATAGTTGCCACTTAGTTTGGGGCACAATGAGTGAATCTGGGATATCCCAAGGATGTCTCTGCAAACCAGCTGTGCCAGCTGCAGTCCCAGTCCTTGGCCAAGGGCCACAGTACCCCTATCCCTGCTTATTCAGTGCTTCACATAGCAGGAAGACCCTGGTGTCCTCTGCCTTCCCTGGACTTTGAGGCATTTTCCTGTGTCTCCCTGCACTCAAAGCCCCCTCTCACCTGATGAGCCTACATGGCTCCCTGGCTGTTGTGTAAGCTCCCCTTTCCAGTGAGTTTTTCCTGGTGGTCCATCCCTCACCCTGTCTCCTTTCCAGGGGGTTGCACTCTCCTGTTCTCCTTTTAGACAAAACTTTTGGGTGGCTCCTTTCCCTTCTCAGCTGCCACAGCCCCACTTTAAAACTCCAAAGGTTGTCCTGTCCCATCCCGTCTTGTCCCATCCTGTCCCATCATGTCCCATCCTGTCTGGCTGCTTCTGCTCCCATCACCTCTGCAAACTGCCCTCTGCTGCTGCAGCACCTGCTGGGGGTTCAATCACTCTGGTAGCATCCCATATCTCCTGTGGTCCATCGTGGTGTTCCTCTGGCTGTGCCTGGAGGGGAGCACACATGGGCTGCCCTCAAGGGTGGTAGTGGTGCAGTCTCGTGGAGCATCACAAAGCTGTTCCCTGGGCTCACACCCTGAGCCTGAGAGTAAGAGCTGGCATCACCTTCATCTGTTCATCCCTTGGCAGCATTACATGAAGGAGCAGGGAGCCATCTGCACCAAGCTGGTAAAGCCTAAACCAAAATCTGGGATGAAGTCAGCTGAGGAAGAGTTGGCCAAAGGTAGGGGATGGTGGGAGGGGGCTGTGGCCTGCATTTTAGGGACAAAGCCTCACAGGTAGCTCCTCCTAATCTGCCCTTGTGCCCATGCCCAGCTGGCTGGTTGCTGAACCTGAAGCACCTCACACTGGGAGACCGCATTGGGCAAGGCGAGTTCGGAGGTAGGTGAGAGGATGGGGCTGGATGTTTCCCAGGTGCAGCTTCCCCAGATGTCACTGCCTGATGCCTCTCCCCATCTCATGGCATGGGGGACTCAGCCTGGGGTGCAGGAGGTCAGGTGTGGGGCTCAGCCTGACTCTCCCATGCTCTCCCAGATGTCCTGCAGGGTGAGTACATGGGGCAGAGGGTGGCTGTGAAGAACATCAAGTGCGATGTGACTGCCCAGGCCTTCCTCGCTGAAACAGCTGCCATGACGTGAGTGCTCCATGGAGGTGTGGTCCAACCCTGCCCAGGATGAGAAGGCACCTCCTTGACTTGGATACCCTCCATTCCAGGAAGGTCCGGCACAAAAACCTTGTGTGTTTGCTGGGAGTGATCCTGCATAATGGCCTCTACATTGTCATGGAGTTCATGAGCAAGGTGAGAGCACCTGGCTGCTCCTCAGCCAGTGGGACCCATCACCATTTAGATTTGGGGACAATACCCCTGTTATGCCAGCCACTGCAGCACCTGCAGAAGGCAAAGTCTCCTGGCAGCCCCATCCATCAGTTGGTCCTGACTCATTTTATCCTTCTCTGTCAGGGCAACCTGGTGAACTTCCTGCGCACACGGGGCCGGGCGCTCGTCCCGACCCAGCAGCTCCTCCTGTTCGCCCTGTAAGTCCTTCTCTCTCCTCTGGGCTGCAATCCAGGGCTCTGCATCGCCCTGTGCAGCCCCAGGGGACACACGGTGACATGGCTCTGTCTCACTTGGTTGTGGCAGGGATGTGGCTCAAGGTATGGACTACCTTGAGTCCAAGAAGTTGGTGCACCGGGACCTGGCTGCCCGCAACATCCTCATCTCCGAGGAGAACGTGGCCAAAGTAAGCGACTTTGGCTTGGCCCGAGTCAACCCCAAGGGTACAGATGCCACATTGCTCCCTGTGAAATGGACAGCACCAGAGGCCCTGAAACACAACGTGAGTGACAGTGAGAGGGAAGGGGCTGGCCAGGGGGTCCTTCCAAAGCATCTCACCCTCTTAGGTTGCCCCTGCTTATTCCCATTCCCACTGACCCATCCCTGCCCCAGCAGTGGCCTCTGACACAGTCAGCCTTGCATCTCCCAAAATTCTGTCTCTGTCCTGAGCAGGCCTGCAGTGGGAATTGGGGCAAAATGATGGGACTGGGGGGTGTTCACACCCTAGGGAGCTCAGGGGGGGCAGGGGGCAGTCACTGTCCTCTGTCTTGCCCTCGGAAAGCAACGGGGACCCAGCACAGCCTTCACCTGGCTTCAGCCTCCCCCTCTCCTGCCACCACAGAAATTTTCCTCCAAGTCGGATGTGTGGAGCTACGGGATCTTCCTGTGGGAAACCTTTTCCTTTGGAAGGGCACCCTACCCCAAGCTGGTGAGCACTGTGCCAGGGAACACCACAGGTCATACTCCACTGGCACTGATGGGACAGGGACATCCCACTGCTCCCTGACCAGAGCAGGGAAGGGGGTTGCCAGCTGGCTTCTCCATCTTGGCAGGCCCTGAAGGAGGTGACAGAGCTGCTGGAGCAGGGCTACCGCATGGACCCCCCTGAGGGCTGCCCACCCACCATCTATGCCCTGATGAAGAGCTGCTGGGAGTTGGAGCCAGGCAAGCGCCCGTCCTTTAAGAAACTTACAGAGAAGCTGCAGAAGGAGCTGAAGCACCTGAGGGACATTTAACTCCCATCCTGCTACCAGGATCCAGGACCTGAAGCCCCTAGACCCTCCAGGGTTGGGAGTGGTAGGGCAATAGGGGCCAGGACCAGGATGGCCTGTGGTGCTGCTCTCTCCCTGTGGAGATGGGGCAGCAGCCTCCCTCCATCCCTTCTATCTACCACACAGCCCAGAGAAGATTGTCATGGGATTGATTTCCCCTGACCCACCAGAGTGGGGAGTGCAGACCCCACGAGAGTCATGCCCACTCCCCCTGTGCTCAGCCCCAGGAGTGGATGCTGCATGTGAGGTCCCTTCAAGCTGCGACTCCCAGTGATGGGAGACCGGACTGGACATCTCCACTTGCAGGAGGATGAGACCCCACCCTGACTCAGCCCTGCCCCGGTGCCCAGCCCCACATGGGGATGCCAGCACAGCCAGCTAAACCACATGGATTTGGGCTTTTTGATTAAACCAAAGAAATTAGTTCAACAGCATCTTTAAGCCTCTGGGGTGAAATTAGTCCTATCTGTCACTTGGGGCTTGACAAAGCCCTGTGAAAGGCTTTGAGGGGGCCAGGAGCTCTGGCCTTTGGAGCCCCACATGCCATCCAGCCCCTCTCCCATCAGGGCTCTGTGCAGCAGGGGATTATGCTTTAATCAGACGCTGTATGGGAATTGCTTTCATATAGATTATGGGCAAGGGGCACATTCCCAGCAGTGGGGAGCCCCCAACCCTGCAGGCTCCCAAGCAATCTCGAGTCCCAGTGGAGCAGGGATTAGCAGGGACATAAGGCTGCTGCGAGGGTGGGTGCACACCCACCACTGCCTCATCTGCTGCCAGTCCTTTGACCCTCGATTGGTTTTTTTCAGCTAATCCTCTTGTGTCTCCTCTGTGCTAACTTCCTGAACCCCCAGTCCCCCTGTGTATGTGGTTCTGGGTGCCTATAGCATGGGGCTCTCCTGAGGACTTGCCTCAGCCCCATGGGTTCAGCCCCAGTTTGGGACCCATGTAATGTAATGGGTGGTATTTCAGCCTGACCCAGTGTGTGCTGCAGGTCGATGACTCCTTTCACCTCCCCATCACTCTGATGTGGCAGAACCTGCTGTCCCCCTGCACTGCCACTGTCACCTGCAAGCACCCTTGGGTGCAGCAAAGGGAAGGTCTTTCCACCCTGGCTGTGGCTTCCCCTCCTAATGCCTTAATCCGCGCCTGATCCACGGTGCCCCTGGGGCTGGTCCCACTGACCTTGCAGGCACTGGGACCTGGTGGGCACCTTGGGGCAAGAGCTGCCACCACCACCCACCATGGCCTCCTTCTTCACGGCTGCCCTGAAGAGCTTCCCGAGGGGCAAGGACGAGTCACCCAAGGGGGCCCCCAAGGATGACAAGGCAGCTGCACTGCCCAACGGCATGGCCCGCGACGAGTTTGAGGAGTACCAGCGGCAGCTGCTGGAGGAGAAGTAAGGCTTTGCCGGGGCTCAGTGGGTCACTAGGGTCCCCCAATCCACCAGAATCAGGATCTCATCTGCTGTGGGCTTTCCCCGGGGTGGCAGAGGACAGGGACAGGGACGCAGCTGGGGCAAGAGAGAGTGCACAACAGGTGCCCTCCAATGTGTGTCCCCCACAGCATGGGAGGTCCCTGGAAAGGCTGGCACACCTTTGTGTGACAGCACCTTTGTGCACCACAGGTGACAAGAGGAACCCCCAAGTATCAGAGCCCCAGGATGGTTTCAGCCCAGCACCCTTGGAGCCAAGGGATGGGGGGTCAGGGCAGGATTGGATTAAGGTCCCACCTCCCCAGGACTGGGTGCTGTGGGAACCCAGCGGCTCAGCGCCAGGGAGATGAGAGGCTGCAGGAGGAGTGAGTCCCCACAATGGGTGCCTTTGTTAAGCACTTCTGAATATGGGTGCTGAGCCGTGTGGACAGGATGTTGCTCCAGCTCCCAGATCCCCACTTTAACCCTCTTGTGGGTCTCAGACCTTCTCCCTCCTTTCCTAGACCTGCTCTGCAGGAGGACCAGGGTGATGTTGGGGTGGTCCTGGGGGTCTTGGTGAGATGGGGGTGATTGTGTGGCACCTGCTGCAGGATCGAGCGGGACAAGGCGTTTGCACAGAGGAAGGCAGAACGGGCCACGGTGCGGATGCACCTGCGGGACAAGTACCATCTGGCCCAGGTAAGAATCAGCCTGCCTGTTAACCTGGGGGGATTCCCCTTGACCCTACATCACGCGGAGCAGCCCCCGGCCCACGGCTGCCGTGCTCCCCTGGATGGGAGGGATTCCTGAAGGGGGCAGCAGACGGCCACCGTCTCCATCTGACCATCTGCCGCCCACTGTCCACCCAGCGTCCGAGTCTGGTACTGGACAGTCCTGGAATCTCCCCGTGTCCCCAGCACCCTGGGACTGGAAGTTTTCTGTCCCCCGTCCCCCGCTGCACCGTGGTAGGCACCGTGTTTGTCCCCACCCGACACCCTCTCCCATCGGCGTTTAGGACGAGAGGGACGACGCCCAGGTGCACGTGGCCGGAGGCGCGGTGGAACTGCCGCAGGACCTGGCAGCGATGGTGCACAGCGAGGAGGAGGAGGACGATGGCAGCGCCGGGGCCTTCGCCTTCCTGGCGAAGCTGAGGGAGGTGGAGCTGCCGGCGCTGCGGGACCGCGCACTGGGCGGCGTGGACCAGGTGAAGGAGAAGTGCGCCCTGATGTAGCATCGCTGCGCGTCCCGCGGCAGGTGACATCGGCAGCCCCTGTCCCCGGGAGCCACGGAATGCAGAGGCTCTGGGTGCCTTTACTTGAGATGCGGATCCCAATACACGTTAGGCGTGTGTTTTCTTCCCCAAACCATTCCCAGTTGCTTTCCCAGGGTGTGCAGGGGTGCAGAATGCCTGGGTCCCCTCCAGCCGTTATGGTCAGGCCCCTCTCGTGGTGCTCCTGGTGTGAGCCCCCATATGAGGCATGTCCCCCCATATTACACTGTTAGCCCCCTCACCAGCCCTGGCACTGTGCACCATTTGGCTCAATAAATACAGCATTTGCCAGTTCCATTCTGGTCGTCCTGCCATATCCTACACCCACGCAGTCCCTGTCCTGGTTGGTGAGGGGCATGATGACTGCGCAGGAACCGGGCTGCCCCATGTCCCTGGAGCCACCAACCAGCCCAGGATGCTTGGCCAACGGGTCCGTTCCCCACTTCTGCAGCAGCCCCCCCTGGGACCAAGTGATCACCCTGGCTATCCCTTGGAGACAGCCCCGGGAAGGGGTGTGGAGCATTTACTCCCGTGGTCGATCATCTTCTGGCAGTGCGGGCAACAGGGGCATCCTTTTGGCTGGGCCAGGGTGCCCGGCTGCCTCTTGGCCCACCAGGGACACTGTCCTGGGCGCTTGGCAGCAGCGCAGCCTTAAATGCCGCCGCGCCGGAAGGCCGGGGGCTGCTGAGATCACTAATACCTGCCTATTTTAGCGAGGTCTAATCTTCCTGAGTCGCCTGTCCCCGAGGACTAAGCTCGCTGAACCCGTGTGAAATGTACGGCCAGCGCTGGCCCCAGCGGCACCTCCCGCCGGAGCCGGAGCCGCCGGGAATCACGCTGTGTGTGCATGAAAGGAAGGACGCGCTGAGCCTCCTCCGTTCTCCCCACGCTGCTGCCATCTGCTCCGGAAAGGCTGCGGGGACGGGCCTGCCTGGGCTGCCCACGGCCGCGGGAGCCGGGCTGGGAGGGGGAGGCCGGATCCAGCGCAGGTGGGCTGGGAGCGGTGTCACCGAGCTCAGCGCTGTCACCAGAGCCATCGGGCTCAGCCGCCTCTGAGGAGCTGGAGCATACGGAGCAAGGAGGGCCTTAGGATGCACAAGGTGATCAGTTCCCCCTGGAACTCCTCCGAGTACCAGTCCAGGAGCTGGTGGCTGCTGGATCATCTCAGGGAGCATGAGACAGGCTCGTCTAGGCCTGACACGAGGGAACCTCCTGATGTTTGGTGGCCCCACTGTCCCTGCTGTCCTCATCATCCCCAATGTCTCTGCCATCATTCCCATCCCCGTTCACTAGCTTTTCTTCAGAACTTAGGTCCCTGACAGGGTGGTAGCAGCTGTGGCACCCAGCACACTGCCGATCCCACGCCACATCGTTGCTCTCCCAAGGGTTGGGGTCACCACCAAGTGCCAGCTGCTGGGATGGCACTGAGGTACCCAACGAGCTCTGTCACCACCTCAGTCCTCCATCCCCGCTCCACATCAGGGCCCCATCCTGCCCTGATGGGCAGCCCTCTCCCAGTGTTCCCAGTGAAGCTGCATGGGGACTCCCAGCACCAGCTGGGATTCGGGTCAGGACCCTCCGCCAGGTCTCCTTGGCTAATCGTCCTGCCCCCCCGCCCTCCCCATGCTGCCACCTGCCTCCCGCTCAGCACCCTTNCCCCGGTAAGCTGACGCAGCGTCTCTAAGCGTTAGCAGCTTTGCGCGCTAATAGGATTAGGGAGGTTTAAAACTGTCATTTGAGTGAACTAAACCCCCTGATACTCTGCATTGCACCTTCTTAACCAATTTGCCTTCAATTAGGGTAATTGGGAAACTAGCAAAGAAGTATAGCATTAATATTTTAAAGTGATGAAGTGATTATGGGCCTTGGACAAGGAAGCAAATCAATTTGCTATCTGCTCCTAAAAGGCAATTATAATCATTTGGCAAATCAGCCTGCTGCCTCCCCCCGGGCGAGGCAACACCTTGCGGCGGCCGCGGGGCCGGCACGGCACACACAGCGCCGAGGCCGGGCAGCTGGGCAGTCCCCCGCCCCCAAACCCGGCACCCTGGGGACCTCCCTGCACCCCCGGGCCAGTGGGGCACGCTGGAGAAACCTGCCGAAGACCATCAGTGTGGGGTACACTGCTCGTGCACTCGTCACAGCGGCCAGCGTGGCCATCCGGGCGAGTGGCTCCAGTTTGCAGCCCTGGCCCCACACATGGCCCTGCCCTGGGGATGTCCCCAGTACCTGCACAGGCAGCACCTCCCTGCTCTCCCCTGCAGCGCTGCATGGCATGGGAGTGTCACCCCGCCCCCAGGGGCTGATGGCCCACCTGTACATATCATGCCATCCCTGGTGTGTGGTCTTGCCGTCCCCAGGGCAGTGCCAGCCTGTACCTGAGGCGGTGGCACTCTGTCCCCAGGGGGGTGGCATGCTGTCCCCAAGACAACATCACACTGTTCCCAAAGAGGTGTGAGACAGGGCAGGTGAAGCCTCGCAACCCCAGTGGGGGTCAACAGGACAACCTCGGGGCCCACACCAGGACACAGAGTGGGCTGCGGGGTCTCGCCAACAGCAGGCTGCACAGTCTCCTCTGGTCTCCTCTCCCTCAGGAGCCAGCAGCCACCTGGCACAGGGTGCTGGGGTCCAAAACCCCCGCAGTGACATTTGCCATTCGAAAGGGGAAGTGTGGCAAGGAGGGGAAGGGAGTGGGAGGAAGCCTAGACAGGTCCGGGGGCGGTGGCAGTTGCAGGTGGCAGGAAGATGGTTTTGGGAGAAAGTAAAAGTCAGCAAAGAAAGAAAAGGGCAAAATCCAGCCCACATGATGGGAACTGTGGGCAGCACCAAGCACATCCCCCAGCACAGCCCAGGACCCCCACCATCATGTTTCCATCATTCTTTGGGGCCCTGCGCAGCAGTGGGAGTGGGGAGGAGAAGAATGGTAGTCCTGCCCCTCAGCCTGGCTGTCTTTGGGCCTATGGGCACCCTTCAGGGATTGTCTCCTTGGCTGGATCCCACAGCTGATCCCCACAGGGTGTTACCATGCCTGGCCTCAGTGCTCAGTCCCATATCCGTGACTCATCCCCAAACCTGGTCCCATTGGCACTGCTCCATGGCTGCTCCCCACGCTTGACCCTCCTGCCTGGTTCCCTGCTCTGCTCCCCATGAGTGTTCCCTGCCTGGTCTTCATCACAGGTCCCCAAGGCTGTTCAGGGGGGCTGGTCTCTGTGGCTGGTCCCTACACCTAGGCCCACAACCAGATCCCAGAGCAGGTCCCCAGACTGTGTCTGCACCCTGGTTCCTCACAGCTGGACCCATGCCCAGTTCCCATCCCTGTCCCTACACCTGTACCAATCTCTGCTCTCCACATGGGCAGGGCTCTGCAGGCAGCATCCCTGGGAGCCACAGGGCCACCCACACTGTCACAGGGCCACCCCCAGGCCCACCGTCCTTATCCAGGGGGGACAACACCCATCACTGCAGCATCCCCATCCCACCAAGGCTTGGGGCATCTGCCCCAGACCCCATCCCTGGGGCAGAGCCTCTGCAGCCCAAGGAAATCCTGCCCCCTCCCCCTCCATCCTTTCTTCTCCACTCCCTCTGTTTCTAATTCTTTCTCCTTGCCTGTAATGAGGGGATTACACAGCAAACTCCAGCAGGACGCCTTTGTGGGGAGACAATCCGAGTGGGGAAGGCAGTTCGGGGCTTTGTCCGCCGCTGCCCCCCCGGACCCGTGCTGGGGGGACATTTAGAGCAATTACTTGTCCAGAAAGTAACTGTCAATCATTCTTAAAGGGGAAGGCCTCCAATTAATAACCTCGTCTTAATCCTTTGGACTCATTTCCAATCTGCGGTGCCTTGGTGACATCTGCAACACTAAATAAAGATTCTCCCGAGCCTTAGCACGGCGGTTCTGTGACAAATAAGAAGACTAGAGGCAACTTTGGCTGCCAAAGCTGCGAGATTGGTGAGGTTGAGCCGCTTGTTTGGTTCCCGGGAGGGACCAGCAAAGTTAAATACTCCTGGAAAAGCCGAGTTGGGCCCAGCAGGTAACGCCGTTTTTTTCCAATTCGGGACAAAGCGCCGAGGGAAGATGCTGAGAAAGGGAGTGGGTGTCCCTAGGGTGTACCTGGGGTTGGTATTGGGGATGGGGCTGGCACCATTCCCTGGGGTCTCAGAAGCGGGTGCAGGTGCCTGCCAGTGTCACTTGCCCTGAATCACACAGGGCCAGGGGCAGGAGCCACCCATGCTCCGACCACCTGCTCCAGGCGACTGGAGCCCAGGGAGCCAAATTCTGGCACCCACATGGGCTTCCAAAGGCAAAGAATGGGGTCCCAGTGGAAGCTGGGGCTGTCCCTGGGCTGTCTCTTCCACAACCCCTGCTGCCAGGGGAGGCCATTTGTCCTCACTGATGTTCTGCTGCTTTGCAGTGCTCAGGAAGTGAGGTTTCTTTCCTACTTTGACCAGGGCTCAGTGTTGTTTCTGTTGCTTTTTTTGGCGTCTTTACTAGCAGCCATCCCCTCCCCCAAGGCAGCAGTCCCCACAGGAAAACCATGGGCTGAGGCATCGAGGAGAGGGGGGAAAGAACTCTCCCGAGGTATTGGGTCCTTATGGTTCCTGCACCGTTTTGCACCTTAAGGCTTAAAGCCAAAATTTGCTGCTAGCATGACAGTGGCTGCAGGAAGATATCCTTTGGGAGCCAGAGTTTAGCAGTTCCCCACCCCCAGCTCAGCGTGGCCTGTTTCCAGGCAGGATCCCCCAAACACTGGTGGCAAAGTCTTGGGAGTCCTGAGGCCAGTCCCTGGAGGATGGGGGATATGGGGTGGTTGTTTGGTGCTGATGTCCCCCCAGCCTGATCTGTCATGTTCTCCCCTGTTCCCCACTCAGGGACGTCTGTGCCCCCCCGGCCAGGCTGAGGCAGATTGGGGTGCGAGTCCTGTCCTTGCCCCCAGCCTCGCCGGGTCCGGTGCTGCTGCCCTGCTGCCGGGTCACTGCTGGGTGCTGTTCTTGGCTCATCTGTGCTCCCAGGTCAGGGTTTGCTGCTCCCTGGGGAGTTTTTGCCTCCTTTGCTTTCTGATGGGGTCAGGGGGTGAACCATGGGGCTCCATCTTCACACCTTACCCCTGTCTCCCCACTTCTTCTCCAACTTGCCCCATCTTATCCCCAGCACCCCCAGCCTCTTTCCCTCATCCCTCCCAGTGCCCATCTCATCCATTCCCAGCGCCTCAGCTCCCTCCACTTCCCCCCTGCCACCCCCCAGCCCCACTCTGGCTCCCTGCATTGCTCCCTGGGACCGTGGGACATGGCTGGACAGGGCAGATGGGGATCCTGATGGGGTGCTGGGTTCCTTGGGGGGGTCCGTGCCCCAGGAGGGTGCTCTAGGTGCTCAGCCCTCCTCTCTCCTCTCCTTGCAGGTGTGGCGCTGCGCAAATGAGAAGCAGGTAAGTGAGAGCAGGATGGCAGTGGGGGACCCCATCCCCTCCCTGTGTCCCCAACCCCAGAATACACTGTGATGCTCACACAGTGACCACACGGCCCCTGCTCTCCCCAGCACTCCCCAGCACCATTCCCTTGGGGCACCTCAGGGTGCAGCACCCAACATTGTTGCCCTGACCTGTGGCTCCCCTGAGGCATCCTGAGACTGCCAGGCTGTACCCAGAGCCCCTAGGGCTACTGACACCCTGCAAGGGGCTGTGGGGCACCAGGGAGGGCTTGCAGCTCCTGAGGGCACACACACTGTGCTGCACGTGCAGCACTGCATGTGCACAGCCCCTCTGTGAGAAGGGCACCCACTGGGTGTGCAACACTACTGCACACACTGCACACACTGCACACACTGCACACACTGCACACACATCCCCTGGGCATGCACTGATTGCACTGGACACACTGCCCACAGCACACACCCACAGCACACACTCTGAGCACACCACAGCAGCACCAGGCACACGCTGCTTGTGTTGGGTGCACTGCACACAGGCACTGACCAGGCACTGCACATTGCCACACACATGCACACACTGCATGTGCTGCACCGCATGATGCATGGCACAGGCTCTGCCTGTGCCTCTGCTGCATGTGCCATGTGCACTGCACACACTGCCCAGCACTGCACTGGGTGCCCACAGCTCCTGTGCCCACAGGCTGTGCGTGCCCCACACACACTGTGCACCCTGCACACCCACGGCGCTGTGCACGCCCTGCACGAGCACTGTACACACACACACTGTGCCCTGTGTGCAGTAGTGCAGACACTGCACGATGTGTGCTGCATGCATGGCACACAGGCATTGCACCCTGGCACTGCTTCCATGTGGCACAAACCACCCAGCACACCCCCACCCGTACACATCTGCACTGTGCACATGCTGCACACCTTCCACTGCAGGCTCAGCCCACCACACCTTTCCCTCACACACCTGTGCCTCACTGGGAGCACCCAAGCACCCCTGGGGCCCTGCCCAGGAACAGGCACAGACGCAGCCGCCGTGGGCACCCTGCACACACCCCCACTGTGCACACAGCACACCCACGCAGATAGCCCTGTCTGCACAGCCTGGGCAACACCCAACACCCGCCCCCTGCCCTCTAAGACCCCCATTTACCCCCTCCCAGCATGAACCCACTCTCCTTTTCCCTCCCCACTCCCACTGAGGTATGAGGTGAGTTTTTGCTGGCAGGTCTGGGCAATGCAGTGCCTTCCCCTTGCCTCAGGATTATGGTTTTCTACCCCATTTCCATGTCTGCTGACATCCTCACGGTGGAAAGAGACGCTTAATCCCCTGCAAATACTGCAGGAAGATTTCAGATGCCGGATAAAAAGCTTAAAGATGAAACATTGTGAGAGTTGAAAATGCTTATAAGCATCACCAAAACGGCTATTAGCTGGGGGACAGTGCTGGGTCACTCCTGACCAACCTGGGGACTGACACTGGGTCATCCAGCATTCTAGGGACAGCCTTCACCATGGAAGAGGCTGGACAAGAGGAGCTGGGGACAATGGAGGGAATTAACCCAGGCTTGGTCCCCTCCAGTCCAGGGCAGAGAGAGATAAGGTTGGCTCTCTGTGATGGCATTTTCATAAAATCCTCCATTTTAGAGGAAATCTGACTTTTAGCACCAGTGGCTTCATTGGTCCAGTGGCATCAGACAGCAGAACCAAGTGTGAGACATCGCTTGGATTCTGGGTCAGTCCCCAGGACACCACAGCCCTGGGATCCTCTGTTGTGGCAGAGGATTATGCCTTTGCATAACCTGTTCCTAGGGCCACCCTATCTTGCCATCCCTCTGTTTGCTTGTCCACCCATCCCTGCACTGGGGACACAGGCTGAGTCCAAAGCCCCCACACCCCTCTAACTCTGAGATGCCCCTGCAGGTGCCACCATGTTCCTGAATAAGTGCGAGGGAGACCTGGGTGAGCTACGGAAGCCAGGGGACGGCGAGGGCACCCCACCGGCCGCCGCCGAGGAGGAGCAGCCCAAGAAGAAGCACCGGCGGAACCGCACCACCTTCACCACGTACCAGCTGCACGAGCTGGAGCGTGCCTTTGAGAAGTCCCACTACCCCGACGTGTACAGCCGCGAGGAGCTGGCCATGAAGGTCAACCTGCCGGAGGTCCGCGTGCAGGTAGGGAAGGCAGCACCCCAGCACCCTGGGTCTGTCCCTGAGCAGTATCAGAGGGACCCCAAGGTGCTGGAGAGCTATGCTCAGTTCTCAGCTCTAGTGCCAGTGCCCCCCTCTATGCTTCAGTTTCCCCATTGCTTGAGATGGGAGCAGCATCTCTGCAGAGCCTGGGAAGAGCCTAGGGTCCCACAAGTCTTCTCCCCAACATGTCTGGACTGGGGGGTGAAATCAGGGAGGGAGAAAGGGTCAAGGAGTTAAAGTAACAAACCCGCTGTGAACCAAAGCAGTAACCCCCAAACAAATGAACTGAATTCCCCAGGCTTCAGCCCCAGTCAAGACAATGCAGCCTTTTTTGTGGGGGCCCAAACCATAAAGACACCTCTGCTGAGCTCTCTGAGCAACAACTGGTTTCATAGAATCACGGGATTGTTCAGGTTAGAAAAATGCTTTGAGACCATAGAGTCCAACTGCTCCCCCAGCACTGCCAAGGCCACCACTAATCCATGTCCCTAAGTGCCACATCCACACATCTTGGAAGTCCCTCCAGGAATGAGGATTCCACCAGTACCCTAGAGAAGACATTTCCACTAATCTCCAACCTAACCCTCCCCTGGCACAGCTTCAGGCAGTTTCCTCCTGTCCTGTTCCTTGCTCCCTGGGAGCAGAGCCCGACCCCCACCTGGCTCCACCATCCTGTCAGAGAGTTGTAGAGAGTCAGAAGATCTGCCCTGAGCTTCCTTTTCTCCAGGCTGAGTTCCCCTGGCTTCCTCAGCTGCTCCTCATCCAACTTGTGCTCCAGCCCTTTCCCCAGCTCCGTTCCCTTCTCTGGACATGCAGTTTGCACCAGTGCAGCCAGTATGCACCAACAGCTGTCTGCCACGAGCAGCTGATGGAACCCTCCCCTTTCCCACCCAGCCATTCATCTTTCCTCCCCTTTGCCTCCTGCAGCAGACCCCTGTGCCCTGTTCTGCTCTGGGGACACGGGGAGCAGCACTTTAATGAGCAGTTCCCATGGGGCCAGACGTCACCGCTGGATTTGGGTCGCTGGTCCCTGTCATTCCTGCTGGGTTTTGGCGCAACTGTGGCTGTTTAACTTATAAAAGCTGCAACCAAGGGGCTGGGAAGGTCGGATAACATTGTCCCATGGACTGCTGGGAGTCTGCAGGGCCTGGGTGCATGTTCCCATGGAGCAGAAGGGGCTGTGTTCTTACACCTCTCACTTTCCACACCTTGAAGATGTTTTTGTTCTCTGGGGCTGGTGGGAGAAGTTTGGCAGAGGTGCTGGGATTGCTGGAGCCCTGTAGGACAGCCCTCATGGGATGGAGTTACCTCCTATGGGACACTCCCACCTTGAATACTCCCTGTGGGGCACTCACATGAGATGCTGCAGAACAGGGCACCCTGCCTGGAGTGGAGACATGGGCCACCCTGCATGGGCCACCCTGCATGGGCCACCCTGCATGGGACACAGCATGTGGGGCACACTGTATGGGGCCAGCTGGGCACAGTGAGCTCACCTTGGCTCTCACCTCACAGGTCTGGTTCCAGAACCGACGAGCCAAGTGGAGGAGGCAGGAGAAGATGGAGGCCAGTTCCATGAAGCTCCACGATACCCCCGTGCTCTCCTTCAACCGGCCCCCCATGACTCCTAATGTGGGGCCCATGAGCAACTCCCTCCCACTCGACCCATGGCTGACGTCCCCCATCTCCAGCGCCACCACGGTCCACAGCATCCCCGGCTTCATGGGAGCTCCCCAGGCCCTGCAGCCCCCCTACGCTGGGCACTCTTTCCTCAACACCCCACCGCCAATGGCACAGGGCATGCAGCCCATGGCCCCCACGCCCTACCAGTGCGGCACCCCCTTTGTGGACAAGTACCCGCTGGAGGAGGTGGACCAGAGGAGCTCCAGCATCGCCTCACTCCGCATGAAAGCCAAGGAGCACATTCAGACCATCGACAAGACCTGGCAGCCCATTTGATGAACACTCCCCTCCGAGCTCCCCAGCCACTACTCCTGCCCCTGATGCTGGCTCTGCCCCACGGCGGGTGAGGGAGGACAGTGGGTGCTCAGCAGGACCAAAGCTGGCACCAGGAAGGGATCCTGGGCTGCGTCTTCCCCACACTGACCAGCACCGGTTGTGGCAGGGGAGCCAGTCAAGGTTCTGGCAGGACCCCACGGCTAGGGGGAAGAACTCCAGGAGAGCCCCTTTGCCTCTCCGAGGCACCAAGATCAGCTGAGGACCTGGCTGAGGCTCAGGCATCCCACTGTGCCACCAGACCACCCACCACACCCCAGTTGGATACCTCCTTTCTCCACAGCCCCTCCCCTTTCCACTATTATTAATTTTTTTTTAATGCTGCAGATTTAAACAAAACTGAACAGAGAGCTCTAGTTTTGTAGGGAGTACCTGGGGGGATGTTTTAGCTGCGTCGGGGCACGCTGCTGGTCGTGCCGGGAGATGCGCCGGCGCTGACAGCACGGGTGTATTGTGAGTAAAGAGATACGCTGGACAGCTGCCTCATGCTGGAGTCGGGTGCTGCCAGGCCTCGGTCGTGCCATGCCCTCCTCAGCACTCTGCGGCTGCCAAACCTCTGCCAGAAAGGAGCTTTCCGTGGGAGCATGGGGACATCACCCCTGCGCACCCTCCTGCCCTGCTCCCTTGGAATGCTGAGTGCAGGGTGGGCCAGGTCCAGGCACAGGTGACCTGCTCCAGCCCCAGCTGAGACTGGCTTGTGCTGCACCGTGGCCTCAACACCTTGTCACAGGTCCCCTGCTCGACTGTCCCTTGGGGGCTGTGCCCACTACCCCCACCCTAACACTCCCAGAGGTGCCAGTGGCAGAGGGTTGCCAGAATTGTGCTGGTGGGAGGATGAGTAGCAGTGGGAGCCCCTGGCCCCCAAGGCCCCTGGCCGAGGCTGGTGAGAGGAGGGGGCCACCTGTGAGCCCTGGAGTCACAACAACAGGGTTGTTGGGGCACATCAACACCTGGTTTACCCCTTAACAGTGTCTCCTGCCAGGTGGGAGCTGGGTGGTGGTGACAAAGTGCCACGTCCTCAGGTGTCCCCAGAGTGGCTTTGCAGCTCTGGGGGACCCCATCTGCCCACCCAGTGGAGCTTGGGGCACAGCCACCAGCACCCTCAGTGATGGCAAAGGCTAGCATGGCCCCAGCACACAGTTGATTCCACAGTGGCTTTGAGGTGCTTAAGCACAGCTGGGACAGCAAGACAGGGGGGTTTATCCCTGGGTGAGCAAGTGCCCCGGGTCCCTGGGATGCCCTGAGGTGTCCCAGGTTCCTGGCGGGCCTCAGTCCCTGGAGGAGCCAGATGAAGGACAGCCCTCCTGCCAACAAAACATTTCCCCAGAAAGTCTTCCCACTTCGGACCTGACAACAGCCTCCAGCCGGGGCTATGCTGCAGAAGCCGCATCCCCACCGCGTCCCCCCAGCCCAGCCCTCACTCAGTGCCACCGGCCCCGCCTGCAGCCACCCCCACCCGGGGTCTCACCCCGATCCAAACCACTCGGGGCCGGACTCTGACGTCTCCAGGGCCCCGGGGTCGGGCGGGTATGGCCGGGATGCCAACGGGCCCGCCGAGGCGCTGACCCCGGCGAGACCCTTCTCCTTGTGCCCCGTACCCCGGCTGCTGCTGCTCGTCTGTTTCGTTAACGACAATTAAACCTTTAACAACCCATTAAACGCATAATCGATGCTCCCCAGCTCCCCGGCCCAGCTAATGGGGTGAAGCGCCCCGGCCGAGGCGAGCTCCGGCCGCCAGATAATGAAGCAACGGCTGCGGAAGTAATGGGGTTTGATCCGGGGGACGGGACGCGCTCAATGGGGGCTGCGCTTTTCACATGACATAATTGCCGAGGCTGGCGCCAGCCCGGGGCACCCCTCGGCCTCCCGAGCGCCAACAAAGGCCGGCTGGCGCTGGGAGCGGCAGCGCCGCACCCCCGGCTCGTTTGATCGGAGCCTAATTGGGGCGAGGGTGCTCCCCCAGCCCGGCCCCGCAACCGCCGCCCGAGAGCGCGGAGGGGCCCTGGGATGAGGATGCATCTCCCCGGGTCTTTGGGGCTGAGAGTTGTGTGAATTATGGAAATAAGCTATTTTCCATGGGGTGGCACAGGGAATGTCGGGGTACCCTCGCTTGGTAACTCCCGTGGGTGGGCCCGGTGCTCCGCTGCACCTCCTGGCAGGAACGGGCAAGATTTGAGACTCCGAAAATGCCGTTTAAACGCAGGGAGGGCGCCGAAGCGCCGAGCCGCCTGGCCGGACCACTTTATTGGTGCTTTCCCCGGTGGATACCAACTGGAGCCTGTTCCAGCATGTGGGTGTTTGTGTGGGAAAATCCAAGCAAAAATGCTTTTTTTTCCCCCTTTAGAACCAAATCCTGTCCTGAAATCGCTCACTACCCAGATGGGGCCGGTTCCTGGCATTGTACTGTGAGGAGTGGGTGGTACTGGGAGCGCTGAGGGTACCAGGGGATCCTCCCACCCCCTCCTGGCCGAAGAGGAGCCCTCTCGCTCCCACTCCCTGTAATCTCCTCCCGCGGGATTCGCCCCCTAAGCTGCTTATTTCTCTCTATTTCTCTCAGGCCTGAACGAACCTAGCCCTGCCCCGGCACGATGCCTCAACCCCACTGAGCCGTGGTCTCTGGGCACTCTGCCCCTGGCGCTGCCCGGTGGTGGCCTGGCACATGGGGCTGGCACTGTGCAGGGATGTGGGGCTGGCACTGTGCAGGGATGCGGGGCTGGCACTGCCATGCCCAGGGATGTGGGACTGGCACTGCCAAGGGATGTGAGGGTGGCATTGCCATGCCAGGGATGTGTGGCTGGGGCATGAACCAGTCATGCTGTGTTGTGAGACCTGCACCCCTTGGCACAGGCCAGGATGGAGCCCAGCCCCTGTGCATGTCACCTCCATCCCCTGGGCCCAGCAGGACAGATATGGCACCAGAGCACTGCGGTGATGGGGTGGGGGGGCCTCTAGAGGGTGTGGGAGTTGGGGCCCTCAGGGCTCAGGTTCTCCTCAGGGGTGTTGACCCACGAGCTCTCCACCAGCCCCCAGCTCTCAGGGGAAGAGGAGAAGAGGGGGCTGTGGGGCCGTGAGAGGGAGGCCTGCAGGTTGAGCTTGGCGATGAGTGGCCGCCCCACGTTCACCTGCTGCCGCTCTTCCACAAAATCATCCATGCCCTGGTAGCGGTACTGCAGGCACACGGTGAAGGCCAGCTCCTGCTGCAGGGACACCAGCACCATGGGCTCCTGTCCTGGCATGGCCTTCATCATGCTGTGCCCCTGACACCAGCCCTTGCCCACCATGGCTCTTACCCGCAGCTTCTGCAAGCCACAGATCCGGCTGTAGAGGCAGCAGGATGGGCAGCCGGGGCTCCAGACGGGCACCAGCGGGCTGCCCAACTCCTCTGGGCTCTCCTTGTTGGTGCACTTAAGGTCCACATCCAGCTCCTGCCATGGATGGCATCCATGTGAAAACCACCAGAGTTTCCCCCCATCCCCCAGCACTGCCCTGGTGGGGGCTTTGGCAGCTGCTCCCACCTCAGGAATATCAGTGAGCCGGGCCTCACACTTGGTGATGTCCTTGGGGGCAGCCACCACACGCGTGTAGATGATCATAATGTTGGAGAACTCGGCTGCGAAGCCCAGCTGGACGGTGACACCACAATCAAAGCAGAGGTACCGGCTCTCTGGCAGGACTGGGGAGGGCACAGGGAACACAGGGCTGGGACCTGCAGGGGCTCAGAGCTGGAGCTGTACCCACAGGTGAGGTGGCTGCTGGGTCACCCCAGAGCAGAGCTGCCAACATGTTGCTCTTTTCTCCAGGCTGGTGGCTCTGTGCCAGCAGTTTCTCCTCCAGGTGGGAGGAACCCAGCAAATGTTGCTCACAGCCTCTCTCTGCTCCTGGGGCTGTCCCCCCTCTAGATGCCAGCCTGGGACAGGGTGGCTGGCCATGACTCACCATGAGCCTTGGCCCACTGCAGGTTCCTGGCAGAGGACTCATCCTGGCCTGGGGGGCGGATGGGGTCTGTCAGTGCCCGTCTCTCTGAGAGGTTGCTGCGAAGCTCCAGTGCCTGCCGGCCCCGTGTGATCTCCAGAGTGCCCATGTCTGTGGGGGCACAGGGGGTTGGCAGGGGCCACCAGGGGGGTCATTGTTCCACACTGCTCCTCACTCACCCTCGGCCACCTTGTCCAGCAGCACCGTGATCTTCTCATCCTCTAGCAGCCAGCGCTTGAGGAAGGTGACGAAGATGCCATTGGAGAGCTCACCCTGGCTCAGCTCATAGGCTTCGGCGTCTGCACACCTGTGGCAACAGGACAGTGGTTGAATCTGTCATGTCTGGTACTCCCTGGGAATAGGGCCCAACAGGAGGACAGCCCTAAGGAAGCCAGAGCTGAGTGCCCAGCACTCTTCCTGTTCCCATCACATCGTCTGGCCACCGTGCTAGGGACAAGTGAGAGCACAGCCAGATCCTGGATGCTTAAAGCATCACCAGCCCAAACCCTTGTGCTCTGGAGGAGTCTTGGAGCTTCATGCCAGCAGGTGCTGCCCAAAGCCAAGCAGTGCCATGGGCACCTCCCTGTCCTGTGAGGGACTGGGGGCTGCATCTTGCTCAACCCCTCCAGCATCGAGGGTGGAGGGATGCAGGTGTGCGGGTCTGTGCCCCTGCTCCACCCGGAGCCAGGCAGGGATACTCAGCCCCACTGCCTGTGCCAGGGGATGGTGGGAGGGGACCCACGTGGCATAGCCAAAGACGATGTTGGCTGTGACCTCCAGCGCCCCAACCTGAGGAATGACGTCATCATTGAGGTTCCTGCAAGAGAAGAGAAGCTGGACAGAGTGAGAATGCCCAAAACCCACCCTGAAGCACACCAGACCTTGAGGGCTGCTCTGTGCCCCTCTGCCCACCCATTGCAGTGTTTGCTATCTCACAGGGACAGTGAAATCTTGGGACATTTAGACAAAGACAATGGGTTTAGACGGGACCCTGGGGGTGCCCCACTACCCTCCCCTGGGAGCCACCACCCGCAGGTCCCTGTGCTGGCTCTCCCTGAGTGGCAGCTTGTCCCCAGGTGGGTGGCAGGGCCGGGTCACCTCTTGCGGCACATGTCAAGCAGGAAGATGTTGAGGCCAGTGCGGCGCTGCTGCATCTCCCGCAGCACCCGCTGCACACACAGGCAGTGCTCTGACGTGTAGGCGCTGGGTGCATCAATGGGAACCATGAAGCTGTTGCCAAAATTTTCATAGCCGTGCCCGGCATAGTAGAGCAAACCTGCTGAGGGAACAGAGGGCAGGTGACATGGTGACATCCTCTGACCTGCCAGCACCTGTGTCTTGCCTGGCTGCACCCCAAGACTCCACCAGCATAAAATCACCCAGCTCCCGCTGGGTTGGAGCCACCCTGTCGCACCGTAGACGCCCTTGTCCAGGAGGAGGAGGAACTCATCAACAGCCATCTGCATCTCGGCCTTGCGCAGGTCCAGCAGTGACACCACCTTGAAGTCAAGCTGGTGGAGGAGGGCACCGAGGGCGTGAACATCCACGATAGGTGCCTGCAGCTGCTTGTGGTGCAGGTAGTGCATGTTGCCAATCAGCAGTGCCACTTTGTCTGTGGCTGCAAGGACAGGAGAGGGAGGTGTTGTTATGGAGTAGGACACACCTGTTCTCCATGTTGCCCACAGCTCACAGAGGTGACACCCAACTCTGGCCAGCATGACTGTCCCTGGGTACCAAGGAACCCTGTGGCATCCCTGCCTCACTGATCCCTGAACCCTCAAGTTATGGGTAAGGGTTACAGTTGGGGATTTGGGTTGAGGGTTAAGGTGCTGATCAGCTCTCCTAATTTGGGTTGGGGCTGGGCTGTTGTTTCACCCCTCACTCTTCACTCTTATGCTGCACCCAAAATATTCCTGACCTAGTAAAGCCTTATGGGGTGACAATGGTGACACTGGTGACAGTCAGAGCCCCCCAGGGCCACCAGTCCCTCCCAGGCAGGCTCTTACCGTACAGCTGTCCAGGGCTGCCATGCTCTAGGGAGCCTGGGAAGAGAGAAACGCTGTGCCAAGGCCCTCCAGTGCCAGGGGAGCACAGTGGGCAGAGTAGAACAGACCTGTCCACTCTGCCCCCACCTACCTCCATCCCCCTCCTGCCAGGAGCCTCCAGAGGTGAAGAGCCGTGGGCCTGCGGCAGAGGAGAAGTCAGGGACCCTATGCATGGCATCATGTCCCAGCATGGGCTGGAGTCCCCCCAAAACTGTGGGGTGCCATGAGGGCTTTACTGGGAACAGAGCAGGTAGGGGGTCACAGAGATTTGTCTGGGGCCCTCACCAATCTCCACATCCACCTCCTGGCTCCACACCTCATGGAAGAGGTTGAACACGCGGCAGGAGTAGCTGCCCCGCTCGGCCGTTGTCACCAGCTTCACCTGCCAGCAGAAGGGAGCAGGAGGCATGGGCCAGACCGTGCTGCACTGTGCCACACTGTGCCATGCTATGCCATGCTGTGCTATGCCAGAGGTCCCTTCATACCTGGAGCTGGGGTGCCTGTGCTCCTTCCACGGGGTGCCGGTTCCTGAACCACTGGTACTGGGGTGGGGGGTTCCCAATGGCTCTGCACTCCAGCGCCAGCGTGTCCCCCTCAGCCAGGCAGCACGACCGTGGCTGCTGCAGGATCTGCAGCCCTGCCATGGTCGGACAGTAGCCACTGCCTGGGGAAGGGACAGGGTGGCAAATTAGACACCCAGCCATGGCAGCACTTTGCAGAGTTGCTCCAGGCCCCAGGTTCTTCACCCACAGGCCCTGGCACCCATGGATGGCATGAGGCAGCAGTTATGAGGAGGACATAGGGCATGTGGCTTCTCTGCAGGCACCATCACCCCAGCAAGCCCAGAGACCTTCACAGCTGAGCCAGGGCATTACACGGCAAATGATACCACTCAGGACCCATCCTTGTCCTGATGGGGCAAGAGGTGCCCTGCAGGAAATGTCCCAGTCAGGCTGACAGAGATCTTGAGACCCACCTGAGCTGGGGCTGCTGCTCCTCTCCACCTGGACATGCGCCCACCTGGAGAAGGTGAAGGTGGCCCCACAGTTCACCCGGCAGATGTACCACTCAGGGTGGCCTGCTGGTGTGGCTGTGTCAATCACCAGCTCTGGGGATGTGGCTCCAGGCACCTACAAGACAAGAGGAGCCCAAGGAGTAATGGATTCTCTCTTACCTGTGTGGGTCCCTCACCATGGACGGGGTGCAGAGGTCCTCCGCAATGTGGAACAGTGGGACCTCACCTCCTGCCTCCCACAGAACCACTGGTATGTGAGCCCTGGCGGGCCAGTCGCACAGCAGGTCAGGGACACCTGTGTCCCCTCTGCCACCACTTGAGACTCCGGCTGCACCATGATGCGAATCACATCCTGGACTGCGGGAGAGGAAGAGACCAGCCTGGGCTGGCTTGAGTCCCCTGTCCCGCACCACCCCATACCATCCAGTCCTATCCTATCCTATCCTATCCTATCCTATCCTATCCTTCCCCATTCCCACCCACAACAGATTCTGCTCTCCCAGTCCAGCCCATCCTATCACATCCCACACCTCTGTCCTGTCCCTGTCCCAACCATCTCATCCTACCTTGTTGCATTGGCATATTCAGTGCTACCCTATCTATGCATATCATCTTGTTTCAGTCTATCCCATCCTACTCTGCTCTATCCTACTCTATCCTGTCCTGTCCCATCCTGTCCTGTCCCATGCTGTCCAAATCTGTCCTGTCCCATCCAATTAGACCACATCCCATCCTCTCTCATCCTGTTGGATCCACCCCACTCCACCCTGCCTGCCCAGGACCTTGCTACCAGAGCAAGACCCCCAGCAGGAATTGCTGTTCTTCACCCCCTGCCCATTTCCTCTTGCTGAGCCCCTGCCCCCTGGTGCTCCCCTCTCGTCCAGCCCCCCGGTTCCCACTGCCCGTCCGTACCGGCGGAGCTGAGGACCCGGCAGGCCTGTTCGTGCCCCATGCGCTCCAGGCAGCCCAGCAGGTACCTGAGGGTGCAGTCGCGCTCGGCCAGGAGCTGTAGCAGGCACTGTGTGGGGCTGCCGCGGGGCTCCAGCACCTTCAGCGAGCACATCTCCAGCTCCTCCGCGCTGCAAGCGCCCGCAGCCGTCAGAGCCACAGCCCCCAGCCCTCGGGGCGGGTGGGAGCCCTGCCAGGGGCCTCGGCGGTGTCCCAGCCCGGGCGGGGAGCTGGCCCGTGCGCCCCATGCTCAGCCCACGGCAGAGCTGTGCCCACGTGCGTTTTGTAACCCGGTCGGGGACAGCCCCCGGCAAGGCTCCCCCAGCCCTACCTGCACTTGAAGCGTTTCTCGGCCCCGGCCAGCTCGGCCAGCTTGCGCCAGCCCCGGCCAGCGTTATCCAGTAGCTCACACAGCCGGGCCACCACTTCCTCGCCCAGCGAGCCGATGGGCATGCTCCAGTCCCCCATCCCTCCTGGGGACGCCAAGGAGACGAGCTGTCAGTGAGTGACAGAGTGACAGGCACCCGTGGCCCACTGGACCCCTCTGGGCACAGGATGACTCAGACGGGAGAACAATGAGATCCCTGGTGTCAGGACACCTCCCAGCAGGAGCCTGAGGAGGTGCTGCTGGATCTGGCCCCCAGCAGCCAGCCAGGACTGACACACACTGCCACTCTGGGAGCTGGGTGGCACAGGGGACACTGCTCACCCCCCCAGCCTTGGGCAAGGAGCCAGGGTACTTTAGCCCAGCCACAGGAAAGGGACCTTCATGGAATGGCGGTCCACAGAACTAGAAAGAGGGGATGGCCCCTGTCACCTTCCCTGTCAGGTGACAGAGAATGGGGCCCCAGTACCCCTTTCCTTCTGGCAGAGGCCCCTTGCTGTCACCAGGCTTCTGCGTGGTGGCTCTGGAGCCACCACGAGGGACCTCCAGGGGCATCAGCATAAGGTACATGGGGGTCTTGGGACTGGGACCTAGCTCAGCTTGCCCTGAATCCTGGGAAAGGTTTCAGTGTGACAGGAACCACCTGGACAGGGGCAGCTCCCTCCCCCTCCCCTCAGGTCCCTTCTCAACAACCCACCCCAGAAGGTCCCTTCTTCCCAGGACTGAGCTGCCCAGAGCAGCTAGGTGATACTCACCCAAGCAGGGGGCTCCAAGACAGAGGACAGGGACCCAAGCGCTCTGTCTGCTCACCTGCTGCTGGATTTGGGATCTGGACACACTAGGAGTGGTGAGTGGAGGGTGAGCTGCAGGCCCAGCAGGGATGGGCACTCACCGCGGGGTATGGCCAAGCCCCATCAGCTCCGAGGGTGTGTGCTGAGCCACACACAGAGGAAATGAGGGTTCAGCCCAAAATCTCCCCCAGGCCCCCGTGCTGCAGCACAGAACTTCTGCTTCCCTCCTTCTTCCTTCCTGTCTGCTATGCAGCACGTGGGCGCAGAGCTGCCACCCCCCCGGCCCACAGCCCGGGGGGAGCTGGGCACGGCCCGGCCGTGTCACAGGGCACTGGGGCCACTGCCAGGCCAGGCAGAGGCTCTGCTGTCCCTTCCTCACTGCAGAGGCTGTGAGGTGCACTACGGGCACCTCTTTTCCCCAGAGCCCAGCTCGGGCCCAGAAGGAGCTGCAGGGCAGCGAGTCCAGGGTGAAGATGAACTGAGGTGACAGAGGCACCTCTCAGCCAGGTGTGCCCAACACACAGGGAGAAGCGAGGGCAGGGGAAGCTACTGGGCTTTGCCAAGCTGCAGCTGCCCAAAGAGAAGCAGAGATAGGACAGTGAGGCCTCTGTTCCTGTGGGGAAGACCTTGCCTTCCCCATTCAGCCCAGCCAAGTCCTGGCATCCCAGCATCACTGCTCCTGCTGTTGGAGGAGGAAAGGTGAGCATGGTCTCAGGGTGGAACTGGAAAGGGCCACCATGTCCCCCCTTGCCTGCTGCCCCACAGCACTGCCAAAGCCTGGCCCCCATCCTTCCAGCCCCAGGGAGGACAGGCTGCTCAGGCCCAGAGATCCACTGGCCAAGGACATGGGTGGGTCATTCCCCACCCCACATCCCCACAGAGCCCTCAGCCCCAGCCACTGTGGTACAGCCAGTGATGGAGCAGGGAGCAGGACCCATGTGCAATGTGGGCTCTCTCTACGACCCAAAACCTGAGCTTCTGTTTTTAACAAACATGCTCAGACGGTGTTGCCTCAGCCCTTGGCATGGAGGGGACCGGCACCAAGCTTGCAAAGGGTCTGGGTTTGTCACAGCCTTTATAACATATATCAGCCTCAACAGAGATTTATTTCTTATTTACAGCAAAGAGAAGAGACCAAAACCAGGGCAGGTCCCAGGGCCACCTGCACTGGCACACGGGGAAGCCCAAAGCTCAGCAGGACCTACAGCTTCTTGCCCTTCTTCAACTTGTTCCGCTGCCATGTGTTGTACTTCCGCAGGCGCCTCCAATACTCGAGTGAGTCGGGGTCGAGCTCCTCCAGCTTCTTGGGGGGCCCGAGGTGGATCTTAAAGAGCCTGAGGGTGAATGCAGAGGATGTGAGGCTGAGGGAAGGAGGACAAAGGGAGAAGCACAGCACGGAGCAATGGACACGAGTGACCAGGATGTGCAGATCCCTCACCCCACGTCCACAGTGCACCTGTCTCCTGACCCTGGGGAAGGTGTTTGGGCTGCAGAGGGGCAGTCTGTCTCCTCGCAGTACACTTCCCTGTCCCTCTTACACAGCTCTGTGCCCCTGGGATGGCACCTCTGTTGGGACACAGAGGGGAGTGGAGCAGCACGCACCAGTCGGGGTACTCGGAGTCAGGCTTCAGGGCCACCTCTGGACCCTCCTTGAAGTAGTTGACCCCCATGGCATGGGTGGCGAGCATGGTGGGGTCCGTGCACACCTCTGGCCCCTTCAACACCTCCTTCGGCACACCCTTGCCTTTGGACTTGGCAGCTGTGGGGAAAAGAGCAGGGTGAGGGCAGGGACAGAGTCTGGGGAAGGGATGGAGACTCGAGGGCAACGGCATCGCGGGGCAGGAAGAGGGGCAGGGGGTGGAGACAGAGAGGAATGGAGCTGGGGCAGCGGCACCACCGGGGAGGGCGCGGGGCCGGGGACCGCAACACGGGGCCCGGAGCGCGGTGAGGGCAGGGCCGGTACCAGGGGCGAGAAGCGCGGGATCGGGGCACGGAGGGACGGAGTGACACACGGGGGGACGCACGGGGCCGGAACCGAGGAGCGCAGGCCAGGGCCGGTGCCCGTGCGGGCCTCACCGGGTTTCTTGGCGTAGGCACGGGCCGGAGCCCGGAGCACAGCTCCCGCCACCCGCAGCAGCCCCCNCCCTCCCGGGCCGCCGGCCCCATGGAGAGCGGCACCGCCATGGACTTCCAGGCGGCCGCGCTCCCCGCCCCTGGCGGCGGCAGCGATGAGACCGCGGAGCCCCGGGCCATGGACACGGAGGACGAGGAGGACGAGCCGAGCGCCCCTGGGCGCTGTGCGGGGAGTGGGCGTCCGGAGGAGCCCTGCCGTACCGCCCCGCAGCCCGGCAGCGGCTCTGGGCCAGAGGGGTCAAGGCCCGCAGTAGCCGCGGAGCTCGCAGGAGGCGCGGGCGGGCGGACCGAGCTGTGCCGGGGCTCGGGAAGAGCGATGGAAGCGGAGGCGGTGCCCGAGGTGCCGCAGGGCTCAGCCCGCTGGGAGCCCAGCGCCGGGAGCGCCCCTCGGGGCACGGGTCGAGCCCGGACCCCCAGCAGCGCCGACCCCGCGGGCATGGATCTGGATGAGATCCCCGAGCCCCGCGCCCGCCCGGGCGAGACCGAGTGGTCCGAGGATGTGGAGGACGAACCCTCGGAGATCCAGGGACTGCTGGCTCAGCTCGAGACCCTTGACCCCACCCTCCGCGACCGCTCGTCCGCCCCCGAGCAGGGCTCGCCATCCCCCTCTGGCGCTGGTGCCCGGCGGGGCCGCGGGCAGTGCCCGGGCAGGTGCCGGCCGTGCCCGCTGCACGTGGCCACGGGCCGGGGCCTGGCCATGCGTCCCTGCTGTCCCCAGCACTCCGCCTGCGACCGGCCCTGCCACGGGCTGCTCTTTGCCGAGGCTGACCGGGAGGACTTGCTGAGCCTCCTGTGCTACGAGGGGGGCTCGCCCGAGGCTGGTGCCGAGACCCCGTTGGCCCGCTCCGATGTCCTGGCTGGGACCAATCTGGAGATGCTGCAGGCTCAGGAGGAACCAGCCACTGTGGAAAAGCCTGAAGGGCTGGGGAGGCCAGAGAGCTCAGAGGAAGAACCTTCTGGTAGCTGGTGTTATGGAAAGGGGCTTTGCGAGGACGATTCTGCCTGTGAGGGTGCTCAGGAAGGTTCCCCAGAGCCGGCATGGGCAGCCCTGCCTTCCACTCTGACCCCCGGGACAGAGCAGCCACCTCAGGGTGCTGTGACCGTGAGTGCACTGTGTCTTGGGCTGCGATGGGGCAGCAGGAGGCAGGACATGCCCCTTGGCTCTGATCCCTCCTGGGGTATGGGATGGGGGCAAAGGAGAGCCAGGAACAATTTACCTCAGGTCTTACAGGGCCTTGCACTGTGAGATTGCCCGGATAAGACCCTTGGTACCAGCTTTGGTCCTGGATGCAGGCTTGTGTAGCTGGCTGATTCGTGTGTGCCCTTGCTGTCCCACTGCTCCAGGGCCAGGCAGGCTGAATCCCTGAGGTCCCAGCCACAGCCTCACTTACTCTCTCTTTGCTTTGCAGAACAGGGAATCCACATTACCCTGCCCAGCCTTCAAAGAGGGTGAGTTGCTTCTGTGCTTGAGCAACAAAAGCATCCAGGAGTCCTGACCTACCTGCTCTGACCCTGAATGGGGGTGGTCTGAGGTCCCAGTCGGGGAGGGAACAGCCAGCTCTGCACCCATCCAGACTGGGTGCACCAGGCTCCACGTGGCTTATTTGAGTGTTTGCTGGGGAAATGGAGGTGTGTCAGGGATCAGGGAGCGGGTATACTTGGGGGAAAGGGAAGGGGGAAGCAGCCCTGGTCCCCCAGTGATGCCAGGTGCCCATGTACCAAGCAACTGAGCTGCTTCATCATGTGTAGGAATGTAGCTAACAGGCAGCAGGAGTTGTTACCCCCAGTTTCAGAGGTGGGGGAGCCTCTGCTCAGTCCCTCCCAACGCCTCAGTTCCAGGCCCTTGTGACCCAGAGGACTTGCTGGATGGTGTGATTTTTGGGGCCAAGTACCTGGGCTCCACGCAGCTGGCCTCGGAGAGGAACCCCCCGACCAGCGTCCGCATGGCGCAGGCCCAGGAGGCGGTGAACAGGATCAAGGTGCAGGAGGGATGGGGGGCATGGCTGCCCCAAGCCTTGCCCCCTGTGGGTGTGGGGCAGCGCTCAGGATCTGCCTGAGGGCACCTGGCTGTGGGCCTGGGTCCCAGCAGGGTCCTGTGACCTCTCCGTTGTTCTGCAGGCACCCGAAGGGGAATCCCAGCCCATGACAGAGGTGGATCTGTTTGTATCCACACAGAGGATCAAGGTGCTCACTGCTGACACTCAGGTGAGCAGGAACAGCAGTAAACACATGGCTCTGTGGCTGCTTCAACAATTCCTGTTTGGCCTCAGGATCTCAGCTTTGCTCTCATACCAGCAGGGTCTTGCCCAGTGATGCCCTATGGACACGTCTGGGAGGGGACGTGTCACTTCACAGCCATCCTGTGGCATGTCCTCACCTCTCTGTGGCTGTACAAGGCTTCCCATGTGACCTACACCCTGTGGAGCTGCTGGGATCCCAGACTGAGCTCTGGGGAACCCAGTCTTGAAATGTGGGGAGCTCTTTGCCTCAGCATTAGTTTCTGTATTATAGCAAGAGGGGAGCTGTCCTGTCCCCGGGCAGCACCCAGGGACACAAATAAGTCCTTGATTATCTGTTTGTACCTTTCGGCACAGACATGGTTTCTGTCCAGCATGTGCTGGGCAGCTGTGCCACATCTCAGCACCGTGACCAAGCCCTTCCTGCTTGCAGTTCCACAGCTGCCCACGTAATCTGACAGCCTCGAGAGGGCTGAACTCTCTGCCTGTGTTCCCCTTGCCAGGAGGCCATGATGGATCACTCCCTCCAGACCATCTCCTACATTGCCGACATTGGCTCCCTCGTGGTGCTCATGGCACGCCGGAAGCTGCCGCAGCGCTTGGAGGTGGCGGAGGAGAAGCGGCTCTACAAGATGATCTGCCATGTCTTCCACTCGGCTGATGTGAGGCAACACATGGGTCCCTGGGATGGGTGGCTGGCTCTGGGAACTTGAATCCTATTCCACTGTAATAACTGGGTGTTCCAGGCTGGGGCTGCAGCAGGGACCCCTCCATCACAAGAGAGAGGGCAGGAGCCCAGCCTGAGCATCTCTGTGACACACAGAGGCCCAGCAAACAAAGTGGAGGCGAGGGTTGGCTCCGTACAGGGGTCCATTCATGCAGAGAAGGAGCCAGAACACCCTGGAGCTCCCAAGGGCAGTTCCTGTGCTGGGCACTGCAGGGCACTGGGAGCTGTTGGCTCCAGCCCTGAGCCATAGGTAGGAACAGTCCTGTCATTCCCCAGGCCCAGGTCATCGCCCAGGCCATCGGGCAGGCATTTGGCGTGGCCTACCAGCGTTTCCTGGAGGCCAACAGCATCGACCCCAGCGAGCTGAGCCCACACCAGTACAGCCGTGCCCTGGAGGACCAGGAGCAGTACAACGCAGAGCTGACCCACTTTTCCCGTCAGGAGAACTGCAAGGATGTAAGAGCTGCTCTGGGGGGTGGGCCCAATGTGAGGAACCCACTGGCACCACGGTGTTATCCACTCTGTGGCTCCCTGTCCAGCTGAGGTGCTCCCTACAAAACCAGACCCCATCCCAGCCAGCTGGGAGCACAGCTGTGGGCTGCGACATGTGCTCCATGACCCTGATGGAGGTTACAAACATAACCCACCTGTTCTTCCCCCAGGTCTGCATCCGGAAGCAGAAGGGGGAGATCTTGGGCATTGCCATTGTGGAGTCAGGCTGGGGCTCCATCCTGCCCACCGTGGTCATTGCCAACCTGATGCATGGGGGTCCTGCAGAGCGGTCGGGCGAGCTGAGCATTGGGGACCGCCTCATGTCAGTCAATGGGACCAGCCTGGTGGGGCTGCCTCTGGGCACCTGCCAGAGCATCATCCGGGTAAGCCAGGGCAGGGTGACCTCCTGCCTCAGCCCAGGAGGGAGATGGGGACTGGCCTGAATGATCTGGGAGTGTCTGTGATGCTGGGATTCCCTTGGGGACCTGAGCTTTGGAGGGAGGTGTGCAGAGGTCATACCTCTCCTGCAGGCTGTGACAGTTCATGCTCAGAGTACTTGGAGGAAGGCAGGGACAAAGCTGGGGACTGTACTTGCTGTGGCCCTCTCTGAAAAGGAGGGTGGAGGAGGAGGCAGGCACCTGCCCTGAAGGGAACCTGTTGCATCATCTACCTCTCTGTAGGATGAGAAGGAGCTGCAAGCAAGGACAGCATAGCCTCAGAGGCAGGGATGTCTTGGGCTGGGTTTGTAAGTTCTTGTCCTTGGATTTGTATTTGCAGTATCCCTTTGTGTGCCTCAGTTTCCCCATTGAAAACAGGTTGCTAATCCTCAGCCCTCACATGAGCAATGTGGCTGCATCACCCCTCAACCAGTCTGAATAGCTCTCCAAAATCTGACCAAGCCCCATCCCACCTTCCAGGAACTGAAGCACCAGACTGAGGTGACACTGAACATTGTGCACTGTCCCCCTGTCACCACGGCTATAATCCGACGCCCTGACTCCAAGTACCAGCTGGGCTTCTGTGTTGAGAACGGTGTGGTGAGTGCCTGTGAGATGGGAGCTGGGCCAGGGTCTACCTGAGGGACAGGCAGAGCTGTTTGTGTCCAGGGACCAGAGCCTAGCTCTCACACTTCATGTGCCTGCCCGGGCTGAGAGGTCACAGGGCTCTGCTCTGCTGTGCACAGCAAAAAGCTCCTCACAGCCTTTCTGCAGCAGTGGTGGTTTTATCCCTCTTCCTGGTGCTCTGTAGTTGTTTGCTTTCAGGGTGGTGGCATCTTCCTGGCTTTCTGGGCATGACCCCAGAGACAGCTGTTGCTATCCCCTGTGCCTGAGCCACTCCCTGCCCTGGGCTCTCCTGGGCATTCCTGGGCTCAGTGGGAGCTGGTTGGGTGGGTGGCACAGCCACCTCGCACACTACCTGCGCTCCCCCTAGGACTGGAAATGTGAGTCTCTGATGCCCCAGAGAGCTCAGTCTCTGCAGCCCAAGCCTGAGGGGAGCAGGAGCGTTCAGTGAGTGGGGCAACCATAGCCTTGTCAGCCAGGGGACAAAATCCTGGGGGCTGCCCTGGCCCCAGCTCAGCACATCACTCTGCTGGCAGCAATGCACAGGGACATCCCTGCCCTCACTGCGTGCCCAGGGGCTGGAGGAGGTGTGCGCCCAGGCAAGAGCTCTGGCCAGGAGCCTACAGGGCTGTGAGGGTTCAGAGCAGTGGTGACACAGGGCTGGGCTTGTGGGCACAGCCCTGCTCTCACAGCACTCCCCGCTCCCAGATCTGCAGCCTGATGCGCGGGGGCATCGCGGAGCGGGGTGGCATCCGCGTGGGGCACCGCATCATCGAGATCAACGGGCAGAGTGTGGTGGCCACGCCGCATGAGAAGATCATCCAGATCCTCACTGAGGCGGTCAGTGAGGTGAGCTGGGCCCCTGTGGAGCCGCTGGGCTCAGAGCTGTGCACCAGCACCCTCCAGCCCAGGCTGGGCTCCCTAATCTCTGCCTCTCTGCCTAGGTACACATCAAGACCATGCCAGCCTCCACGTACCGTCTGCTGACAGGGCAGGAGCAGCCCCTCTTCCTCTGAGCCACCATGCCTGGGGCAGGCAGGAGCAAGTCCAGGGCTGCAGGAGCAGGACTGGCTCTGCCTTCTGCCCCGGCCCTGCATCAGAGTCCTCAGCAGCGCCTAAATCTACACCTCTTTTGTTTTACTTAGGACACAGTGGGACACTGTGGGGCTGCTACCCATCCTGAGCAGTGTCAGGGCCCTGTGGTGCCATGCTTTGGGCACCTCTCCCCCTCCAATTGCCTCTCCCCACCTCACAGTGTCTGCATAGTGCCTGTCCTGCAGCTGCACTGGGTCCCTCACTTTGGCCTTGTGCTAGTGGGAGGAGAGGGGGTCCTATGTGAAAGTTCCCCAGTCACTGACTATTGTACTTTTACACTCACCAACGGTGCCTTTCCCAAGGTGGGGATGGTGCTGGAAGCACAGCTCAACTCCAGGGCTCAGCCAGCACAGCCCCAGAGCAGCACTGACCCTGCACACCCATGTGTGGGTGCACACTGGCATCCCTGAGGGATACCCAGCAGCTCCCAGACTCGGACTTAAGGGCAGAAGCACTCTTGGCACCTCCTCTTCTCCCATGGTTTGGCCAGAGGCCTGTTTGAGTGCAAACTCTCCGTTATACACATTGCACCAAGCTAGGAACCTGCCTCAGCTTTTCCCTGGTGCTGCCTTGAATCGCTCTGCACGCACAGCCTGGCCCAGAGCCACAGCCCTTGGAGCAACAAAAGGGAACATGGCATTGTCCAGCCCCACATCCCGGGAGCTTGGGGGTGTGAGCCTTTTGTGAGCAGCCCTCTGGGCCCCCAGGGCTGCAGCAGTGCTGACCTGGCTGTGTCTGTGTGCTTGGTTGCTCTAAAAATAAAATTTTTGGGAAATATGGGAGGCTGCATTTGAGGAGCTGCCAGGGGTCTGCATCAGAGGAGGCTCAACTCTTGGGGGCACATCCCAGGCCTGTGGTGGTGACAGGCCCCAGTTGCCCCTGTGATTCCTCATCATACACAGGGCCACTGGTCAGGGAGGTGCCTGGGTCTCCGCAGGGCCACCCTGCTGCACAGGGTGTCCCCTGTATGCTGCCACCCAGCATCTCCAGAAAGAGCCTGTCCTGATCCAAACATCCATTTTATTCCATAGCAGTGGCTGTGGCCAAAAGGGAAGGAGGCAGATGGTAGTGCAGGCACTTGGTGATGCAGGGTATAGCAGGATTGGGCCCAGCCCAGCCTGGCCACAGGGGCACTACCTGAGCTGTCACCTCCACCCAGTTGTGCAGGGCTGTGGGAGGGCTGGCCTGGAGGGACAGGCCAGCAGTGCCACTACACATCTGTGGCTGGGCCCCACTCATAGCCTTCATCCTGGTCTGAGTCATCCCTGGCCTGTGTGAACCTTCTCCTCACTGCCTCGTGCTCATATTCCCTGGAGGACAGAAGGGTGGTGATGGCTCTGTGTGACAGGGACAGTACCCTTCCAGGACTGTCCCCAGCCCTGGGAGGCTGCTATCCCCACCCCGAGGCACAAAGGTACCTGATGCTGTCATAGCGCCTGCCCTGCCGTGGCTGTTTGGACACCTGGGGAAGAAGAGGTGGGAGGGGTCAGGGGCAGGGCAGGGGCTGTGCCCCAGCCTGGGGCGTTTGCCCCTGAACACCCAGAGCTGGGCACAAATGCACAGCTGGACCCTGCAGCAGCCAGAGGTGACAGTGCCTGTGCTATGAGGATGGGAATTAGACTCCAGAGCCAGGCACTGTACCACCCTCTTCTGCCCCCAGCGGGTTCTTGTAGCAGTGTGGGACAACGCACCTGTTCACTCTGGCTGTGGCTTGGGGCCAGCTGTGTTGGCTCGGAGGAGTCCAGGCAATGGCTCGGGGCCAGCTGTGCAGGCTCAGAGGAACGGGCCAGCCCGGGCTGCTCACAGGCATCCTCTGCCTCACCGTCAGTGTAGCCGCTCGCCTCCCCATCTGTGTCATCGTAGTCGCTGTTGGCGTGGCTGTCACACGTCAGGTAGCCTGAGGCCACCGTGCTCGGTGGGTTCAGCAGGTCCAGATTGGCCTCGGGTGCTATATCTGCCTGAGGGGTGGGGATAACAGAGACATGGGACCCCAGCCATGGGGGGCTATGTGCAGCCCCATCACCTGCCTGGCGGCAGCCCCAGGAGGCCAAGCCTTGCCACAGAGAGCCCATGCCCCATACCTGCTCTGCTGTTGTCCAGACAGGCTGGTTTTGCTGCGTCCTTATGATGTCCTGGATCTGCTCATACCAGGCATTGCCACTGCCACTGAGGCTGATGGTGGCCGTGAAGAGGTGGCTGCAGTATTTCTTCATCTTGTTGGCCTGGGCATAGAGGCGCCGGGAACTCTTCCTGGAGTCGGGTGCTAGCCACTGCCGCATGGCCTTGATGCCCTGCCGGCTCTCTGGCTCACAGAACACCACCACTGGGTAGTACTGCACATAATTGAGGCGTTCCACAGCGGAGGGTGTGATGTCCAGCAAGGCGTGCTTGTTCTGGGGCAGGGCACAGCTATCAGCCCTGCTGGCAGCAGGGATGGGGGCCGTGGGTTTTCCACAGGCCCCAGATGGCTCCAAGGACATGGGAAAGGTCTCACCTTTTCTGCGATCTGCCGCACCGAGTCCAGCTTGATGACCTTGGACGATGCCCCATCTCGGGGCACACTCGCTGCAGGACACAGAGATGGGGCATGAGAGGGGCTGCACCTCCGATAGCCCCAGCTTGGGCATGGCCATGCCTGGCCCCAGGGCTGTGTCCCTCAGGGGGAGGAGGGGAGAGGGCAAATAAGCCCAGGAAGATGGGATGTCATAGGGAGGGAGCCAAAGGTAAAGAACTCTCACAGGGTCTGCCTGCTGGATATAACTTTCTCCCCAGTGCGAGGGCACTTACGGGCAATTTCGAACAGCTCGGGCATCTCCCTGCTCAGCTTCTGCACAGCGATGTCTGCGATGGGGCCCAGGATCACCACTGGCCGCTTGAAGCTGGCTGTGGGAGGACAGAGGTGCTCAGGGTGGCTGGGGGCAAGGGCAGAGTTCCCAGCACCTGAGCACCCAGCCCCACTCCTCATGGTGCCCACAGGCAACTTGCCCTGCTCCTCCCAGGAGAGGTGGGCTTATCATCATCTACAGCAGGGCAGCCCCAGGACCAGTGTCCCCAAGGTGGATCAGGCTGTCCTGGTGCCCACCTTCCTTGAGGACCACCCTCTCATATGGTGGGTAGCGCCCCTGCTTTGTGAGGGCGGACAGGTCCTCCCGGCTCTTCCGCAGCATCTTCTTGGCTCCCCGCAAGCCCCGCAGCTTCCAAAACTCAGCCCTTGCCCCGGAGGGATTGGCACCAGATGTGGCTTTCAGCACTGACTCCAGGCTGGCAATCTGCTCGGCCCTGGGAGAAGACAGGAGAGGGCTCAGGACCTACAGCCTCTAAGTTTGAGGAGCAGGTCAGGAGAAGCTGGCACCCCTGCTAGGTGGCACAGCCAGGTGAGGCTATGGTAGACTTCTCTCTCTGGGACTTTGGACAACTTGACTGTCAGCTGCCCCACCACCCTGAGAAGGGATTTCATCAGCTCATGCTTCCCACCACTGTCCCACCAGCCCTGGCTCGGCCTCTCACTGAGCCCACCATCCATGTCCTCAGCTCACTTCTCTGGCTCTGCTTGTCTAGGGGCTGTTCCTGGCTCCATCCCTACCTGCTCCGGTTGGGGATGATGCCCTTTTCCTGCTCCTGCAGGTCTCTGCCCATGCGCACAGCCAGCCAGCTCCCCAGCCTGCCCCGGTACATGGTGTCCAGCACATGGAACACTTCTCCACGGACAAAGCTGAGCCCTGATGGCGTATCCTTCTCAAAGTCAAAGTGTGTCCGGATGTAGAATGAATCACCCACATTGGACGAGACCATCTTCCTGTAAACTGAAGCCCAGGGCAAGAGAGACCATCAGGGGAAGAGGTGGCTGAGGAAGAAGATGCTGGAGAGATTTGGGAAGGCACTAGGCTGGCTGGGAGGCTGCAGAGGAGCCCTTGCTGCTAAGGAGGGTATTGGGGACACCTTTTACTCCCATGGCACTCTCAGGCATGCTGGAGATAGTAGGATCTGACTCCCCAGCACATATTGGCCTCTCCAGGCTGAGCCATGATGCCAGAAAGCCCCAGTGCTCCAGGAAGCCGAGGCACAAACAGGGCTGGGATGGTCTGGTCCACTCCCATCAGCTCTTTGGAGAAGGAGGAGGCAGGGAAGAAGGCAAGTTCAGTAGGTCTGATGCTTGCCCAGAAGAGACAGAGGATGGAGAGGCATGAGCCCAGGATGAGCCTGGTCACCACTCACTGTCCTGCTTGCTCTGGGTCCACAGCGTGACCTCCTCGCCTGGGGGCAGGGCCATGAGATATTCCACAGCCTCCTCACGAGTCAGGTTCTGGAAACTGGTGTCATTCACCTGCCACAGAAAAGCACTTGGATGTGGTCCTGCCAGCAGGACAGAAGGCATGGGCACCAGCAGAGGACCCACGGACAGCAGCGCCCAGGGCACAGTGGGAGGGGGAACTGATCCCTGTCACCCTGGAGGTGATACCCTGGGGAGATATTGGACCCAAAAAGGCTGGAGCCAGTCCAGGTGCAGCAGCATATGGAGAATTTTCAGCCTCAGGTACCTGCAGGATCTGGTCACCTTCCTGAACGCCCTGGCTCTCAGCTAGGCTCCCCTCCTGCACACTTGACACGAAGATGCCCACATCGTTCCCACCCGTCAGCCGCAGCCCCACGCTCTTGGCCTTCACAAACCGCACAGCCCTAGAGTTGGTGCTGTACCTGCCACAGGGAAGTACAGTCAGCCCAGTGGTGACATGCAAGGACAGGACAGGGAGGCACTGACCCTGTCACCTCAACCCTGTGACACAGCAGCTCCTCATGTTCCCCAGCCATTGCCCCCTGCCTCTTGCAGACATACCTGTCCTTGTGGGCAGCTCGGGCAGTGGGGCTGGTGGGGGGGCTGTGGCCATCCCTCTCCACAGCTTCCAGAAGGTCTGCAGGAAGGAGAGCTGGTCTAGGAGCAGCAGTGGCTGTGCTGAGGCACAGGGAGCCCTGACACAACTCTGCCGGGGCTTTGGGCAGTGGAGATGCACAGGAGCCTGGAGCCCCCTCAGTGCCCAGTCCACTCACCTGGGCCCCAAGCATCAGCTACAGTCCCCTCGGCCACAGGCTCCCTGTTCAATTGTCTCGTCTCCCTGGAACAAGGTCGAGCAGGATTTAAGCAGGGCACAGGTGCAGTGGAGACAGCAGAGCAAGCTGGGAATGGCAGTACCACTTCCACGGATATTGGCTTAGAAATGGAGAACAAGCATCCCCAGACAGGTGGAGAACACAGCAGGATCTGCCAGGGGACAGAGGGGCTTATGGGGACAGTGTGGGCCTTACAGTGAATTTGTCCTGGCAGCAGCTGGAGGTCGTGGGGAGGCCTCTGGAGGTGGCGGATGGGACAGCTCAGAGTCAATGTCTGAGATATCTGCAGCCACGGGAGGAGAGATGCATCAGTGGCCATGCAGCCCCTGTGCTGTGTATCTGACCCTGGTCCCGGCACCATGTCTCCTCACCATCCATCCGGGAGCTGTCGCTCTGGCTGTCAACGTCAGGGATGTTGATCAGGAACTGCCGGTGGTCACGGAGGATGAGCAGGGTCAGGATCCCCTCTGTCTGCTCAATGAGCTGCTGGGTTTCAGCCAAGGACATGTCCTGGCTGGCTACCCCATTGATCTGGAGGGGCAGAGTCAGAGGCCTTAGGGAAAGCCACCCCCAGGAACACCGCACTAGGATGAGACGTTCTGACTGCCATCTTCCTGGTCAATTCCCAGCCCCTCCAGCCCTCCCCAGCTCCTGCAGCTTCACTTATTCTGTGTGCTGTTCGTGGCTGCTTCCCAGTGTGACCTCATTCTGTACAAAGGAAACATTAGCATGGTTTGTTAACATCCACTTCCACCTGCCTGAGGCTCTGCCTGGAGGCAAGATTGTACTGACCCCTCAGGCACCTGAAGCTCAGTTTTCCTTTGCCCTGGGCTCAGCACTGTCCTTCCATGCCCTGGCCTGGTGCAGAGAGTCAGGCCCCATCAAGCCATGGGGCTGGGATCTTCCTGAATGTAGCTACTTTTTCCAACAGACTGTGTGATGTAATCCCTTCTGTTTACCCCATTGTCACTTTGGCACCAATTCCCAGCAGCCACCGGTCTGCCTGGACCAGGTGTGCAAACAAAGGGTCTCCCTCCCTTCTACCTCCTCCTCCCCAAATACTTTAAATACAGTTTTATCTGACAAACACCTGTGACTGTCATCCAGCAGGGACACAGACACACAGTGGAGGACTACGATTATACACCGCAACAGGGGTGGGGACATATCGTGGGGACAGTGGGGTGGACAAAACCCCACTGTGCCAGCAGGACATGCCACCAGCCCTAGCAGCAGGGATCTGGGCCCTGGGAGTCCCTGCAGGGTCCCTGGATCAGCCAGGGGATCTGGGGCAGGGAGTGGGCACAGACAGAACTGCCTCCAGCACGGCCGTGGCTGGGCCCTGCAGTGACACCAGCCAGGGACAAGCTCTCCAAAGAGGGGCAGATGAGACTCCCAGTGAGGGCTCTGCGCCCTGGGACCCCCATACCTTCAGGATGAGGTCTCCCTCCTGCAAGGAGTTGCCCTTGGCCGCCAGCCCGCTCTCCACTATGTGCTTGATGAAGAGCTGACTCCCCAGCTTCAGGCCATACTCTGCACCAGAGAGAGCCATGATGGTAGCAGAGTCAGGCAGATGCAAGATGCTTTCAAGGTCCCCCCTTAGCACCATCCCTACAAGCCCCAGCTCCCCTTGGGGCACTGGCAAGCCCCAAAGCTGAGCTCTGTAGCCCCTAGGGGAGGGCAGGAGGTTTAGTGCACCCAGCATAGCATGCACTGTCTCCTTGCTGCAGCCAGGCTCTGGCACCCAGCCAACTATTGTCTCCTCCCTGAGGAAAAGTACGGCCAAAAATCAGGCAACAAGACCCAGGGACAGCAGGACCAGGAGGGCCTCACCTTCATTCTGCTTCTGCTTCACCAGAACTGAAGTGATGGGCTTCATTGGCACATCCTGGGGTGGCAGGCGCTTGAAGCCTGACACCAGGGCCAGCCCATTGGTGTCCCCATCCTGGTCAAAGTCACTGGCAGAGCGATGTCGGCCATAGCCTCTCCGATCTGAGCTATTCTGCATCCAGTGGCTGCTGTCCTGGCTTCGCCTCCGGCTCCTTGACACCGACTTGTGGTGGCGACGGTCATTGTGGTGGTGGCCAGAGCTCCTCTCACTAGATGAGTCCCCATCATAGCCCTGGCTGTGATCCAGATCATCCCGGGAGCGGTGCAGCCTGTAGTCATCATCTGAGTCATAGTGCTGGGGCAGAGCAGGGGACCCAGGGCTGCTCTTGCTCACAGGCAGGTGAATCTTCTTTGGTCTTTTCAGCGTCTGCAGGTACAAAGTAAGCAGGACAGGATGGTGGGTACAGCTGTCTCTGCCAGGAGATGTCCCTGCAGCAATTCCCACACCCCAAACCCCAGGCATGTGTGGACTGGGGATCTGGGATGTGGACGGGCACAGTGTGAGCATGATGCCACCCCCATCCCACCAGAGAGCACACTCACAATGTTGGCGATCTTGCCACAGGTTTTAAGTGTCTGGATGGCGACGGAGGATGGGACATTCTCCATGGAAAGGCCATTCACCATCACGATGTGATCCTTCCTCCTGGAAGGGAAAATGCAGCTGTGACTCTGTCCCAGGCACAGCTCCAAGCCCGAGGAGTTGGTGGGGTGGTGAGCGTACCTCAAAGGATCCCATTCCAGCCAGGCAGGGCAACAGTGGTGCTGGCCCTGTCCCAGCAGGAACGATTCTCCATCCTTCCCACCCTTGCTGGCAGTGAGCACCCCCTATGGCCCCACGTCCCTGTGCACTCACTGGAGCTGACCCATTGCCGGTCCCCCAGGCACCACATCTGAAACAAACACCGCTGTGTCCCCGGTTATCCTGTTGGGATGGTCACGGCCTCCAGAGACAGCAAATCCAAAGCCCCGGTGAGGGTCCTAGTGGGTATGGGCAGAAGGGGGGTCAGGCAGAGTTGACCCCATAGACCCTGTCCCCTCCCACGGTGGGGCCATCCCAGGCCACTCACCTTGCTCAGTGTCACTGTGTGCTGCTCCCAGATCACCATCTCCTCCATGGTCGGCACCCACCAGCACAAGCTGGGGAGACTGACGGTGGCAGTCAGATGGCTGGAGGACTCTGACCAGCTCTGGCTCCTCTTTGCAGCCGCTGGCCCCTTCCTCAATCCAACATCAGGCTGCAACAAAGAGCAGCACCAAAACTGAGCCATAAGCACCAGAGACTGTGAGGCTGCAGAGGACAGAGCTCCATGGCGCCAGGACACCGGGACTGCCAGCTATGTCACACCCCAGCTAACCCTGCATGGCTGCAAACCCAGAGCTGCCTCTGTGCACTATGAAATCACCCCCTGGGGGTCCATCTCCATCCCCTCAAACATGGGTCCATGGGAGGAGAGGTTTTACACATGGCAAGGACAGGACTCATCTCTATGGCTGGGACACAATGTCCTTGCCATCCTTGCGGGCTGACTCTGCTCTGTCCTCCTAGAGCCGGCAGGCCTTGGGGTGCTGCTCTGGATGGTGTTTCAGTGCCTGTCCACCCACTCTGGGCTCCAGCAGCTCTGCCAGATGGTTTGGTAGCACACTGCCCCTGTTTTACCATTTGGTTTCCCTGGGATTTCCCCAAATCCAATGTTTTCCACCTAAGACAGATGAGCCTGACTGACAGAATAATGTCCCTTTGAAGCTGAAACTCCTGGGATGGGCCAAGGGATCAACACCTGTCTCCCTGGAGGGAACATTAGCATGAACCCAGAAAGACATGGGTTCCCATGATGGTGGGAGACAGCAGGACCAGATCCTCCCACCAGTTCCCATGGGGTGGGACAGGGACAGGCCAGTTCAATCACAGCCTCACAGAATCACAAAATCATCAAGGCAGGAAGAGGCCTTCAAGATCATCAAATCCAACTGTCACTCCAACACCACCATAATCACCTCTAAACCATGGCCCCAAGTGCTACATCCAGATGCCTCTTGAATGCTTCCAGAGATGACTCCAGTACCTCCCTGGGCAACTTACTCCATTGCCTGACCACTCTTTCAGTGAAAAAAATTATCTAATATCTAATCTAAACCTCCATTAGTACAACTTGAGGCCATTTCTTCTGGTTCTGACACTTGACAAGAGAGGCTGATTCCCACCCCATTACAATCTCCTTTTGGGAGCTGTAGAGAGCAATGAGGTCCCCTGAGCACCCTTCTCCAAACTGAACACCCCCAGTTCCCATGGCACTACATGGCCATGGTGTCCGAGAGCTCTGGAGTGGCTGTGCAGGGCTGTGCTCATTTCTAACAGCCCCCAACGCAGCTCAGCCACTCTCAAGCCCAGTCAGGGATGCCCACATTGGTGCCACAGGGAGCTCAAAATCTCCACAAGGCCTTTTGCAATTGGCCACGGGGCAGCTTTGGTGGGACACAGAGACACCTTGTGGGCAATGCCGGGGTGATGCCACATCAGGGATCTGGCAGTGGGCAGCCAGCCCTAGGCAAGTGAGGCAGCTCAGCCTTGGCACAAGGACATCTCATGGGCAGCCCCGGCTGGAGCGATGCTGGGGCAGCCAGCTGAGCCCCAAAAACGAGACCAGCCTGAGCCCGTGAAATGAGACCCAGCTCACTGCAGCCCTGCCGAGAGCCAGGGGAGGTCTGGGGTAATCATTCACCCGACAGGCTGGCTGCAGCCACGGGTGTGGAGGGCAGAGTCCCCTCTGCGTCACCAGCTGCCGAAACCAGCCCAAGTGCTTCCCTGCCCCCCAAGGACATGTGGGACCAGGGGGTAGCCGCGGCTGGGCAGGACCCCAGTGTGGCAGCACCCACTGTCCTGGCACTGGGAAAGCTGATAATAAATAGGAACTCCCAGTGTGGCATTGAGGTGGTTTCAGCTGTGTCACCAGTGTTTGCGCTCCCTGGACACCTGCAGGTGACATGGCGTGAACTATAGCTTCAAGAGACACCAACCTGGAGCAGCCAGATCATCTCCCTCCTTAGGGTGGTGACATCTGTTGTGCCAGAGCCACTCCTGATGCCACCCAACACAGCCCCCCACTGTCCCCAGATGGCTCCCACAACTGTCTATCCCATCACCGTGGTGCCATAAACTGGCCAAAAACTTGCATTCCACTGCTGCCCGTTGCTCTCCTCAGTCAGTGTCTGGGGCATGGGGATGGCAGCAGCTCCAGTGGCACAGGCAGTGTGCCCACAGTGCCATCAAGTCCTGTCCCTGTCCTCAGTCTCCCCCCAAAGACCTGGCGTAGGGCCTGCACCAGCCAAAGGCCAAGGCTGGCAGCAGGAGGAGCCGGCTCAGCCGGTTTCCGATAGAAACCAGCCCGCACCTGGAATGGCCCCGCAGGGAGAGGCAGTATCTGGGCAGAGCTGACCGTGGCCCAGTGCGACACACCCAGCACCGGGCACCAGAAGAACTAGGAGCCCCACACCGCCCCATGCTGCCCCACACATATTCCATGGCAGGACCTCTCAGGGGTTTTGAAGCCAAACAAAGCCAAGCTGTGCTGGGGCAGCTCATCCCACTGCCAGGTCCTCAGTTCGGGGCTGTGCCTGGCCCCGGGTGATGCTACCAACAATGCCTGCCATAGGGACAGCAACGAGTCGGGGGATCATATATCAGAAAGCGGCACACACTGTCCACCCCAGCTGTGCACACAGCCATCCCCACCACGCATAATCTTTCCCAATCCCCCCTCCCCTGACAGGGGTCTTCATCCTGAGAACCTCAAAGCCTTCCTAGGATCAGTGAAGTCTCTGTTCTCAGCGAGCGCTGCAAAAATACTCATCCCTTGCCTGGTCCTGGCCGTACAACACTGAAGTCCTGGCTTCATCCAGAGGCTGCTCTATCCCAACCCCACTCATAGAGCAATGATCCCGACCCCCTGCTTTGGGAAAAGGTCTTTGGAAGGGCTGCTGCGGACCGAGTGTAAATCAGCAGCAGCGAGGCACATCCTCCAGCCCTGGGGCGTGGAGCTCTGATCCTTCGGGGTATTTCCCTCCAACAGGGCAGAGCTCCAGGGTCACTGGGTCCTGGAGCCCCCCAGAGAGGGACAAAAGCATAGCAGGTTCCCCAAGTGAAAGCACAGCAGAAAGCCAGAAAGCACGGCGGACAGATCCCGGGGGACAGAATTAAGCACTCACCGAGCCTGGGATCCGACCAGGAAGGAGCTGAGCTCCCGGGCTGGTGGCAGTGGTGTCACTCCAGGGTGCCTTGCGTAACCCTTTGTGGCCCAGACTCTGCCTGCAGCGGGGAAGGAGCAGGAAGGGGGTCCCGCGGCAGCTTCCCGGGCACAGCAGGTCTCCCGGAGGGCTGTCCCTGGTGTCCTCCACCGTGATGGTGGCTCAGCCACCTGCACTCATCGCCCTCCCAACGCTGCACCGGGACAGGCTCACAGGACGTTGGTGGTGGAGGTACCTGCAGACAGGGGTTTCTCCCCCCCAGTCCTTGCCCTGTCCAGGGAAGCAGTGGGACACTGCGCCAGACCCCCAAACCCTCCGAGTGTTACCCATTGTCCCAAGACGCCCCAATGGGGGCAAGCCTGTGAATCCCTGTCCTGGGAGGTGTGGGGAAAACTGCTGAGGGTGGTGCTGCCCCCTCTCCTCCCCTTCCATTGCCTCTGTCCGCACCTGAAGACCAGGCCCCCGTCATCCCTCGTCCGGCGGGGCCGCTTTCCGGCGGTGACAGCGACCAGATCCACGCCGCGGCTCTCCACCTCCCGCCGGGGCCGGTACCGCTCCCAGCCCAGCGCCGAGGCGGCGTGGGGGGACCAGTTTCTGCGGAAGCCCCCGGCCCACAGCCGCCACCCCGGAGCCGGAGCCATGCCGCCGCCTGCCCCTCCGCCCGCTCCTTGGCACCGGCTGCTCCCGGCCGAACTCCGCGGGGAGCCTGGAGCAGCTCCCGCCGCTCCTCAGGACCAGCCGCAGCTGGGAGCCCCTCTGGCGGGGGCCGGCGCCACCGAGCAGGCTCATTAGTGTTGGTGGTTCCAGCGTTGCCTCCCAGCCGCGGCTGCCCATCCGGGACACGCGTGGCCCCGGGGCTCCGAGAACCGGCAGGGCCGGCCTGGGCTGACTCGCGCCCCGGGGCTGACCCGGGCCGGGCAGAGCCACTAGATGGTGCCGCCGGGCCGGGAGAAGCTGGGCTTCGGCCCGGGCTGGGAACCGGCGGCGCTGAACGGCGCCGTGGCCTTGCAGGGGGAAGGGAGTGTGTCCGGATCCCGGTGCACGGCAGACCGGGTGTAGTCCAGCGGATTGTGCAGCTACCGGGAGCTCTCGGAGACGGGAGGTGGGGGGGGAGGGGGGTAGGCTGCGCCCGGCACCGGGAAGACTCCTGGAGGGCCCCGGTCCAGCGGAGGTAAAGAGGAGAGCGGTGGAAACCGAGCCGCGAAGGGACGAGGGGCGCGCGCTCTGCTGTGCCGACCACACCCCCACCGGAGACCCGCCCCTCCGCCTGAACCACGCCCCCGCCGTCATGGGCAGCCACAGGCCACGCCTCCGCTGCCACGGCCACCGGCAGACTCCCGCCCCCGGAAGCCCCGCCTCTACTGCCATGGAACTGGCAGGCAGGCCCCACCCCTAGCGGAGCCCCGCCCCGGTACCATGGTGACCACAGGTCCCGCCCCCCGACCCTGTGGTCTTTCCCCCTTCAGCGGAGGTGTCGCGGCCGCTGCACCGTGAGGGAGCGGTGGGAGTTGCTGCGGCCTCCCCCGTCGAATCCCACCGCCCGCCGGTTATCGCGACACCCCTCCGCCACATCTCAGTTAACTCCGGCGGAAAAGCCCCGCTGTGCTTCCGGCACTGTTCGGGGCGTGTCTGGCCGCGGCGCCACCCGCGTTCTATGGTCCGCGGCGTTCCCAGGGTCCCCCGCGCCGCGGCCGGTACCCGGGAGGAGCGCGGCGGCGGGCGCTGGCCTGTCCGGGGCCTGTCTTGCCCCGGGGCTGCGCCTGCCCGCGGCCGCCATGGAGCTGGAGGTGCCTGAGGAGGCGGAGGGTTCGGCCGCGGCGGGTGCTGGTGCCATCACTCCGGAGGCCGGCGTAGGGGGACCGGACGCGTCAGGAGGTAACGCGCCGCGAGCACCGGGGGCCGCCCCTGGCTGTCCCCCACCCAGCCGGGCCTTGGCGTGTCCCCGTGTTCTGCCAGNCCTACCCGGAGTGCGCCCCCCTCAGACGTCGCGTGGTCCCGTCCAACTGCTGCTTCCCTTCCCCCCTTCTCCCCCGGACCCGGGATGGTTCCGCTCCCGGCACCGGCACTCCCGGGACACCGGGGGACAGTAGGATGGGGCTCCCCCGGCTCTACCCTCGGGAGTCTCAAAGCTGCGAGGGGCAAGGGCGACGCCCAGACCACCGTGCGGGCCACAGGCCGCCCACCTCCGGCGCTACTCCCGGTCCCGGAACCGGGCCTGGCTGGGCCTGGAAGGCCGTGGAGGGGCCGTCCTGCCTCATCCCCTCTCGAGGATCATTCCCCGGCGATCACAGGGTCAGGGTGGAGGAGGTTGCTTGGGGGTCCGGGCAGAACCTGGCAACAAGGGCGGGGGTCTTTGCCGCCAGTCGGGATCCCTCCTGCCGGAGGGAGCCCGTTTGTCGGGGCCCAGAGAGAGCCCGAGCCCGGCAGCGGCATTAGCAGAAGGTTTGGGGTTCCTGAGTGGCAGGATGGCTCCGTGGGGCTGTGCTTGTGCACCTGCCTCCGCCTCCGCTGCTGCCTAATTATTTCTAGTTCATGAACAGCCTCAGAATTGCTGGCTGAGCTGTGCTCGTGATGCTCAGCCCCGCTGCTGCCGGGCTGACACGTTCCTCCGCAGGCCCGATGTGGAGCTCCGGGCACCTGCTGGAGTCTGGGATGCTCAGAGGGTTTGGCTGTGTGATAACAGCGATCTCTGTGTCATCAGGCCTTTATATTAGCATCACTAATCTTCTGAGAACCAGCTAATTACAGTGGAAACCGTACTCGTTTCACAGATATCATCTGCCACAACGGGAGTGTGGATGTAGTGTGTAACTTTGGGTAAGGTGCTGAGGTTTGGGCTGAGGGAAGCTGTCCCCTGTCATCCTGCTGCAGTTCCTGGGCCCTGCAAAGAAATGCAGGGGCTGGCAGCCTGCAGCCTGCCTTCCCAAGGCTGCTTGCTGTGCTCCCACACACCCTTGGACTTCTTTTTGGGAGTGTTCTCCCAGCACAGGCAGGGGTGGCAAGTGATGCCAAGGGAGTGAGAGAGAACCTCTTGCTGATCAGAGTCACAGAACAATTTGGTCCAGAAGGGATGTTAAAGTCCATATTGTTCCCTGCTTCTGCCATGGGAGGGACACCAGTGAGCAATTAAAATATAATTTGTCCTTCTGATTTCTCTGTAACATGTCTGGTTTTTGGTTGTTGCTCAGGACTAGGCAAAGTGTCTATGGAGACAGTTGCTCAAGAAGGGTTTAAGCAGGGAGCAGGTATTTTTCTTCTTCTGTGAGCGAGTGAATCTGAATTGATGAACCTCTAGGCTGTCTTACCTTGCACTGATAGTAAAAAAGATGAAACGGAGCCAGTAATCTCACCGATGCTTTGATTTCTCAAGTCAAGTTGCTTACTCCTCACTTGAGTAGTGTCCAAATTGTGTCACTTGGCCTCAGCTGCACTTGCAGCTGGAGCTCCTGGGGGGCTGGGGACAATGTGCACAACAGCAAATGAGGTTTTGCTGGAGAAGAGCAAATCCTGGAGGATGGAGGTGGCCTTTGGTGGGCTGTAGGAAGGCATAGCTGCACTTGCACGGGGTAGGCTGTGGTGTGTATCTGGGGTTGTCGCTGTGCTCTGTGGTCTGAACTGGGTGACAAATCCCCACAATGCTGATGCCTTTGCTACTGTGTGGAGGTGTTGAAGTGCTCATGAGCCTACATGGGTGCTTTCCACTGCTCTGTGTGTGCTGTTGATGAAGGATCACCAGTGGGGCTGAAAGCTGCTGCCTGACTCCTGGCTGGAGAGGAGGCATCTGGGTGCTGTGCTCTGCCTGCACAACATGGCAGTGTTAATCTAGACTGTGGGTCAGGCCAGCAAAGACCCTCCCCAAGCCCTGAGTAATTACAGAAAAATTGCCGGTTAGTCTGGTACAGGAGTAAAATTGCATGGGGAAAGGCTGGAAGTCAGGAAGGCCTTGGCATTAGGTTGACTTAAGTTATAGAGTGTTCTGAAGGAAACTTTTGGAAATCTCATGCTTTGAGGAAGAAAACCTCACTTATTGCCAGCACCAGGGCTCATTCATGAGCACAGAGGCCCAAAACGTCCCTTTCCTGAGACCTTGGCTTCAAAGTTTTTAAAAGTTTTGTGACCAACTAGTTGCAACAGAGTTTCAAAATCTAATGGGTGCAGGTGTTTGCTGTGCCTTCTCCCAGAATCTGTACCCTCGTGCCCTGGGGAGGGACTGCAGGGAGTATAAGGGGCTTCTCCAGGGTTCTGGTGAGCTGTGGGCAGGAGCAGAGGTGGTGTGGGGAGGTATGGTGCTGTGTGCTGACAGGTGAGTACTGGGCTTGTTTAGGCTGGGGTGCTCTGATCCCCAGGCTTGGTTGGGTAAGCAAATGGTGCATCACCATTCCTCTAGCCAGGTGCAGTCTGGAGACACAGGCTCTGGAAACCTTTTATGCAAGGGTGGTTCAGTTATGGGAGAGCTGTTACTACGAAAGAACTGGCACTGTCCAAGTGTTGGACAGCAGAACTGGCCTCCACCATCTCCTTTCTAAAGTGGGAATTTTCAATCTAATGAGGAAGTAGAGTTGACATTGGATTAATTTCCGTTGGTCAGATCTCCTCTTACACGCGTTGCAGTCTGCCCTCACTTACGATCCAGAGCTGGAGCAGAAGCTTCCAATGTGTTTTCAAGGCTGGATTCTAATGCTCTAGGGAGCTCAAATGATTTAACAAGGATTTACACTCATGTTGGACATTAGTACAGCTGTCTTGCTGTACCTCTGGCTGAAGGAGCAAAATGAAGATCCTGCCCCCAGCCAGGTGTCCCGTGTGCTGGTGGCACCTGTGTGGCTGTTTCCAAAAAGCACTGAGAGAGCATTGATTGTGACAGCCCAGGAACAGTATTGCAGATCTTCCCTCTTAGCAGTGATAACTTTGAAGTGACTTTTGAAGAGTTGCTGGAAGCAATTTTTTCAGTGAGCAGATTAGAGATAAGAGAAGAATTCCACCCTGTGGGGCATAAGCAATTCAATTCATACCAACTCGATGGAGAGGGGAAATTGAAGAGAGCTTATCAGCTTGAGGAAAAATCAAATGTAAACATCATCCCCAGCATGATTATGGTTCACAGCTTAGTTGGATGTCACATGCCTCTGTGGCGTGAAATGGTGCTGGCGAGGATGATTACAGAGGGAGTCAGCCAGGCAGGAACAGGCAGAAAAACACCCCGTGCCTTGAACTCTTAAAGACCCTGCAGTTACTTCACAGTCAATAAGTCACAGCTCAGCTGCAGGGAAGAAGGAAGGCACTGAAAACAGAATTCAGGCTGCTCTGGCAAATTAATTGTTCTTTAAGATATGAATCGGCTGGAAGCACACAGGGAAGCTGTGCTGGTGGAGCCGGGAAGCTGGGAAGGGCAGTGTGTACAGCAGGAAGATGTGGGCACTGCCTAAAGGATGCTGGGCCGTGCACCACCTGTATGAGTGTCAGGGCAGGCTGGAGAATGAGTCCCCGAGAACACACAGGGCAGGGAATGATTGGTTTCATCTTCATTAACCAACATTTGGCATTGGCCTGTATATAACAGCCCATTCCACCACTGCTGGAGCTGAGGCTGGCAGAGCTGCCACTGCCTCGTCCCACTTGGGAGGCACATGGGCCTCTCTGGAATAGCTCCTCAGGGAATGACCTGAGTGGATTCAGTATGAACAGTGTATAATTTGGGAACTGTTATTGAAGTGATTCACTGACATGAGCATAATGGGCTCTTGCCAGATGCACAGTCTTAATAAATATGGTTTTCCCATATAAGGTGGTTACAGCCTGAAAAGCAGCAGCAGGAATTCCAGCACCCTCTTCCTTCATGGACACGTCTCTCAGTTAGCACCAGTTGACTCCAGAAACAGTCCTGCCATGGCTGTGTGATAGCCTGACAAAGATTTGAGAGCTCTTCTCATCACTTGCTGCTTCAGCTTTGTCAGTGTTTGGTTATTCCCATCCGTCCTTTCAGGCTGCCAAGCGTATTCCCATGTACCATAATTAATCTCTAGAGGCCTGGCAGGTTCCTCACTCCCGACATGGATGCAGGACCATGTGCTTGCTGGGTCCTACTGGTATGAAATCTGTTCATCTGTGCAAGTGTCATGTGGGGGTCATTAACTTATAACTCAAAAAGCAGAAATCACTGCATTGCACTGCACTGGGGAATGTCAGAAACAGAGTGGGAGGGGCAAATATTTACTAATCCCAGTGCAAGGAGAGTTGGCTTTTTTTAGGTGGAAGTGAATGCTCAATGCTCCTATCTGCAGCATGGGGAAGGAGCTGCTGGCCATGTGTCTAGCAGGAGATACTCCCTCTGGCATCCTGGCTGCAGGAAAGTGGGAGTCAAAGCAGGTCTTGCCTTCCCTAGGTGGTCTGATCTCATGGGTGCACTCTCACAGATCTCCCCTAGGTCCCAGTGAGGATGGTGGAGGCAGCAGGTGTTGGAGCAGCTACCAGTTTTGGGACACTCTCTGGTTTAACGCAGAGGCCTGGAGGCCTTGGCACCTCTTTTTCTCCAGGATGCTTATTTTAGGGGAGAAATTACTCAATGTTTGAATCATAGAATGAAAGAATGATTTGGGTGGGAAGGGACCATCTCATTCCAACCCCCTACTTTAGGCAGGGACACCTTCCACTAGGCCAGAGTGCTCCCAAGCCCCATGCAGATTGGCCTTGAAACTCATAAATAGCAGCAGAACAGCAGGTGCCAAGGTGGGGTATTTCCTCTCCCATGAAATCTTTCCAGGTCTCTGACCAAGATCTCTGATAATCTCCTTTGATTTGTTTAATAACCCAGTGACAGTGTTGCTGTCCTTCACCCACCTCCCATGTCTACAAGCTGGATCACCTCATGAATGTGCCCAACAACATAATTTTTTAGTCACATCAGACTGATTGTCTGATCATGTCTGTAGAACCAGGCAGAAGCATTGTGCAGGTGCAAAGCTCTAGTTTGGTGTGGATTCCCTGTAAGTACTTACTGTTAAATAGATAGACACACCTCTGTGGTATTTTATGATTTCTAAATCTGTGATGAAGGAGAAAAGTACTGTTGTGTTCAGTAAGTCTTTGGCAAAGCAGAATTCCTGGGCAAGCAAGGTCTGGATGTTTGCTGCTGGCTGAGGGTGCCTGTGCAGCCACTTGTGTTTTCCTCTAATACTGGATGAGGACACATGCCGTGCTGAGCCCCTGCTGCCAGCTGTTCTGCCACGGGAATGCACTCCCAGACACGAGAAGACATGAGCACAGCAGACAGGGAAATCAAGGCACTGTGAAGGCCTGGAAGCCTAAGACTGTTCAATGCTGAAATGAAACAAAAACGCAAGAAGAAAGAGGGTCATGTGAAAAACCAAACTTGTGGCCTGCGTGAAGTGGGTTTGGTCTTGGACCTCATCAGCAGAAATCTCAGCAGAGCCCAGCATTGCTCACCTGCCTGCCTGGGGAGCATGTGCCAAAGGGAAAGCAGCTGCTGGCTCTCCCAGGCTCTCCACCTCCTCTGGGGAGAACTTGCAGACTGAGTCTATGAACAGGAGCCCGGCTTCTCCAAGAGCCCTGCACAAGCCAGTGATCGTAGAGTGATGTTGGGGCTTTTCCTTCTTAGGTCTTTGAAATACTCAGTTCCTAAGCAGCCTGGCATTTGTTTGTTTGACTTTTTCAGTGATGCCGATAGCTGCGTTAGTCTCCAGACTTTCTGGGAAGCATTTTTTGTAATTAAAAAAGCTAAAAGTTATTAGAGCAGCTTTTCTGTTACTTTGTCTCCTCACCCACATATTTAGCAAAAAATGCTGTCAACCCTTAATTGAGTGTCATCCTCTTCCATGGTGTGTTCTTGTGGCTTTCTCAGCTTACATGTGGGTTTTGGTACTGGCTTGTGGTGAATTACCAGGCTGAGTCAGAGGACATGCTGTGGTGAGGAGGAAATCTGAAGCTGGCAGTGTTCTGGGTTGCCCCACTGTTCCTGGCCCTGCCCATGCCACTGGTCACCACTTACCATGACATGTTTTTATCTCACAACTCTGAGGAGAGACTGTGAGTCCATTTGCTTCTCTTTCAGCTTTCTTTGAAAGCTAAAAGCTTTCAGCTACAGCAGCCCTACTGCTCTTTCCTAATTGTACTGAAAAAAACACAAACATGTACAGCTAAGGAGTCAGTGTGTGATGTGAAGGGTTCTCTCAAATATTTACTGTTACACAGAAGCAGGCTGGAATAATCCACATGTGCAGAAGAGCTCTGTTCTTTTATAGCATGGAGCTGGCGTGTTCTTTACAGCTGCACCTCTGGCAGATGCCTATGAGAAGTGCTGTCCCTCTGGATAACTGCTCAACTTTGGATCTGGAGTTGCAGGAAACAAACTTTGCTGTGTCCAACTACTGCCTGTATAGTTTGCGTTCAGTGTGAGGAGTATAAATGCTTTGCAGACTCATCAAGGGGGCGCAGTCCTCATCTTTTTTGTAATCAGCAGAATCTGCATGTTCTCTTTGCAGAAACTGCTGCTAGAGAGGGTGGGGAAGACTTCCTGCGAGAAAAGAGAAGTTGTAAACCAAGTTGCCTTCATCATTGAAGACCTGCCTGTTGTGTGAAGAGTGTTTGAAAGGCAAGGGCCCACATTCCAGGAGCACAACTGTAGCTGCTCCTGCTGCCCAAGGCACTCCTTGATCCAGGAAAGGGAACCAGGTCGTGGCCCAGGGTTTGTCACAAGACCAGCCCAGGCCAATCCACATCCATGACTGAAAGGGCCTGGAGATTAGCCGAGCATGGGAACAGCACAGGCAGGCTGCTGTCTTTGTTCTGGGTGAAACAGCTAAGTTTCCTGAACTGGGAGGAATTAATGGATTACAAGACAAGGGCAGCTTTGCCTTTTTTGTGATCATTAAAATGCAGCAGCGCTGCTGGGACGGTGCCACTGGCACCATGGCTGGTAGGGAGCTTGGTCAGACTGGTCAGACTCGACAGAGCTCAAATATTGCTTTCTGCTTTACTGCGTAATGTTCCACCTCTCCCAGTGACGCAGGGGAATGAGGTTTGGTTCGGCTTTTGCCATGTGCTCTGCCTGCCACTGTTAAAGCTTCCCTGCTTCTGGTCTCTTGTGGGAGCTCTTGCATGGGTCTTGGTGGCTCCTGCAAAAATGAGTTTTCATGCTCTGAGGGGCTTTTTAGGCACAACAGCTGTTAACTCTTCATTTAAACTCAGTAATGCTTTTTCGGACAAAGCTCTGTCAAACTGCTGACTCTTCACATTCAAGTTGTCTGCGTTTCTGTACCGTGGCAGGCACCTCCTAATTTCTTTTCCAGAAGATCTGGTAGCGCTTTGACCTCAGCCATCTCCTGGAGGAAATGCAGCTCACTAGAGGAAGGGAGCACTGGGCTGGGAGCCAGTCGGGTCTCTACTCCTTCGCTGAATTTAGTAAATTGGAGTAATTCCCCAGCTGTTTCATGTTTTTTCCATAGGAGACTCTGCTACTTTTGGGGCCAGGAACCTGAGTTCACAGTCACTTAGCAGGGCTGGTGTTGGAAGCCTGTCCTTAGTGTGACCCAAACTTTGAGCACATCAGGATGCTGCCCTTCAGAATGGGTGTCTTGGATGTGTCAGACTGTGCTGGTGACCATGTTGTGCTTCTGCAAGAGTAGAATTAGTCAAGATTGTTTTGCCTGCTCATTTGCTGCCTGACAAGATGTTGTTTAAATTGCTAGTTAGACTTTTCTTTCCCTTGAAGTTTGCTGTTCTCAGTTGCTGCTTTATATTCTGTCACCCCAAGTAAGTGAAGCTCCAGATTTCCAGTGGCTGAGACAACCACTGAGATCGGTGAAGTGCAACCTGATGGAGTTGAGGAAACACAGAAACACACGTGATCTCCATTGAAAGAGCTTTGTTTGCAAAGTCAGCCTCTTGGGAGCTCAAGCATGATACCCAGGCTTTCTTTCTGCCTTCCTGGTTAAGGTTGAATTTACCCAACCTGCACATCCCACCTGGGCAAGAGGGGTCTTGCCAGCCCTATATGAGCCAGGGAGGAATGAGGTAGGTAGAATAAAAGCAATTCTCCTGTATATTTAAAGCAGGAGGAATGTAGGTCACCTTAATCTGCTCTCCCTCTTCCCTTTCTGGTGGGATGGAGGAGCATCCTGGTCATGTGTGCTGCCAGGTGATGATGAGGGGAGACCACCTTTGTCTTGCTGCTGTTGACCTGTGGAGCATCCTGTGGCCTTGGGAGGCTTCTCTACACGTTTGTTACCTAGCAAAAAAATTAAATATAGCTCTCCAACAGTGTGGCAGAACAGTCTTGCTTCTATGCATGAGATGAATGACTTCTGGGTGATTTAATTCATTTATTTTTTATTGATTTTATTCAATCAATATTTTTTGGAATGGAATTCTTGATTTGTGGATAGAACTGTGATTCTGTTTTAAGGGCGAGTTAACAGCATCCTCCTGAGCTCTAGGAATTTACCTGGTTTTACACCAGTTACAGTTGGGCAGCAGTACAGTCATATCACTGCTTCAGATGCTGTTCAGTGCTGGTCCTATCAGCCCTCCAGTGATGGACTTGGCTCAGAACGGCTGTGTATGGATTTTTATCTCATTCAAGGCTGTCTCAGCTCAGGTAATTCAGGCCACTGGGCACCAATTTGAGCAACTTGAGTGGGAGCAATTTGGGTTGGTGCGTTGATACAGCTCACAAGGGGTTCAGAGCACCTGAGTATTTTTATGTAATTGGCAAGTTTTGAGAGGTTTCGTGAAGTTCTTTCAAAGTTCAAGACTCATCTCCTAAGTCCTGTGAAACTCCCAACAGACCACAGTACCGGAAACCATAGAATCTTCTGGGTTGGAAGGGGCCCACAAGGATCATTGAGTCCAGCTTGTGGCCCTGCCCAGGAGAAACCCAAGAATCCCACAGAGTGCCTGAGAGCGTTGTCCAAACACTTGTGAACTCTGGCAGAGTTCAGGTGACCTCAGCCACCAACAGTGGCATATCCTGCTTTGTCAACACAGTTGATAAAATCTTGGGAGTCACAACAGCTGAGATGGGACATGGCTGGTTTCTGCCCTTGCAGTCTGCTCGGTTTTGTTACCACTTTGTCCACAGTGGGTCCCACAGAGGGGACAGCCGAGCTTAAGTCAGTTGTCACCTCTGGTGTCAGTTGATTTTACTTGAGGTCCTGAAAAATGGAGGGATTTAAGAAAAAATTTAAAGGCTTGGCATAAGGCCTAGAAACACATGTGTGCATTGTACAAAGTAAAGTGAAGGTGATGAGCTGGAGCCTGCCATGGCCACTGGTTGGGTCTTCCCACAGGATGTGCAGCTCTCTTGCCAGTGTAGGGCTGTGAACTGGAGCTCACCCTGGCTTTGTGACACTCATGGTGTTTACCATGTGGGTTAATGGGGGGAGGGAAGAGTCCTCTGCAAGGCAAAAGTGATGGACTTTGTTAACTGCTCTAAAATATCAGGGAAGATCTGCCTGTCTGTGCTGCTTTGTCCTGTTTGGCACATTCTGTGACCTAAAACACAAGGAAATATTGCCAAAACCTCTGCTTTGAGCGGGATGCACCAGCTGAGGACAAAGATGCTGCAGTAGTTTGTCATACTGTAGTTTCTCTGCACATCTGGTGGACCAGATTTTGTGGATTTTTCAGTATAAAATTGTTCATTATTGCATTTTTTCAAAGGGAGGGAGCTGGTTAAAATCCTCCTCTGGCTGAGTGCTCCTTCCCTGAATGTGCTTATGGCACTTCACCAGTCACAGTCACTCCACTTGGATGCTGATGTGGAATGTGATTGTCTCTCTGCATTTTTGATTCTGCAGTTTCTGCCGGTGTAGCTAGTTCTGCATCGCTGTGCCAGGATGAAGGGGTGGTGTGCTCAGTCCCACATGCAGCCGAGAGGGCAGATGTGATACCTGAAACCATTTGTCTTCTCTTTAAATGTCACTTCCAACTGGGTGTCATCTGCAAAATGACAGTTTTCCTCTTCTCTGTACGTGTTGGGTGCCACACTCTCCATCTGGCTGGCTGTGTGTTGACGGGGGCAGTGTACAAAGCGCAGAGCATTTACTGGCAGAAATGCAAACTGTAGAGGTGGAAAACAGTCCCTGACTTCAAAGCTGGAATAGAGAGAGCAGAAAATGAAGCTGAAGTTTCAAAGCTGTGCTTGTCACTGTTAATGACATGCTCAGTTACAGACACTTGCTGAGGTAGAATTCAAAAATAAGGCCTTGGGTTTCACTCTTGCCTAACAGGTGGGGGTTATTGGGGGTTTAAACAGCACAAGTTCTGGGGTCATTTTTGTGGTTGGTAAGGACTGTTTGTTCGGTGATAAGAGCTGAAATCTGGAGGGTTAACAATTGCCTTTGCTTAATGTTTTTTTTCCCCTGTAATTCTGACTTACATTACAAGACAATGAAGTTGAGGTGGATATTGTGTTGCATTTTGTAGCTTTTCATAGATTCCTGGAATATCCTAAGCTGGAAGAGACCCACAAGGATCAAGTCCAATCCCTGATTCTGCACAGACACGCCAACAATCCCACCCTGAGCAGCCCTGAGAGCATTGTCCAAACGCTCCTGGAGCTCTGGCAGCCTTGGGGCTGGGACCATTCCCTGGGGAGCCTGGGCAGTGCCCCAGCAGCCTCGGGGGGAAGAGCCTTTCCCTGAGCTCCATCCCAAGGCCTGACACAGCTCCAGCCCTTCCTGGGCTCCTGTCCCTGTCCCAGAGCAGAGCTCAGCCCCTGCCCCTCTGCCTCCCCTCAGGAGGAGCTGCAGCCCCCGAGGAGCCTCCCCTCAGTCTCCTCTGCTCCAGCTGAACGAGCCAAGTGCCCTCAGCCTCTCCTCAGACCCTTCCCCAGCTCCGTGTCCCTCCTTTGGACACTCTCCACCAGCTTTGGATCCTTCTGATCTTGTGGTGCCCAGAACTCAAGGTGAGACTGCACCCTCATACTGATTGATATGCATATGGATTTTTTTAATTCCAAGATACTTCTTCCCAATCCGGCATCCCTTCAGGCTTAAATTAATTTTGATGGTAGAGAACTGCTGACAGTCTTTCTCCTCTGTAGTCTCAGAGGATTGGATGTTTATTTTCATTTTAGGCAGAAGTCACTGGTGGATTAACTATCTGGGACACTCTTTTGAGCAAGTGGCTTCTGGACTGATAATGCCAGAAAACGCTTATTAAAGAAAATGAGATGTGGCAATTTGGGAGGAACTTGGTTTAATATGTGCAGGCTCTGGTTTTGTATGGATGGGATGGCAATGCACAAGCTTCCACAGGGGATGAGATTTAAAGTTTATGACAATCTCAGAGAGATACTGTGGCTCCCTGAACTCCCAGGTTTTAAAACACAAAGATTGGATTTATTTTTAATCTTTTCTAAACTGAAAACTGGGAGTGCAAGGAGGCTGGAAGTGCCTAGCATGAAGAGTAAACTGTGACCTAGAGAAACAAAGTGGGTTTTTACAGCAGCTGAAGAAATGAAATTTAAATGCAAGTTTTGCTCTGAAGTGGGGTAGAAACTTCATCCGTAAGGGTGAGGTGGGGTGAAAAATAACTTAATTCAAGATCTGTGGGAGGGAGGGATGTGTCTGAATGGCAGCTGCTCATCTAAAGGAAAAAAGTGTGTTGCAGGCAGAAGTAGCAAGTGCTGCCTGGCACTTCATGTTTTCTGTTAGAACTCCTGCTTTTGACTTAACAAGAAAACAGTCTCCAAACCTGCTTTGCCTTATGAATCACCTTTAAGTGCTGGCAAAACCAATGCATCCATTTTGGTGAAGAGGAAGCCAAGAAGCCCTATCCAAAACTGCAGAGCTTGGTCAGGCCCATCCTTAAAAGAGGCTGCAGGATGGTTCTGCTTCATCACACCTGCCTTCTCCTCTTCCCACAGACAGCCTTCAGCTCCCGGCTGCTCTGAGCCTTCCAACTGCCCTTCTGCTGTGCTTTGTGGAAAGAACTCCCCCACTCAAACCTGCTTAGCTTCCTCAGGACGGCTGGGGAGCCCCACTGCTTGGTGGGGTCAGAGCTGTAGGCTGAAGCCATCTGGTTGGAAGGAGGCTACTGGATTGGGAGCCAGGAAATGTACACCTTAAGCCATGAGACTGCTTATGTCAGCCTGTGGTGTCCTTTATTTCCGTGTTGTGTAAGTGTTGGCCAGCGTCACCTCACACCTCTATCTCTTTCTGCCTCCCTGCAACCACCACCATAAACCAGAAAGCTGATGGTTGGGAGGAGAGGCTTGAACACACAACTGGGTTGTCCTCCTGGAGATGCTTTTCTGAGGGAATACTTGATGTCAATGTGTCTGGCTGTGGCTTCTGTTTCTCTCCAGTGGGAGCAGATTGTGCTGTTCCCCCTCTCTTTTGCAGGTTAGTGGTAGTGTGTGTTTGGCTGATCCAAACTTGTAGTGGTCTGGGTCAGGGGAAAAAATTCATTTCTTGTTTTATTGAAGTCTTAGTAAATAGTGTTAAAGAACTCATGAGGTTCTTCTGTGTAGTTCAGAAATGCTGAGCTGAAGTTCACTCCATGCTGCTGGCTTGAGTTGTGTGGCCAGCAGGACCAGAGCAGTGACCACCCCCTGTGCTGGACACTGCTGAGGCCTCACCTCAAATCTTGGGGTCAGTTTTGGGCCCCTCACAACAAGAAAGACACTGAGGGGCTGGAGCGTGTCCAGAGAAGGGAACAGAGCTGGGGAAGGGGCTGGAGCACCAGGAGCAGCTGAGGGAGCTGGAGGGATTCAGCTTGGGGAAAAGGAGACTTGGGGGGACCATCTGGCTCTGCACAACTCCCTGACAGGAGGGGCCAGCCAGGGTGAGGTCAGGCTCTGCTCTCAGGGAACAGGGACAGGAGGAGAGGGAATGGTCTCCAGGTGGCCTAGGGGAGGTTCAGGTTGGACACTGAGAAAATTCACTTACTGAAAGGGTGGTCAGACCTTGAAACAGGCTACCCAGGCCAGTGGTGGTGGTGATATCCCTGCAAGTGTTCAAAAAACAAGCAGAAATGACACTTTGCTGTATGGTTTAGTGGGCATGATGAGCTTCAGTCAGAGGTTGGGCTTGATGACTTTGGAGGTCTTTTTCAACCTTAATGATTCTATGATTTATATGGCATCCTAAGTTTTTCCTTGTGTTGGGCAGATGCTGAATAAAGCCTTGAGAAGGGTACAAGTTGTTCATGGTTCAGGGCTCTATTTGAGAACATTGGAGACCACAAGTTGTTCCCAGTTGCATCTGCAGCTTACAAGTGTTTTCAGTGCACATTTATGAGCCGTGTGGACAGCCAGCCTGGGCTCTTCCTGAGGTGGTCACTTACGTTTGGAGCCTCAGTATTCTTCAGTTGTAGTTCTCTCTGTTTAAGGCATGCCTTCTTCCACTCTCTCACTGGAGAAGAGCTGCTCTGAAAGCCACAGCCCAAGATCTGGAGGCTCTGGAAAGCTGGGAAGAGAGCTGACCCAGCTGGCTGGGGTTCAGCTCGAAGGTAACTTGTTGTCTTTCACCTATTAAGAGTCTTCTATCAAACACATACTAGAAACCACAACATCACTTCAGAGAGACCTTGACCTGTCCTGTGCAAGTGCAGGGGTACCAAGGGTGAAGCACATCTCATGCCCTGTGCAAGCTCAGCCCAAACTGGTGCTGCTCCCAGAGGGGTTTGTGACTGCGCTGGGTACAAGTGTGTGCTCAGCCTCGGGGAAAACAGTGCCAGCAATCTGCAGGGTCCTCAGCACCTGGGGGCCTGCAGGGGTTTAGGGGAACAAGCTCAGCAACGGCCTCAGTGCTGCCTGAGGAGCACCTTGGAAGCCTGAGTGCTCTTTTGGATTTTGCTCTTTCTTCTTTTGCATCTTTGTTTGGGCACACACCTGTGCAGAGTCTGGAGATCTGGTTCCCAAATGAATAAATAAATGAGCATTGCTGCACTTGGTTAAATGGAAGTAAAAAATTCCTGGCTCAGCCTCTTAAGTGGAAGTCTTCTAGGCCAGGCTGGAGAAGCTGCTTTTCTGCCCCAGCTTTGAGCAGGCTGCAGGTCTGTTGCAGAACCAGCCTGTCCTTCAGCTCGTGGCTGCCTGCACTGTAGGAGGCTGTCTCTGATCGTGGTGTAACACAACTGAGACATCCCTATAACCCAGCATGGGCAGTAGGTTGTCTCTTTATGCCCTCTTTGTGTCTCTCACCTGTTTGAATTTCCTGATAAGAGCTCTAGAACTATTTTTTGAGATGTCATTATTTTTTAGGTACCTTCTTTTCAGCTGCTAGCTGAGTCACTAGCCACCATGCTACAGCCAGGATCCCAGGGAGAGGAGAGACTTCTTGCTGAAACTTTGAGTTACGATTTTTGGCAGCACACTCCATCTTTGGAGCTTGTTCTGCTGTGGCTTGTTTTCTTCCATCTGTTCAGGTACCTTTGTGAGAGCAGAGCAGGACCACCCAACCAAAACATTTGAGTCACAGAGAGCAGAAGGTCTTAGCTAGACCAGTGAGAAAGGAACATGGTAATGAGCAATAATGTAAATTTAGTCTTAACCTCCAACTCCCCACACCATGAGTTAGTAGCTTTTGCCCTGAAGATCATTCCTGAGTCTGACAGCACAGGAACCTGTCTGTCCAGAGTTGCTGTGGCTCTAGGGGTGTTTGCTCACAGTGCCCCAGCTGGGGAGAAGACTGAAAGCTCAGGTTCCCTCCTGGGTACCAACCCCCTCAGTCTGGGGAGGAGAGGAGATGTTGGCATGTCCAGGGAGGGGAGGGATCATGGAATCACGGAATAGTTTGGACTGGAAGAGACCTTAATGCTCATCTTGTTCCACCACTTGCCATGGGCAGGGACACCTTCCACTAGTCCAGGTTGCTCCAAGACCCGTCCAACTTGAGCTTGAAGACTGCCAGGGCTGTGACAGCCACAGCTCCTGTGGACAACCTGTTTCAGGACCTCCCCACCCTCACAGCCAAGAATTTCTTCCCAATATCCCATCTAACCCTGCCTTCTGGCAGTGGGAAGCCATTTCCCCTTGCCCTGTCCTAAGCCCTTGTGCAAAGTTCCTCTCTGGCTCTCTTGGAGCCCCTTTAGGCACTGGAAGGGACTCTGAGGTCTCCCATGAGCCTTGTCCAGGGGAACACCCTCAGCTTCAGAGCAGAGGCTCTCCATGGCTTCCTCTGGGCTTGCTCCAGTAGCTCCATATCCTGTTGCTGTTGGATCCCAGTCCTGGAGGCAGCTCTGCAGGTGGGATCTCACCTGAGTGGGGTGGAGGGGCAGAATCCCCTTCCTCAACCTGCTGGTCACAATTCTTTTGATGCAGCCCAGGATCCATCTGGATCTACCTCAAGGAAAGAATTTCCAGTAGCTGGGATGGATTAAGCAGAGTTTGTTCCTGAAGAGCTGACTGACCCTCACTTTTTTGTGCTGTAGGGTCTGGAATGTTGGTGCAGGATAGGCACAGGCAGCAAGGGTGGTGAGGTGCTGCCAGGCAGGCACAGGACATCCTGGTGTGAAGAAGTAGAGTTGGAAGAGTTGAGTTTTGAATGAGGCCAAGAAATCCGCTCAGATGAGCCATATCTGCAGCCTGGAGAGCTTGGGTTTCTTCTTTTTACATCAGCAAAGACTCAGGTTTATTTAGAAGTAGGTCAAAGAATCATGGAACTGTTAAGGTTGGAAAAGACCTGCAAGATTATGAAGTCAAACCTTTGGTTTCTCAAACAAGGATGTGTCACTGCTCTGCTTTTCTGAGCATGTTTTCTTAACTGTGTGTTTTAATTGGTACTTGGTCAATTGAAAACCATGTCTGAGTTGTGCAGAGAGTGTGCTCTTTGAGGGCTGTATCATAAACTCACACTCTAAAAACTGGAAGTACAACCTAATACTTTTGCCTGGACGTCTGTTTTTGAAACAGGTAGAAGTTAGAGGTGTCCCTGCCTCCTTTCCCACCCAGGCCTTGTCCTCAGCTTTGGGATGCAAAGCTCTACATTGCAGTGTTGTCAGCAGCACCTGTGGCAATCTGGAAGTGTTTGGTGAAGGAGTTTGTTGGCTGCTCCCATCAGGCTGGGTACAAGGAGTTTATCTTCAGTGACGTATGTTGTACATAACCTTGCTCTGAAATCCCCTTTAAAGTCTCCAGTGCTTGAGCACCCTCAGAAAATCTCTGTCAGGTGACATTAGCCAGAGTGGAATTAAATCTTACAGGATTTAGCCGAGCAGCTTTGGCTACAGAGTAAATCAGGAAATGCCCTACTAGGTAAAAATTCAGGTGCTTCTTTGGGATGTCTTGTGAAGGGTGGCCTGCAGACAGAACAGCTGTTTTCCCTTTGAAGACTGCTGTTGGTTGGGATGCTGGGATCCCAAGGGTTTAAAGTTGTACTGACTGTGGTGACATCTCTATGTCCGGGTGTTGTGGTAGGTGGCTGTTGGAAGATTTCCAGCAGTAGATTTCCTTACCTTCTTTGACTGTAATAACTGGACTTCAGCATGTGTTTTAGAATGTCAGAAAATGGTGGATATCTTTTGTGGGTTGCATTCTTGTATTCTCAGACTAAATTAGATTAGAATAATTCCTGCTGGCGAGTGAGCAAGGGAGGCAGTCTTGTTTGAGGAAAACGCTTTTAAATAGTGGAAGTTACAAATTATCTGGCCAATCCCTCCTAGATTGGAGGTTCAAAACCCTCAGTGAGACAGAGCTGAGAGAGAAAGTTGGATGAATAGTTTGTCACTGTCTCATGCAGCCTGCAGTCCAACTCTCTTGGTATCTGCTGTGCTGCTGCTCCTGCAAGCAGCTGGAATGGTTCTTGTGCATTGTCAGTGCTCCCCCTAGACAGGCTGAGATCCTTTGCAGAATACCCACAGAAGGAATATTGGAAAGGGAGCCAAGCTGATGTGGAAAGGCATCCTCCTGCTCTAGCTAAAGGTTGTCTGTCCTCTAAATAACAATATCCTGTGCTGTTTATGAGCATAAGAAATTTTGGGATTGACCACAGTGAATATATCCTTTTTCCAGCTAGCAGTTCCCTGTCTTTTGCCTTGCAAGTGTCCTCACAGAGCCAACGAGTTGCAAAAGGAGTTTGGCTGGTGAAGAGGCCCCAGCAACATTAATCACTGCCTGATTGGGAGGTGCTATGGGCTGACACTAAGCCCCAAGCAGCCAAAGCCCTGAGCTGTGCCACAATGGAAACCCTGGGTATTTGGGACAGAACAACTGTTCTGGCTGTGGCAGGCAGGGTGTGACCTTGGATTAGTCAGGTCAAGCTTCTCCCTGTTTGTTAGTGGCACTGAGAGCAGCATATTGGAGGATGGAGGTGAGCCTCCTTCCCTGCATGTAGGTAGGACATGTTAAAGGTCCTGGATCCTGCTTCTCAGCAGGCGTCTGCAGACAGGGGAGTGGGGATGCTTAGACAATGGAGGGAAGTGAATTCCTTCACCACCTTGTGCTTCTCTGACCTGGGTTTGAGAAATGGCTCTCGGGGACCTTGTGGCTGCTGGAAACTCCATCTGAACACACAGAATAGAGTCCCAGGGGCTGCCTGGGTTCATGTGCTACATTCAGGTTCCCAGTGGTTTTTGCAACACAACTAGAAAGGTGGCAGGAGATTCTGTGTCCTCTTGCTGCCAAACCACAGCTCTGGGCAGGCAGGAGATGCTCGAGTGAGCGGAGTCAGTGGGTTGGAACCTGCTAGTAGAGGATTTGAAGCTTATAGCTTATCCTGCCCTTGAACAAAGGTAAGGGCAGCTGAGTGTTGCTCTGACTCTTCTGGATGATTGTGAGGAATGTGGCTTCAAAGTCCTTCAGCCGTTTATGGCCCTGCTCTAAATTGGCGTTGTGGTTTTAGTGCAGCATCTCTGTGCCTGAGTGTCCTCACAGGCACAGAACTGGCTCAGTCCTGCAGAGGTGACACTTCCTGCTCCATGTTTGCTGTCTCTAATCTTGATCAAGCTTTGTTGTGAGTGCTGGTAGGCAGATTGGACTTGCAGGTTGTAATGAACAGAGAAGCCAGAAGCTGGGAAGAGGCCAGCATTTCCATTGCCGCTGCTGGGTGCCTGACCTTGGGAGCCTCTCGCCTTCCTGCCCCCACTGCCTGCGAGGGACGTGCTGGGGAGCGTGTGTTCTTGCACTCCACAATCCTCCTGTGACCAGCTTGTGGAAGGGAGCAGGAACACGGTGTTCAGATAAGGCTGCACCTTTCCCATGGAGCAGATGTTTGCTCAAACATCCCACTGGATTGCATAATTACTGAGCTGAGCGGCTGCAGCCTGTTCCGCTGCTGGGTGGCAGCTATTGTGTGCTGCTTTTGATGAGATTTTTGTTTTGCTTTTTGTCACTGTGTCACACGCTTTGGGCTCAGCACTCCAAAATTGTCCTTTTTCTGTATGCAGCTGATCCGAAACAAGAAAACAAATCACTTCTTTTTGAATTTCATTTCCCTGGTCTTGTCCTGCTCGTTCCTCACTGTAATTGGGCTTTGGTGCTGTAAGTGGTTTTCTGGGGAGTTGTTAAGGAAACGTTCCAGCTTGGTGGTGTCCTGGCTCAGTTCCCCGGGGAAGGCTGCACCCGGGATGCTGCACCCCGGATATAGTGGCACCTGCAGCTGATGATGAGGAAGGGATGTATTAACTCCCTGCTTGCATCTTCAGCTTCTGCCCTGCCTCTTGAGCTGAGATAAATGGATTTATTTTTGAGGCAGAAAGAGTTTCTGCATAAACCCAAAAATAAACCAGGCTGGTAGATGCCTTTACTGCAGAACATCATTTTGTGGCAGTCCCTGGCAATGCTCCGTAAGCTGGAAGTCTGCTTTGATCAGCCGAGCTGGGCTATAAAATACAGGTTCAGTGCTGATCCCTGGGAGCTAGCAGGGAAGCAGCTTCTGGAGTTCAGGGGTCAGAAACCTAAGGGGGTGGCTGGGACAGGACTGGGGCTCCCTGTGCCTGTCTGTCTCCACTTAATGGAAAAGCATGTCCGTGCCTGGGGTGGAAAGGAGGGGTCAGCCATGTCACTGCTCTCAGCAGGTACCACAGCAGTGCCCCAAGGCCCAGCCTGTACATTGATCTCCTGCCCTTCATTTGTACAAGCCATTTATTTGTACAAATCTTGCTGTTCCCATCTCCAGCATTTCTGCTGAGAAAAACAAGACAAGGGCCATGGGAAGAGTGCAGCACATGGAGTTGGGACAGCAGATACTGGTGTGCAAATGTCATTTTATGTGAATGTGGCTCCTGTGGGCTTCAAACGAAGCATGGAACCCATGTGGGTGACTGGAAGGAGCAGGGAGGAGGTCAGGGTGGCTGAGGTGGGATTAAACAGGATTATTTATCTGGCTGCTCCTCATAGCCCAGTTTGGATACTGCCTGGTGCTGCCAGCATTTCTGCTGCAATTAGCTGCTGGACTTCGGATGCTGGCTAAAGTGTCCTGAGGAATGTTGAGCTACCTGTGCTGCAGGTGTGTCAGAGCCAGGTCTCTCCTCCCCATGTATGCTTGCCCATAGGAATGGAGCCAGCCTTGCCTGAGCACTGGGATGAATAATGAGGTGAACCAGGCAGTAGAGAGGGTTGGCTGGGTTTGACCAGCACCAGTTTTGTGTGCATGATCCCAAACGTCAGTCAGGCAGCACTCCAGGGAAAAATAGATACATTTAGATGGTAAAGCTTTATATAGGTTCTACATAACTAGCAGAATTTATCTCAGATTGCTTTATTTCTGTATTATTTCTCCAAACTCTCGGATGGCAGGAGCAGTGATCCATGCCCAGGATGCAGAATAGCTACAGCTCTTTCTGCCAAGAGATGGCATATTTAAGGGGGAAACCCCCCAAAATTTTAATTTAATTTTGTGCCTTACTTAATGATTCTCATCTGAATCAAATTGCGTTGAATTATGGGAAGAAAATATGTTTAATGACTAGAAGTAGGTGCCTGGGATGGGCAGGTTGTACTCAGCTGCCTTCCCCTGAGGGGTGGCTAAGCAGGCTCCTGGTCCCTGTGGTGTCCCCTCCCCTCCCCTCTTAGGACTGTCTTGTGCTGCTGCTCCGTGTGCCGGGAGCTGAAGCCAGACAAGAGGATTGCAAGAAGAAATTCAGGGATTGCTTTTGCCTGTGCCTTGAGACACAGCCAGCTTCTGCTGGCTCCTTGGGAAGCCCAGCTGGCTGCTGCTCTGGCTCAGGGACTGCTTCCCAGCTCAGGAGTGTTTTCTGGCTTACAAGAGAGCTGGAGAGGGACTCTGGACAAAGGCCTGGAGGGACAAAAAAAGGAGAGTGCCCTGTCAGAGGGCAGGGTTAGATGGGATATTGCGAAGAAGCTCTTCCCTGTGAGGGTGCTAAGGCCCTGGCACAGGGTGCCCAGAGCAGCTGTGGCTGCCCCATCTATCCCTGGAAGTGTCCAAAGAGGGGGCTCAGAGCACCCTAGTCTAGTGGAAGATGTCCCTGCCTGTGGCAGGGGGTGGAATGAGATGAGCTTTAATGTCCCTTCCAACCCAAACCATTCCATGATTTCCTGAATCGCCTTCCCCCACTCCCCTTTAATTTTAATTTGTTTTCACCAGCAGTCCTTTACAGGCAGTAACAACCATCTGTTTTGATACATGTGTTTAATTTCCATCCTTTCTGCCTGTATTTTGATAGCAATACTTTTGCAGGGGCTTTAACTTCCACATCTCCTGTCTTGGTGTTCTTGTTTTTGCCTTTGCTTGTAAGGCATTGACCGAGCGAGTCTGTTAGGAGTTTGATGGAACAGGGAATCATGTCCTGGTTACAGTATCCACATCCCCTTATTGTCCAAGTGGGCTGTTCAGGTGTGTTACATTGTCTTGTTCTGAATGGAGAAAGTGAAAAATGAGATACACACTCCCTTGGGGTGTGTGTAACTTGTTAGCATTTCATAGAGTCCTGGAATGGTTTGAGTCCTTAAAGCTCATCCAGTTCCATCCCCTTGCCATGAGCAGGGACACCTTCCACTAGACCAGGCTGGGTGCACGTGGCAAACTGCAGGTCTCTGCTGTGCTGGATTTCTGAGGGAGTCATGCCATCGCAGCCTCCAGCCAAGGAGCTTACATGGCATTTCTATTTTCATGTATTTTTAGTTTCAGTCACATCGTATATCCTTATAAACCCTTAAATAAAGTGAAGCTTTTAGTAAAAATGTAGCAGCAGTTCTGATCAAAGAAGGGACTCCACTGGTTATTCAGAATTGTTTTGACTTCTAGGGCATCATAAAGTATCAAATACTTACAGTTTATAAATATATGTCTGTGTGTATAGACCTGTCTTATAAAGAAAACTTAGTTATTAGATCATGTGGGCACTGCCCAGGCTCCCCAGGGAATGGTCCCAGCCCCAAGGCTGCCAGAGCTCCAGGAGCGTTTGGACAACGCTCTCAGGGCTGCTCAGGGTGGGATTGTTGGGCTGTCTGTGCAGGGACACGACTTGCACTCAGTGCTCCTTGTGGGTGCCTTCCTACTCAGGATATTCAAGGATTCTGTGATCTTAAATTAGGCCTCTGCTGGATTTTTGTAAACTTTTTAAGAAATTCCTTTCTGGTGGACAGAAGCTTTTAATGCCTGTTATGATAGTGAACGGTTTTGGCAAGTCAGCCTGCCTCAGCTGGTTTGGAGGGACTGGAAGGGACACCTTCCACTAGACCAGGTTGCTCCAAGCCTCATCCAACCTGGCCTGGAACACTTCCAGGGATGGGGCAGCTGCAGCTTCTCTGGGCAGCCTGTGCCAGGGCCATGCCAACCTTACCCTGTGGGGCTTTTGCTCCTCTGGCTGGTAGAGCTGAAACTTGAGCATCCTGTGCAGAGGCTTTCCAGCAGGAAATTCCTGCCTGTCCTGCAGGGCATCAGCTTAGTGGTGGAGATGGCTGATATGACTGGGAATATGGAAAAAATACAAGTTAGGATGGGAATGGCTGAATGCCACGATTGAAGTGTTTATTTCACAGGCTCCATAGAAGTTCAAGCATTGGGACAGGGTCACTCAAAGCCATGCACAGATGAGAACAGAACTGAAGGCAGCAGGTCAGGCATGCATAAAGTGCCTGGCAGAGCCCAGGCACAGACTGGAGGCAGGGCAGAAAGTCAGGGTTTCATCTCAGGGTTTCTCCTCCAGAGCCGCTCATCACATTTCTGAGCACAGCCTCCTCAGCCACACCAAATAGGATAAGAATCATTTCAATTAGCTTGTTAAGTGTCAAAACTTCCCACAGCAGTGCTCCCCCTCCCACAAACCCCAGCACTGCCTCGTGGTTCAATAACCCCTGGAGCTGGAGTTAAATCAGATTTTGCTGGACCATCTGTCACCTTATTTAAGCCGAGCACAGCCGTGTGCCATGCACAGAGGAGCCACTGGAAGATTTTTACATTTTCTGACAAGACAAGTTGATTTTATAAAGCTGATTACTTTTTATTAGTGGTGGGGGCAGGGGGGAGTTTTGCTAGGGTTGCTCTTGCCCACATCAGGCATCATTTGTCCCAGAGATCTGTGGTTCCTTGCCTCTGATACCTTTCCTTTGTGCCGACGGTTGGTGTTAATTCCACATTTGGTACGTGTACAGCAGCAGGCACTTAAAAGCTGGGAATGAAAGTGGCTTGTGGTAATTATCACAAAATTAAAGATAATCTCCTGCTCTGGAATTGTGACAAAGTGCAGAAACGAGATTAGTGCAGCAGGAGAGCAGTGGCAGCCGTGCAGGGAGAGCACATTCCCTTGGCCCAAGGCTCTCAGCTGCACTGCATTCCCAATGATTTCCAGTGCTCAATCTGGAGCAGCATTAGCTCCTTTGGACTTCCTCATGATCTGGATGTGCTGCTTCAGTTTGTGCTCTGGAAGTTCATTAGCTGAATGCTCACTCAGAGCCTTATTTCCTGCTCTCCAGGCCATTGCAGGCTGTTTTGTTCAATGATCACAAAATTGTGTTAGCTTAGGCCAAAGAACTAATTTTTCAGCACGGTTTGAGCTCACAGTGGTCCTGAGCCATGTGCTGCTGCAGTCTGAGAGCTGGAGGAGTGACAGGGTTCATGTCACTTGTGGTGTGTGTCACCTGCTTGTGTCAGTAACACCCCCTCACCCAAGGGGACCCAGCCTGAGTGCATGACAGAGGGGAGCTGCTCTGCACCCCTCGGGTTCCCACTCTGCTCACTTCCCTCTGCCTGTTTGCAATGGGGTTGTGTGACACCAGGAGGGGCATTTCAGTGACTGTTCCTGAGGGAGAAGTTGGGCACTGTTTAAAGAGAATAACAAGAAGTGACTCTCCCATGCCATGCTGGCTCTGCCCTGCAGGCTGGGCTGTAGGCCCAGGGGTGCTCTGCAGACAGCTCGAAATGCCATGTGACAAGACCTGTTTCACATGAGAGACTGCCCAGTTTGTGGAGATCAGGTTGGTGAGACACCTGCAGCACTTCTGAGTCAGAGCAGCTTCATCTCCCCTGTGATCACCAAGGGCTTTTTGTTGGGCTTGTTATTTGCTTTCCAGAGTCTGAAATATTTTCTGAAATGTAGCTGAGTCACACACTTCCCTGGTGTTGTCATCCCATTATCATGGAATCTTGGAATGTTTTGGGTTGGAAAGGACCTTAAAGCTCATCTCGTTCCACCTCCTGCTGGGGGCAGGGGCACCTTCCACTACACCAGGTTGCTCCAAGCTCTGTCCAGCCTGGCCTTGAATCACTTTACCGGGGATTATGGGGCAGCCACAGCTGCTCTGGGCAACCTGTGCTGGAGCCTCACCATCCTCACAGGGGAGAATTTCTTTGCAATATCCCATCTAACCCTACCCTGTGGCAGTGGGAAGCCATTCCATCTTGTTCTGTCCCTCCAGGCCATTGTCCAAAGTCCCTTTCCAGCTCTCTTGGAGCCCCTTCAGGTAATGATGCCCAGGTTCTTGCTCAGGCTCCTTCTGAAACAAGGCCTGGAGCAGCATCACTGCTTCTCTTTGAAGGAGCTGAACAGGTACTATGGGTAAACCATCACCAAATGGGGGAGATGCTGAAGGAGCAGAAGTTGGGTTGGGTGCTCTGGGGCTTTTCCTGCTCTCCAGCCAGGAGGGACAGAGGACATCCACTCCCCTGCCCCGAGAAGATCGCCCTCTAATTTGTGTAGATGAACTCAAAACTGCACTCAATGGTCTCTTGCAAAATTAAGCCGTTTCTGAAGGATTCTATCTTGATAAAGATCTGTGCCTGTAGGAACACTGTAGGACAGGAGCAGGGAGTGGCAGACTCATACCTGGAAGTAAGGCCTTAAACCTGTCCCTTGAGTTTGTGTTCTATGCAGGAGACCCCCTCATGAGAAGTGGTTTGTGGACACAGAGGTGCTGGGGGACTGCTGGGGTGGTGTGGGGACCTCCTCTTCAGCAGCTCTAAATCCTTCATGGCAGCTCTTGGGAGCCAGCTGGGCTGGATCTCATGGTCCCACGTTCCACACAGGAGCCTGTGCTCCCTGCTGTCTGAAATTAAGGAGCTTCTTGCAAAGATGGGTTTGGGTAAACTCAGAAAAACAAACTCAGGCTAGGAAGTGGGAGATGGCCTCATATCAGAGGGTTTGAGCCTGTTTCCAGTTCTGATTTTATACCTAAAAGCTTGAGGCAAAACCCTGATTTACACCATTGGCTGTAAAGGAGCAACAGTGGCTTCTCCTGAGGCAGCGATAAAGATAAATGATGCATTCATTTGTGTGATATATTTGGACATAGGAGTCTATAAATATATTCAATTATCAATACAGTTTGTCAAGTGCCTTCTGAGTGGCTGGAAAACAGCTTCAGGAGAGTCTCTCTGGGCTTCTGTGTGGAGCCAGCTCTTCAGTGTAATGTGGACCTATTGCTTAATGAGGCAGCAGAGATTTGCAAGACCTCTCGGCTGAAGCCTTTAGGAAATACTGCTACTGGGAAAAAGTGTGCATTTTTGTGTTTCTGAATAGGAAGTTGTTTGGGTGACACCTGTACCATCAGATTCCTGTGCTAGTGAAGCTGAAAACTGGGCAAAACCAGCTGCTCTAAAGGCTGGCTGCTGTACTTGAAAAGTACAGCATTGAGCTGTTTTCTCAGTTCTGGTGGTTGGGTTGGGAGTTTTTATTTGATGTCCCTACTTTTCGTCATGCTCTTCCCTTTTGTCTGCAGGTCTGGGCCCAAAGAAGACCACCGTCACTGAGGTGAGATGTGTAAAGCTGGGTTTGACGATCCTGTGTGGAGAAACGAGAACACAGAGCTCTAGGAAACTCTTCTGCCTGCCTTTTTTGAGCCAAACTGCGTTTCACAATACTTATGAGATTACTACAAAATTGATATCTGTTATTTGGGAGAGATAAAGTTACTGGCAGGTCTCTGGGGTCCCTTCATTGTCATCACTGCAGCCACAGAAGGGATGTGGAGGGTTTGTCCCTATCATGTGGCCAGTTTGGCTGTGTGATCCATGATGCCTCTGCATCAGTGACTGAGGGCACCTCTTCCACACCAGCACCTGGAGGTGGTAACTGGAGAACGCATGCATTGGACGTCTCCAAGCCACTCTGGTGAGTCTTACCCACTGGTGGGAACGAGTCAGGGAGGCTGTGATGTGTGAAGCCCTAAAACAGGAGAACATCTCCAAGGACTCATCTTCTCGTGTAGATATTCCAGGTCACAGATTCTGAGTCACTGTTACCTTCTGGAGCAAAACTCTTCACAGCTGGCAGCAGGGAAGCTAGTAGGATGCTCTGTGCCTGGAAGCTGTTCCCTTGAAACCCACACTCATGGTTTTACGGCATCATGTTCAAATGATTTTTGTTTGATCAAATTTTTTAATGTGCCCCTTCCCATTCCTCACCTGGGATGATGAGCATTTGTATATATGAACAGCAAAATCTTCCCATAAAATTGCCTGGAATGTGACACTTGATTCTTTTGTGCCAGAATATGTGTAGTGGGAAGCTCAGCTTCTGTGGAAGTTAGTTGCATTGTTCACTGCAGAAATTGGACCACTTTTTCTTATCCTGGAAACAGCCACAGGCAGAGCAGGAGACTGGAAGAGACTTTTGTCACTGCAGTTCCTAGGATGGCAGTCCCTTCCCTGTGCCTGTGTCTGCTTATCATGTTGGGAGGATGATGGTGAGCCATTGGCAAGGCAGGACAGCACAGCTTGGGCTTGCATGGAATAAGATCCAGTGGGTTAGTAGGAGGAGAGGGGAGAGGGTGAGCTTTGCTGCTGCTCACAACTGCTGGAGGAGGAGTGCTCAGAAGCAAGGCTGGACCTGCTAAAAAAATAGGGTAGGAAATGGGATTTTTGAAGAAGAACTCAGACTGCACCTTAGTACAAGAAGTACAAGCAGATTGACCAGAAATAACTGCAAGCTCTTGACCAAAAGCTAAAGTACAAAGAACTTCTTAATCTGAGCAAAATCATCCATTGTCTGCTGGAGCCATTGGTTTTGATCTGGATCTGTGTAGCACTCAATAGGGACAGCGATAGAACAGTGTCACTTGGGAAGTGACCTTGGATCTCTCTGCATGCTGCTCAAAGGAGAATCCAGAGCTGTTCTTTAATGTAGCACACCCTGAAACAGTGCTGGTCTCTCATTCCCACCTGCCTGGTGGGACTCCAGGATCTGTGGGGATCAGCTGGCAGACAGTTTAGGTGTGGGTGCAGTGTTGACTGGTGGCGGAATAGAGAGTCCCTAGGGCTGCAAAAGGAGCTGCAGGGAACTTCCCAACACCTGTTTACACCAGGCTGTTAAAGGAGCAGCCACAGTCTGCTCCCTCCTGGGTTGACAAACTCAGAGGTAGGAGAGAAGGGGACAGGAACAGGTTTGTTATCACCCTGAAGTGCTAGCAGTCTACAGCATTTTTGTAAACTTCAAAACTTGTGGAAGAGACATTCCTGTGGCTCACCCTGTGTGGGCTCAGCCTTGGAATTGTAAACAGATGAGATCTTGCTTAAATGGATTATCTCAATATGAGTGGGGCTGGGCTGTCCCCATCAGCTGGCTCTGATCTCTCCAGCAAAACCCGAGGTGTCAGTGTGACACCTGAGGGCATGGGATTTTAAGAATAAATCTCTATGGCTGTTTGATGTAATACATCACTGTTGTAAATCAATGGAAAACTGCAGTCAAGCACATGGGGAATCTTGGCAGCTGGATCTTTTCCGAGCTTGGCATCTTTGCTGAGGGCTCTGCCAGTGAGCAGTTGGGGTGTCAGGTGGAGTATTGCTATCCTAACTCATTTTGAGGGGTGCAAGTGTAGTTAAAAGAGCTTCTATTTCACTTGTTGATACTCTGCAGGGTTTTCTCCAGCAGTACCATGATCCCTGTACAGTGTGGAAATGTGTTTGTGCTGCTCTGATGGCAGCTCAGCCTATTCCCTGACTGTCCTTGTGCTCTGCTTGCAGGGTCTATCACTGCCAGGACAGCCAGGCCAAGGAAAGAAGATTGGCCATCGAAGCGTGGATGCTTCTGGGGAAACCACCTACAAAAAGGTTTGGGTTTGGGAAGTGGGGGATGGTACCCAAGGGTGGGTGATGGGCTGAGAGAAGGCATGGCCCAGTAGTTATTAATCTGGTTGAGATTTTTATGTAGCACTCTTGGACTGCACAATCCTGCAAACGGCAAATTTGAAGCCCTAATTCATCTCTTCAGCACCTGGGTAAACTTGGTTAGCAGTGTGTGGTGCCTGAGATGATCACACAAAGGTCACAGACATGACTGTTGTAATGCAGAGGATGTTAATGTGATATATCTGCTGTCAAATGCTCACTGACTGCTCTTTTGCCAGACCACCTCATCCACTCTGAAGGGGGCCATCCAGCTGGGGATTGGATATACTGTGGGCAATCTGAGCTCCAAGCCTGAGAGAGATGTCCTGATGCAGGACTTCTACGTGGTGGAGAGCATTTTTTTCCCAAGGTAAAGGAGAAGAGGAAAAGAATGAATGCATGAATTTGTTCTTTTCCTTTCACTGACTTTTCAAGAGAGCTTCCATCTGTCTTTAGATCAGAGTTGCATGCTCTGAATGTTTTAAAGGTGCTCCGTGATATGCAAACAGAACGGTGGAAAGTGTTGGAATCTGCAGTGCACTGGCCTGCAGAGAAGCCCAGTGCAAGATGGAGTACTGTACACTCCAATTTGTTACCCTTCCTACGTGCTTGTCTTTCTGGCTGTCCATCTAGAATTTCTTCCACAAAATCATACCGTGTTTAGATGGAAGAAACTCCTTCTGGGAGCTCTCTAACTGTGAATAAACAAAGCTCATAAAAGTTATGTCTCTGTGTAAATATATTCTGCTTGGCAAGTGGTTGTTCCTTTAATCTCTGGAAATAGATTTTGGCAGATAGTTTGAAACCTTTTTTCTACCACAGAAGAAAGGTGATAGTTGTTGTTACAAAGATAACTTTTTTGCAAGGCTCAGTGCATCTGAAATACACAGTAAGCTTTGGTGTGACTGTCTGTGTCTGGTGAATGGTAACAGGCCTTGCCCATGTGTGTGTTCTGTGCAGCGAAGGCAGTAACCTCACCCCAGCTCACCACTTCGCCGACTTCAGGTTCAAGACCTATGCCCCAGTGGCTTTCCGGTACTTCCGAGAGCTCTTTGGGATTCGTCCAGATGATTATTTGGTATGGATATATTTTCAGATTTCTCTGTCTTTTCCTCCTTTATTTACCTTTACCATGAGGATGGTGAGGCCCTGGCACAGGTTGCCCAAAAAAAGCTGTGGCTTCCCCATCCCTGGGAGTGTTCCAGGACAGGTTGGATGGGGTTTGGGGCAACCTGGTGTAGTGGAAGGTGTCCCTGCCCATGGCAGGGGATGGAATGAGATGGGCTTTAAGATCCCTTCCAACCCAAACCATTCCATGATTCCAAGTCTGAGTTTGCTGAACAGCAGCAGCCAGCCTGTACTGGAGGGAGGCCATGACCTGCACACAGTGGGAGCTGTGTAAGCCCTGCAATGGGCTTCCACCTCTGGTCCCTGTAGTAACAACTTGCTGTGTTTACGAGAGTTGTGTTCTGCTGGGTTCGACCCTGTAGTGTCCCCTGCAGCTCTAAGGACAAAGATAGGAATTTTTTTTCTTGTGTACTCACTGTAGAGCTATGTGAGTGTAGTTATTTTAATCATCTTAAAAGGGCAGAACCACAGCTTGTTCTTGTGCTTCAGAAGCTCCTCAGAGCTGGAAAGGCTGGTTTTCAAATACCTTGGAATACAAGCTGTTGGGACTTCAAGTGCACTGCGGTTGAATTTGGGCCCTTACCTTTGTGTCACATCCTGTTCTGTGTGAACTGGGGAAGGAAACACATCTGTGAGTGCACACCCTCCCCTTTTGGAACAGCCCTTTTTGTGTGACTTCACCTGTAGATGGGGGTGATTGCAGCTGAACACCTGCCAATGAAACAAACCTGTGCCAGTGCCTGGTTGGGAGGGTAACAATGATCCCCTCCTGTGCCAGCCAAGGCAGTGCTGCCTGATGGATGAGTGTTCAGAACTGAGGACAGGCAAGAAGTTTGCCTCAGTTGCAAAGGTAATGGCTCTGATATGTTGTTTCTGCTTCTCCTGATTGCCTCTTGCCTACCACAGCAGCAAATGCCTTTAATTATGCATGAGATGATTAACTTGATCAAGTCTGTGATTGTTAATCTGTGCAGAGCTGAAAGCCATTTTCATTACATAATGATGAGCATTTAATTTATTGTTCTGATCACTTCCCATCCATGCCCCACCTCACTCTCCCCATCTCACCTCTCACTGGGCAGTTCTGTGATCCTGCCCTGAATCCACCTGACCCCTCCAGTACCTGGGTGGGCACTGAGCTAAAAAGTGCATCTGCCTGCTTTTCTTTCTCCTTTTTTTTTTCCTCTGCTGTTGGGCAAGTCCTTATTTGAGGACCTGCTGTTTGAATCCTGATGACCAGATGTGTTCTCCCAGTTCAGGCCCCAATACAGAACTCTGCTGTGCTTGAGCAGGGCTCATCCCTTTTGATTGCACACCTGGGATAAGACTTATCACATGTTTTCAGCAGGATTGATGAAGTGTGGCTGTAAAAATACAGCCACGTTGGATGGAGCTTGGAGCAACCTAGTCTAGTGGAAGGTGTCCCTGCCCATGTATGAAATGAGATGAGCTTTAAGGTCATTTCCAGCCCAAACCATTCCGGGATTCTGTGAATCAGGCACTGGCTTTTGCAGGGAACAGGGGAGCACAAGGCCAGGGGAGGTTGCTGAGAACAGCCAGTGCATTGTGTTCCCTCCAGCACAGTGATATGTGGTTCCCTGAGCAGACTGTGGTGTCTCCTAAAATCCTCTGTGTCCATCAGCGTGTGCTGGGCTGTGCTCAAAGACTCTGAATGTGATACGTGCATGCAGGCACAATGGGAACAGATAAGATGTCATTACAAAGGCTGGATGTTCCTGAAAGCAGATGATTAGTTGGATACTGAGCAGTTGGGATGCCCTGAACTATAATTTTAGCCTCTAATTATAAATTGTCCATCAGTCTGGCTGCTCAGACCTAAGCTATAATGAAAATAGTTCTCCCTTGAGCTTTGCTACCCCTTAATCTCCCAGGGAGATGACATTATGGGGAAGGTCTTGATGGCATAGAACTCAAATCTGCAATAAATGGGGGATAAAACATCACCTTCTTTTTTTTTCTGACCAGTATTCGTTATGTAACGACCCTCTGATCGAGCTGTCCAACCCTGGGGCGAGCGGCTCCCTCTTCTATGTCACCAGCGACGATGAATTCATCATAAAAACTGTGATGCACAAGGAAGCTGAATTCCTGCAGAAGCTTCTTCCTGGATACTACATGGTGTGTATCATCCAGGACCTTGGACCCAGCTCAGCTTTGCCATGGCAGCTTTTCTGTCATGACAGAGCATCTCACAGGGCATGTCCTCTACTTGGGTGTCTTGTGGCCTACCCCCATGCCAGGGACAGTGTTAACAGCATGTCACAAAGTAGTCCCAGGAGCACAAATCGTACTGATTATTTGCAAATTCTGTGGGTAAACTATGAGGCATATGATTGTGCCATAGTTTGGAGGCATGTTTTTGCCTCAGAATGGCTTCCCAGATGTGTGTTTCTGAGTGTTCTTTTCCCAGAACTAGTTAATTCCTCTTCACTTGGCAGCGTGCGTTTGCCTGAGCCTGCATTTGGGGATGGCTGCTGATTACAATCGTACAATAGTAAAAGTCTTAATGTTGGAAAAGACCACCAAGATCATCAGGTCCAACCTTCAGCTCAGCACCATCACTATGTTCACCACTAAACCTTGTCCTCAAGTGCCACAGCCACGCATTATTTGAATGCTTCCAGGAATGGTGACTCCACCACTGCCCTGAACAGCCTATTCTAATCCTTTACAACCCTTTCCATGAAGATATTTCCCCTGATATCCAACCTAAACCTCCGCTGGCACAACCTGAGGCTATTTCATCTCATTCTGTCCCTTGCTCCTTGAGAGAAGAGCCAGACTCCCCACCTGGCTGCACCCTCCTGTCAGGAACTTGTGGAGAGCAAAAGGTCCCCCCTGAGCTTCCTTTTCTACAGGCAATAACACAACCACTTTGGTTTTGTGGGGAAAGCACTGCTGTCCCTGAATCTCTCCCAGTCCTGCTGTTTGACAGTCAGGATTGTCCTGACTCCCACTGGCTGCAGTACCAAGCTGGAGGTCCCCATGGTACCAGCCAGTTTGCACATCAGTCTGGCAAGGCAGGGTATTGAGACCCAGAGACTTGCATTGGGTCAAGTAAATTGGACCCAAACCTGCTGTTTTGGTGTAAAAATGAGCTGGTTTCCCTGCACAACTGTGCTGAAAGCTCCAGCTTTTATGGATGAGGAGTCATGACATTCAGTTACAATGACCAGGGATTTGCTTGTTACAAAGATGCCAAGGAGGTGATGAGAAGCAATGCTGCTCCCCCATCTGTGTGCCTGGTGCAGTGGGTTTATGTGATCCTACACTGCTTCTGTGAAAATCTTTTCATTGCTCAATATTTACTGGAGAAAATTTACCCAAGAGAGGCAGGTATGGGATGTCTGTGTGTTAGTGACAGCCAGGACAGGAAGAAATTCTTCCTTGTGAAGGTGGGGCACAGGTTGCTCAGAGCACCTGTGGCTACCTCATTCCTGGGAATGTTCCAGGCCTGGTTGGACAGGGCTTGGAGCAACCTGGGACAGTGGAAGGTGTCCCTGGCCATGGCAGGGTGTGAAACCAAATGGTCTTTACAGTCCTTTCCAATCCAAATCATCCTGAGATTCTGTGAATCACTTGCTTTTGCAGGTGACACATTCCTGGATAGGATGAGTTTTTTTGGAAAGCACTGCTTGTTGCCTAATGTGTGTAGTAAATCTGGTGTGAGGTTTTGAGTGGGAATGGAGTTGCACTGTTAATCCTGCCATCATCAGTCAGTGAATTAAACTGAACTTACCTGTCTGATGCAGAGTTCTGAGTGACCTGTTGCAGCTTTGCACTGTCTGTGGGTTCTGTGCTGCTACGCCTGATCACCCTGCTGCTCCTGGGAAAACGCCCATATCAAAGGAGTCAGGGAAAGGAAGCAGGGTGGTTTCATCCTGAGTTACTTTAAAGCTGTTTTCATTTACCTGCCTTTTACTTTTGGCACTCTCCAAGAGGGCTCACTGCTGTGCCCAGGTGGGTGAGCTGAGGGGAATGAAATTTTAATATAATCACATTTCTGCTGTCTGTCAGAACCTGTCAGGTCTGTCCTTCCTGCCGCAGTGTGCAGAGAAGTTCTGTTTCCTTCCCAAACATACCCAAAGCTGAACAAGCAAATCTTGCCTGTCATGTCATTCCTAATTATTTTGCTGCCTAAAAAAAGGAGATGACAGCAGAACAGGATATCCGTGATCTCTGGTTGACTGCTTCATAAAGCAACTCTGTAACAGGGCGAGAACATTTATGTTGTTTTGTTTAAAAAATAACCCTGTCCCTGGTTTATTCTGGGCTGAAGAATGGCTCTTGATTCTGACACTTGTGGAGAGATAAAGAGAGCTGTTATTTTTAAGCTTGAAGTTCCCACTTACTGTGTTTATTTCTCTCCCAGTTTGGTTTCCTTTTTTTCGTTGCTGTACTTGGGGAAAGCAGGGGATTTCTGGACTTGGCTATTTGCCCAGAGAGTGGTGAACATTTCAGTCCTTGTATTTTCAGGTCCTAAAGCCACTCAAATGCAGGACTTTGTCAAATGCAGGACTTTGTCAAATGCAGGACTTTGTCAAATGCAGGACTTTGTCAAATGCAGGACTTTGTCAAATGCAGGACTTTGTCAAATGCAGGACTTTGTCAAATGTGTCCACTGAGCTCCTGTTAAGTTCAGAAAACCTCTCAGGAAAGAATCCATAGTCCAACTGTTGACGTGCTTTGTGGTGAACACAGCAGGAATTTTCTACTCAAATGACCTTTCTCCATGCTGTTTTCCACCCTTGCTACAGAATCTGAACCAGAACCCCCGGACACTGCTGCCCAAGTTTTATGGACTGTACTGTGTGCAGTCCGGGGGCAAAAACATCCGCGTGGTCGTAATGAACAACATCCTGCCTCGAGTGGTGAAAATGCACCTGAAATTCGACCTCAAAGGTTCAACCTACAAACGCCGGGCATCCAAGAAGGAAAAAGAAAAGTCCAGCCCTACGTACAAGGATCTGGACTTCATCCAAGACATGCCTGAGGGCCTGATGTTGGATGCAGACACCTTCAGTGCTTTGGTGAAGACGTTGCAGCGAGACTGTCTGGTAAGGAGGGGGCAGCTTGGGGACAGGGTAGGGAACTTCTGTGGCTCTCGAGCATGAGGAAGAGTAATTTCAGGTTGAGAACCTTACTAATCTGCTGATCCCAGAGTAGGATCAATCCTTTCTCATGACCTTTTCCCTGTAAGCCACGTAGTAGAGTTGGATCTCATGGCAGCCTCTGAGGACTGAGGCTGTGCTCCTTTGCCTTGTGCATCACACTTTGGCAGCCTGCTCCACTTGTAGCTGCTCTGCTGGAGCATTTGCCCAATCACTGTGTAGCAGATACAGTGGTGCTGTTTGCAAGCCTTCAGGCCTTTGGTGTGATTGTGGGATGGCCCAACTCTGTGCAGTTAAACCCAGAGGTGACTGTTGGTTCAGAAACTTTCAGGCTCTGTCAGAGTTGTTAGTGGGCATGTGGATGAGATGCTTTGCTTTGATGATTTTGATTCCATGCTTCAGGATCTGTATTTCTGCTGCTGGCTTGATGTTTTGTCTTTGTTCTTGAACTCAATACTTACCTCTAGGTATTGGAAAGTTTTAAAATCATGGACTACAGCCTCCTGCTTGGAGTTCATAACATAGACCAGCATGAGCGAGAGCAGCTGTCAGAGGGAGCCCACAGCACGTCGGATGAGAAGCGTCCCGTGGGGCAGAAGGCTCTGTACTCCACAGCCATGGAGTCCATCCAGGGAGGGGCTGCCCGAGGAGAGTCCATAGACACGGATGACACGTAGGTGAAATCTGGGCTCGCTCGTGCTGCTGGGAGGGGCAGAGGTGGAGGCTGGAGTGGGAAATCCCTCATGAGGCCCACAGGAACTGTTCAAGGGAGCAGCTCTCCTGGGGTTTTGGTAGTGCTGCCATTGTGATGGGAAAGAGGGAAGCCAGGGTGGGAAATAGTTCTGTAAGGCTCTGGCCTCACAGCAGTCTCTCTTCTTAAGCCAAGCTGTAGGTTGTCAGCTTGTGTAGCAGCCTCTAAGCATCAACCCGTGCCCTGAGGAGGAGACTCTAGCTCAGCACCCAAATACTGGAGCAGAAGTAGGGATCAGCCTGTCCCTAGGAGCTTGGAGTTCTCCATCACTCCTATCTTTGGAATCCCTGGCAGTTCCCTCAGGCCATCCCAGTGGGGTTAGCAGACAGCAGTGTAGCCAAAGGCTGGAGTCACTGCTGGAGCTGGAGGCTGGGGGTTGCCCCAAGCCTGTGCTGTGCTTAATCTGGGGTTCTACTTGCCTCCCTGGCTCTTGAGCCAGGGAATGGTGGAGTTTTCTGCTTGCTGCTGTCTGAAACCAGCTGCTGTGAGTTTGATGGAGAGTCAGTCCTGAGAGTGAGATAACACCATGGTGTTTCCAGTCCTTCAAGCAGTATCAATAATTGCAGTGGCTGCCTGAAGGAGTGTCTGGTACTCCTGTGCTGGTGCCTATGGTTGCTGCACCTTTGGCAGGGTGGCATTAGTGTGGATGGGACTGGGAATACCCTCATCTTTAAGGGTTTACTGCCCTAGTGGCAGACAGCCCTCGCTGACCCAATAAGCAGCCTAATTCCCAGAAGCAGGCAGGAAAACACTCCATGGTGCTTTCTGGTCCATGCAGAGCTGTGCCACACAATGCAGATTCTGTCATGATAGTGGTGTTTGGCTATGCAGGCAGTGACCCTGGCACACCTAGAGTCAGGCCAAGTCGGTCAGTGACTCCCATGGTTGTGGACAAAGTGACTATGCCAGTTTTAGAATGTGTCTGACACCACACCAGAGCCCCTTAGTATGGCTGCTGTTGCCCTTCCTCAGAGCTTGGGTGTTACAGGTGCTTTGGCTGAAGCTGCACCTGCTGAAGTTCTGTTTTACCTGCAGGATGGGAGGGATCCCAGCAGTGAATGGCAAAGGAGAGCGTCTGCTGCTGCACGTAGGAATCATAGATATCCTGCAGTCATACAGGTAGGTAACATGGCAGTGTCTTTTCTGGATGATAGCATCTCTTTTAGCACCAAATAAAAGCAGGGGGAATGACCTCTCCTGGAGACTGTAAGCATGAGTAGATATGGCTGTCCCAAGCTGGCCATGGGCTTCCATCATGTCCTTAGAACAGCTGGGGACACACAGCCCTTTGTCCAGGATGATGAGCTGCTCATAAAGTAGTTTCCCACCTCACTGTGGGAAGCATATCTCCAGTGGTGGAAGGTGCACCTCTTCCAGCCCAGCTCCTCCTTCCCTGTGATGTTGCCAGGCAGTCCTGACCTACCTGGGGAGATGCTGGAGAAAGCTCAGTTTTGGTGACATTGGCAGCTTAGGGCTCTCCCCTGTAGGGTATGAAAGGGGACTTGGTACAGAGTGCATGCTGAATCTGTATCTTTATTTTTCTCTCTATTTCTCCTTGGAATTAGGTTCATCAAGAAGTTAGAACACACCTGGAAGGCCCTTGTCCATGATGGGGTGAGTGCCTGTGCAGAGTTGTCCAAGCCTAGCAGGATTACCTGGTGGCTATTTATAGAGCCTGAGCTGGCACAGCTGCAGCTGATGAAAGGAGCAGTTCCTGCCTCTCATTCCTACACAGCAGGGTGGTGCCACCTATTCCCAGCCAGGGTCCTTGCTCAATCCAGCTCCTCACATGTTGAGCTGTTGTGCTCACAGCTTTCCTTCCCTGCTCCTGTCTGTCCCTCTCCTCCTCCCGTGACACCAGGAGCACACACCCAGGTGTGTGTGTTCCTGGGCTGTAAGGAGCCCTGTGCTGTTCTCTTTGGTGACTGGCTGTTTCCACTTCAGCAAGTTCTCTGCCATCAAACCCCTTTCCATGTTTCTCTGCTGGCTTCATTCCTGCAGCAGCCAGGTGTTTGTTTCTGGAAGAACACCTTGGATGTGGAAACTGTTTTTCAGCCTTGTATTTCCTGGCTTCCCTTAAAGTGGCCAAGGAAATGTGGAGATGCTGAGTCATGGGAGCGCAGTCTAACATCAGAAGCAGAAAGAGTTTCAGTTTTACTATATTAAACAAAAACATTTGACATGTATGGAGACCTTTGTTAAATTTGGGTATCTGTGTGACATGCAAAGGTATCCAGGTGTGCTTGGAATGGCAGCCAGCAAAGCCAGAAGAAATTTCACATAGGCAATCAGGCCAGTGTTTAAAAAAAAATCTGGGAAGTCTACAAAGGAATAAAATCACCAAAATCCATTATAAAATCACAGCAAGAATATAATCAAATGCAATCAGAGGCAACACTTCAGGGTTATTTATAGATTAATTAGAGTGTTTCAGTTAAGCCTTTCCATTTTAAGGCTCTGTCAGTGCTAAATGTTGGAATAAAGAAGACTGTGTTGGTTGTTACAGAAATTCTGCCTTGAGGGATAATTTTAAAATTAAACAATTGCTTCTTGCTGTTGTAGGACACGGTATCAGTACACAGACCCAGCTTTTATGCAGAGAGATTCTTCAAATTCATGACCAACACGGTGTTTCGAAAGAATTCCTGTAAGTACCAAGTTCACGGGCTGCTATGCTGTGAGGCTTTACCTTGGCCTTGCTGCTGCAGCCCTCACAAGGAGCCTGAGCAGGGTTTTCCACTGTGATACAGCTGAGAGAGCTGGGGGTGTTCAGCCTAGAGAAGGCTCTTGGCAGACTTCAGAGCCCCTTCCAGTGCTTAAAAGGGGACTTAGAAAAAGGAGGGGAAAGGTCTTTTTATACAGGCAGATAGTGACAGGCAAGGGGTTTTGAGCTGGCAGGGTTATATTAGAAGTTAGGAAATCAGAGGGTAGTGAGGCCCTGGCACAGGTTCCCCAGAGCAGCTGTGGCTGTCCCATCCCTGGAAGTGTCCAAGGCCAGGCTGGACAGGGCTTGCAGCAACCTGCTCTAGTGCCCATGTCCCTGCCCATGGAGGGGGTGGAATGAGATGGGTTTTTAAGGTCCACAGAGCAAAACTAAGAACTGCAGAGCCCTGAGATTGTCACAGCTTGCCTTGGTCTGCTCAGGCTCCCACCCAGTCACTGTACTGGGTTCAGTTGAGGAGAGATGTGTGTGAGGGCAGAGCGTCTCCTTTTGAAGGGAAAAATGCCTTTGATGTGACCACAGCTGGTGGTGGTACTTTGACCTTCTGTCTCTCTCCCTCCCCCAGCTCTGAAGTCATCCCCCTCAAAGAAAGGGCGCAGTGCCTTGCTGGCTGTGAAGACAGCAGGTCCCACCGCGGCGTTCTCGGCCAGCCAGCTGGCCTCTGAGAAGGATGACACCCAGTACGACCTGCGGGCAGCCAGGAGTTACCCCACGCTTGATGATGAAGGTGACAGCCCCGCTCAGGGTATTGGCTCTGTGGTTACCCTCTCTTTCCTAGCAGTTCCTTAGGATCCTCCCTTGTTCTCATCAAGTTCCCCACTGTGCACCGACTGCAGATCTTTCCTCATGGATAGCTCTTCATTGCATGTCTTGCTGTGCTTTGCAGGTGCTAAACCTAACCAGGACAGGGAAGAAGGTAAGAGTACATTGTTTTGTCGCAGCACCAGCAGGTACTTGATGCAACACCTCTGCATCAAAGGAGACCAGATCCCTTCTTTGCAGCACTGTGGAGTTCTGCAGTAAAAATCGTTGCCTGCATCACTGCTGCAAGACAGATGCTGCCAAGAGGCACCATAAGTCATAGCCCAAAAGCCAACAGAAAGTTGCATTTTCTACCCTTTAAAAAAATGAGGGCGGAGGGGCAGTGTGTGACTGGGAACTGTAGCACTCCAATGACAGTGTTTGGGCAGTTATAACAGGCAGGATCTTGCCACTGGAAAACAGGGGAGTGGGCTGGTTCTGTGCTGCCTTTCCTTCACTTCCACCTGGCTGCATTTACAGCTGAGTCCTGGAGGACAAGCTCCTCCAGTCAGTGCATGGGTGTTAGATTACTCCCTGTGCAAAGCATTGGGACACTCAGTTCATCTCTTAATTCACTTGGATATCTATCCCTGGTGATCCAAGCCTTTAATCCAGCTTTGGTCACCACTGAGAAGTCTTCATTGGCATTCTATTCCCTGCCTCTTGTGCTGGAAGTGGTGCTGACTGGCTCTCTCCAGAGGACCTCTTGGGAGAGGCTGTCATGTTCATGGACGTAGCTAAACTTGCTGCCTGTCTGTGGTTTGAGTGCCCAGTCCCAGTGCAGGTGTGCAGGTTCATGGTGGAACAGCCTTGCACAGGGCTGGTGTAGGTGAAGTGTTGGTGTTTGACTTAATCATCTCTTCTTCCTGCCTCTCCCCTGCCCCTGCTCTGGGCCAGCAGGCAGGCCAGACCTACTCCCTTGCACTCCTCCTTCCTTTGAAGAAGCTACCACGGCCTCCATAGCCACAACACTATCGTCAACATCTCTCTCCGTTCCCGAGCGATCCCCCTCGGAGACCTCTGAGCAGCCCAGGTACAGGTGAGGACACCTCCCCTGCTCCCACTGGTGTCGGGTGGCTGCCATTCCTCTCCGTGCTGCAGATCCCTGCAGGCTGCCCTGCGCTCTGGAATGCTAATGACCGATTTTAATTAAATCTCTTCTGGGAGCAAACAGACACAGCTTTGATGGGATTAATTATTGCTGGAAGAAGTGTCAGTTGTTAAGTAGAACATCTCCCTTATGGGATGCAGAGGTAGATTTGGGGACAGTGCAGGATTTTTGGCTTAAATTGCTCCTCCTGACTCTTTGTTTTCTTTCCACAGGAGGCGTACACACTCCTCAGGGCAGGATGGCAGGTGAGAAATGGCTCTGCTAATCTTCTTGTCTCATCTTCTCTCTGCTGCTCAGAGACCTCATGTTTATCCCCATGCAAAGGTCTCTTAGAAGGCTTGAGTGGGAACTTCAGTAGCTCCAGGATTTTGGCATGGATGCTGAGCTGCTTCTGCAATCAGACGATCCCCATTTCTTACACAGAATTTTCCTTGCAAAGCAGATTTCTTAGTGCTTGGAAAATACCACAGTTATTTGACACAAAAGGGGACAACAGTGTTATCCAAATTTACCCACCCACCCAGCACCAGAGTCAAGGAAGGTCATTTAAGTCCCTTTAAGCAAGTAAGTGAGCTCTGACAGCAGGAACATTCCTCCTCTGAGCATCTGCTTGTGACCTGGGTAAAGTGAAAGGGCTTTGACTCTGTGAGGCACTGACCACTCTGTCCCCACAGAAGTAGCTTCCAGTGTTTTCAGAAATCTGTGAGGCTTTTTCCCTCCTGTGGTGTCTCAGAGCCAAGGGCAAGGTAGGACAGAAATGCTGTGCTGCAGAGGGGTGTCTGATTTTAGAGGCTCATATCATGAAATTATTGTGCATTATTGTGGAATTATTTTTCACCAGTAAAAATTACTCCATTGCCTGTGTCAACAGGATCTGCACAAGGAGCCAATGGATGCTGCTGGCTCTGCCCTCGTTTTCCAGGACATTGTGTAGGTGTAGTAGGCTTTGAACTGACATCAGAGACTCACTCCTGGGATGTGCCATAGCCAGAGGAGCCTGACAGGCTGATGTCCTCTCTCCCTGCAGTCAGCGTTTGGTGCTTGGAAGGAAAGGTCTTTGGAAGATGAGGGTTTGCCCAACATTGCAGGCATCTGCTCTTGTTCTAAGCTTTGAGTGATTTGCTGAGTTAGGATGACATGCACTGTGAAAAAAATCCCTTTCTCTGGTACTTCCTTATGAAAATACCTCTAGATGCTGCATGTTGCTGAATCCTGGTAAATTCCTGTCCCTGGAGGGCAGGGACCTGTTCACTGTGTGAACTGTCAGGGACTTGTGAAGCACCTCATATCCTGCAGAATCCAGTGTTAGAAATTGCTGAAAATTTGAGACTTAAACCCAGGCCCCAGTGGTGGGGCCCCTGTGGCAAATGCAGTGACTTCATCCAATATAGTTCAGACTCAACAGTACCTCATGGAGGGAGGAAGCTGCTGTAGTATGTGACTGCTCATCCAGAAATAGGTCAGGTGAATCAGAGTCACCTGGGAGCATTCAGGGAGCTCAGTGGCCTGGTCAGAGTTGATCTGTCTGTCACAGATTTGCCAGAGCTATACCAACCATCTGCAGATAGGCCACCTTTGCTGTTTTTTGCCTAATTTGTCCCTTTCTAGTGCTAGTGCCTCCATGTGCCCTTCCTGGGAGAGTAGGGACCTGTGCACTTGTGCAGCTTTCTGGGATCCCCTGGTGAAAACCAGTGCAGACACAAATTTATTAAAGCAAGAATTTACATTCATGAGCTGAGATGGAAAAAACCTCACCCAATTTGCTCAAGAATGTGTCATACCTCTGGTTATTCTGGTCTGCTGGGGAATTCACTCCAGGTTTGAGGTGTGAGGAAGAGTGTAGGAAGTTCCTTGCTTGGAGCTGGACAGAAGTGCTGCCCCCCTCGGCTTGGCAGGCTCCCGCTTCTCCTTCCCATGGGGACAGTGGAGCCAGCCCTGTTGGCACAAGTAATTATTTTAATACCATGAGATATTAAAGTGAAGATTGTCAGAAACAGTTCCAGAGTGTGCAGATAAATCGGATATCAATCCTGGAGCAGCTTTGATGTGGTGGGAGACTTAGAAAAGGTTAGAGGCTCTGGCCTGGTGCCAGGCTAACTCTGAACACAAGTTCTCCCTGGAGGCCAGTTCTCTTTGCTCCCATGCTCCATCTGACACTGTCCATCTTTCCTGCAGCACTGGCTGTTTAACTCCTTTCTCTTGTCCTCTTTTCCCACCTTGTTATTCCTGAGTTCTGCAATCTTCCAGGATTGACTCTTTTTCCATGGAGTTTTGGTTATCCAAACCCTCAGTCCTGGGAGGTCTGAGTGCTCTCTCTGAGCTGAAATCAGCCACTGAGTCTGTGCTGGGAGCCCAATGCCACGATAGCAGCGGTAGCAGCTGTGTTCTGGGGCAGAACTGCACAAAAGGCTTGGCTGGCTCTGGACTGATTCAGGCTGATCTGAAATTGAGGGCTATGCATAACTCATGCCCAGCTGAGTCTTTGGGCCTGTCTCTTTGGTTTCCAGGTCACACGAGGAGGTGCGGGTCGAGGAGGAGGTTCAGCAAATCAGTGTCGAGCTGGAGCCCAAATGTGACGTTGAGATTGTAGCTCCTGAAGAAGAAGAAGTCAAAGAGTGAGTGTTTTAGTGTTGAGCAGAGCCCACACAGTGGGTTTTGAACTGTGGCTGCTTGTGCTGGAGACTTTGCTGAGCTCCAGCTTTGCTGGAGTCACGGGTGTTCGGTGAGGCTGAGCACAGTTCTGACCTGACGTGCCCTGACGTGACCCTTCAGGATGTGACAGCATAGCATCTTCAGCCCCTCTGTAATAAATCGGTTTTGCTTGCTCCTGTCCTGACTGCAGTGACTAGACTGTCATTTCTTTCTCCTCTGCAGAGAGGCAGCTTCTTCAGCCTGTGCCATTGTCACATCCACAGCCACCGTAGAGGTGGAGACGGCCAGCCAGGCCTCGGAACCAGCCAGCCAGGCCTCAGATGAAGACGACGTGCCAGTCACAGACATATACTTTGTAAGAGACCTTCTCCACCTGACCCTTGGGGTGTGATAGGAAGGGTTGGACAAGGCTGTCAGTATCCGTTCCAGGCAGTTGGGTGCTGGGCAGTGGCTGCCCTGCACCATCTTGGTGTGGAGCACCTTGAGACCTCAGTGTTGGGTGGGTTTTTGAATACAGGGAACTGGACTAAACTTGGAGAACTCAAAACAGCATCTAGTGGGGTTCACACAAGTGACACTGTAGCTGTGCTGCTCTACTTCCAAGCACATGTGCTTATCTAGGCCAGCACATTTGCTCCTGGGACAAGCCAAGGTGATGTGGGTGCAACAGAGAGGTTCTTCCTTCTTCAGCCAGAGATCTTGGCTGCTTTCCTGACACAAACATGGCCTTGACCCAAAGGGAGGTGGTTGCAGAGGATGACCTTGGGCTCTGGTGAACTCCGGCTTTTCCTTTCCCTGCAGGCTGCATTAGGTGATGCAGTGGGAGTCTAGTGCTGAGCCAGGGAGTAAGTTGGTGGTTGGCAGCAGAGTGCCGTGGAGTCTGGCGCTGGTCCTCACTCAGCTCCCACAATGGCTGAGCAACTTCTGCAGACCAGAGAAGAGGTTTTCTAGCAAGACATACCTGTCCCATGGATTCCCAGAGCAGAGCTGAGCGCCTGTCCCGTGAGAGTTGACCTCTCTCTAGTGCGTGGGCACTGGAACCCTCATTAAAAGAGGTGCCCGGCTTCTCCCTGCTCCGACTTGTTGCTGTTGGTTCTGTGGTGCTGGAGTTGACCTGGCCCATGCAATGGGCTCCTTCAGGCTAAAGTAAAATGCAGCATTGGCCTTTCCCTGGGCTCTTGTGACTCTGATGCAGAGCTGCTCACTCATTGCCAAGTCACTCTGAGGCTCGTGGGAGCTGTGAAAGGAATCAGCCCTGTTTTACAGCTTGTTTGGGGTTGGATGCATGTTCAAAATGCAAATGGCTCCTCTAACACCACTGCCTCCTCCTTGTCTGTGGATGGCAGCTGTGTGCAGGCAGATCCTGCCTGCTCCCCTGGCAAGTGTCTTCTAGTGAGGGTCAGCTGCTCTTCCCCCCGTCTCTGGGCATAGGAATTCCTCCCATCTTGAGGGGCATCCCTATCCAAGAGAAAATTCTGCAGAGTGTGTTCATAGGAGAGTGTGATTGACTGCTTATCAGCATTTCATACTTCATCTGAGTCTAAGTTTTGCATTAAATGTGTGTCATGTGCTGTGGAGTGTTTGTCACTGCTGGGATGAAGGGAAAAGCTGATTTGAGTTCCCATGGGCGCTCTCCTTGGAAAGCCACTTGAGCTGGAGCTCAGGTGAGACTGCATGCGTGCACTCAAGTAGCACCACAGCTGCTTCTACAGGAGTGCTCAGGGGCAATGGTGGGTGAAGGGATGGTATGTGCAGAGGAGCATTTGGCCAGTGCTAGGAGACTGCAATCTGATCACTGGAAGCCTGTTCATGGAGAGAACTTCATTCTCCTGTTCATCCCCAGGGAATAAAAGTGCAGAGTGTGGCAGGGCATGGGCACCGCTCTCCCCTGCACGGCTTTCCCACCTGCTCACCTGTTCAGGCCTGGAGTTGCCCAACCCCTTGTTTTTTGCTTTCTCTTTCATCCTCTCTTTCACATCACCCTTTTTTTCCTCTGTTTCCTTTCTCACCTCACTTGTCCTGGGGCCACCCAGTTCACAGATGGGAGGTACTGGATTTACTCTCCCCGCCAGCGCAGACTCCGAACTACCTCGCGTTCCTCTGGGATTGTAAGTGACCATGCCAGCACAGCATGTAGGGGAGCAGAGCTGCAGCTTTGAAACACTGGGGCCAGTACCCCATTTCTCTCAACAGCTGGGGCTCTGGATTGAATGGGCATTAGGAACCAGCCCAGCAGAAATGGGAGAAGCATATTGAAGTGACACCAGTGGATCTCTTTGTGGGATCTGAGAGAATCATGAGCTCTGTCTTGCTTTTCTGCAGACTGGTGACACAGCTCCTACCCTGGGATGGGCCATAGTGTCACTCTTTGGACACTTTGTCAGCCTTTTGGAAAAGTGAGAGCAGTGAGGCCCTGGCACAGGTTGCACAGAGAACCTGTGGTTGCCCTCTCCCTGGAAATGTCCAAGGTCAGGTTGGATGGGACTGAAGCAATCTGGGATAGTGGAAGGTGTCCCTGCCCATGGCAAGGGGGGATACTGGGTGATCTTCCAACCCAAACTGTTCTGTGATTCCACGTACCATATCTGGCCAGAGAGGCACCAGGGCCTCTATAGGTGACGTCAGGCTCACGTCCCTCAGCCCAGGAAGAGGGTTTTAAAGACACCATTAAGATGTTTTGAAGCTTCTAAAACTCCAGTTGCAAACAGAACTGTTTGGCTTGTGGGGAGCGGCTCATAAACCAAATGAGGCAGGAGCTGGTGCTGAGTTAGGGGTGGTTTCAGCTCTCCAGCTCTTCTCAGCATCACCAGTGTTCTCCCTCCTCACTGAAGGTGTTCTCTGAGCAGGGAGGATTTTCCTTTCCAAAAGATGCAGGGAGGTATTTGAGCTTTTAGAGGCTGAATCTAGAGTTGAGATAGTTATGGGGTTTAGCATTTACCTTCTCAGGCTCTGGAAGAGCTGCTGTCTCCAGGGGGTGGTGGCAGTGCTGCTAGAGCCTCGCTGGTGCAGCCTGGTGCTCCCATTTGGGTTACAGGCAGGGTGCATGGGGAAGCAGGGGCAGGAATGTGCCCCTGGCCATGGCTGATGGCATGAGGGAGGTGCTGCACTTCTGTGAGCAAATAGGCAACTCCTCCTGCAGCTCCTCCTGCACACACTGAAGCTCCTAAAAGGCTGTGAAAGAGACTGGCTGGAGCATGTGGTTCAGTCAGGATGGATGAAAAAGAGGATGTGGGACAAGCTTGATGTGGTAGGGAGCTTTCCTATACCTCTGACAGAGCCCTTTGAGAAGCTCCAGACAGGGGTTTCTCAGCTTTCCTTTCTCCCAGCAGTCTCTACTAATGGAGCTGCAGTTAATGAAGGGTTCAGCATGTGGAGCCCAGTGCTTCAAAGCTTCTCTGGCTTCTTGTAGTTCCTTGTACATTGTAGACTGTCACACTCAGTTTCTGGGCTGGGAACACCACAGGCTTCTTCCAAGCACCCAGTTCTGCTTCTCTTCCTTTACAAATGCCAGGCTGGATCAAAGGGGGCAGTTTCTTCTCTGTGGGAGCTCCCCTGGAGACAAAAGAGCCCATTTGGAATGTAAATACTCCCCCGGGAACCCTGGAAGCAGAGACCAGCCCTTGAATCTGTGCTGTGTCAGCAGTGGATTGTATCTTCTCACACCAATGCCCAGTGCTGTGATAACTGTCCCTCAAGGCACACCTCCTTCCCCTCATTCTTTCCAGAGTCCAGTTGTGTTTTGCCTCCTGTGTTGTACTTGTTCCCATCACCCCACTGTCCCCAAAATCTCAGCAATAACTGTTTCATTTCTGTGGCCACCATCCGCCATGGTCTCACCCCAGCTCTGCGGCCTTCTGCAGAGAAGGAGGAAGGCACAGCAAACAAATTCAGTTTCCCTGTAAAAGCCCTCCTGGACATCAGTTTGTAGGATGCACAGGGCTCTGGAAATGGGAGGGTAAGAGCTGGTAGCAAGTAGCAGGAACCCAGAACTTTCACTGCTCTTAGGTAAGTCACTTCTCAAATCTCTCAGTTTCTCTGGAGCCAGGTGATACCATGGCAGGGAGCTGAGGTTTCCCTGACATCTCAAAAGCTCTAAAACACTGTCCCTACAAGAGGAGAGGTTGTGCCACCCCCACTGCATCTGGCACAGGTCCCATGTCTGGGTTGGCAGCGAGCAGGTACGTGCTGAGGATGAGGAGGGCTTCTCTGCTGAGAGCTGGCTCTGGGCTCAGTCCTCTCCTTCCAGGTGGACAGCTGTTCTTACTGTATTGTTTCCTACTCTTTTTATTTTCTCCTTTTATTTTTTCCTCTTCTCTCCTTTGCTCCCTGCTCTGCTGCTGCTCTCCCTGCATTCTCCCTGCCGTCTCTGGCCACTCTGGCAGCCGACAGACGAGAGGAGTTGGGTTTACTCCCCGCTCCACTATAGCGCCCAGCTCCACTCTGTCTCCGATGAGGAGAGCGATACAGTAAGTGTCCAACAGCCGTGTGCTGGGTGCCCGGTGGGTCGAGGTCAGAGTTTGTGCTCCCTCTGCAAGGTCAGCTTGGCCTCTGGCAGCGTGGGGCTCCTGCGTGGCTGCGGCAGAGCCCAGCTGCCTCTCACGTCAGCTCTGTGCTGACAGAGCCCCGGCCTGCTCAGCAAGGGCTGTGGCTTATTTCCAGTTGTTTGGTGCAGGGAGAGCTTTGGGGAGCTCAGGTTTTCCAGACATGTTGCCATTTCTGGAGGATGTAGAACACCCTCTTTGGTTATGCTGGGAAATTGGCAGGACACAGACGTGACTGATGTGGGCACTGGTACTCAGGAGTTGATCCTCTTTCCCCTCAAGACCAGAAAGACATTGAGGGGCTGAAGCATGTTCAGAGAAGGGAGTGGATCTGGGGAAAGGGCTGGAACACAAGTGTGATGAGGAGCAGCTGGTGGGGCTCAGTCTGGAGAAAAGGAGGCTCAGGGGAGACCTTGCTTTCCACAACTCCCTGACAGGAGGATGCAGCCAGGTGGGGGTCGGGTTCTGCTCCCAGGGAACAAGGGACAAGACAAGGGGAAACTGCCTCAAGCTGTGCTAGGGGTGGTTTAGGTTGGATATTTGGTAAAATTTCTTGACTGAAAGGGGGTTGTCAGGTATTGGAACAGGCTGCCCAAGGCAGTGATGGCATGACTGTCCCTGGAAGTGTTCAAACGACATGTGGCTGTGGCACTTGAGGACGTGGGTTAGTGGTGAACATAATGGTGATGCTGGGCAGATGGCTGAACTTGGTATTGTTGGAGGTCTTTTCCTGCCTTAATGATTCCATGATTCTGTGACTCTTTTCTCTCTGCCTCTTGCAGTAATCTCTATGCAGACACAGAAGTCCCAGAGAGCAGTGATTCCCTCTGCAGGTCGATGTGTTCCCTTTTCGTTGATGCAGCCATTCCAGTGGGATGGGGAAGAGCTTGCTGACACCAGTATTGCTGCACTGCAGGATCCCGGGCACTGCGTTTCAGAATGGAGCAAAACTATAACCATGTATTTCTACTTACCCCAGACGTGGGCAGCAAAGAAACCACCCGCTCACCCGCAGCTCCCAGAAGAGAATTCCAGCTGGGTGTAGAGAATCCTGGGTAGTAACACAGTGTTTTCCAGACGTGCACTACCGCAGCTACCTATCCATGTGTGATACTGTGAACCTTTTTAATTTTTTAATCATGTATTTATTTCTTTTATCTTTGCACAGAGACAGCACAAATGTGCTTTTTAAAATGTTTAGTTTACTGCACCTTTTTTTTCTTTTTTTCTTTTTTTTTTTTTTTTGATCATATATTTGTGGATCAAAAAGGAGCATGAGACTTCACCGAAGAATGGGTAGGAGCACATTGCTGGGGAGGGCAGGGAGTGGAGTGGCTTCATGTGAGGCAGCAGTGTAGTCTGATCAGCTGAGGGAATCAGGAGGTTTAAGGCTGTCCAGACTCTGCCATGGTTTTTCCAAGTGGCCCAAGGTGAGTCACTAAACCACTCTGTGCCTCGGTTTCCCCCGTGCTAATGGGTGCACAGTACCTGCTTCCGTTACAGCACTTAAACCCTGGGATGAAAGGTGCTATGAAAATGAAATGTATTAAAGGCCATGGAATAGAATTGCTCCCATGTTACCATAGTCCAAAGTAACCATGCCAATTCATGAGGATCCAAACTCTCTAGTGACTTCTCCTCAGTCTGTAACACTGCGTGGGGCAGCACACAGGTCCTGGTGACAGTGATATGGACTCCTCAGCTCTCCCAGAAGTCATGATGGGTTCCACCTTCACCCTGTGCTGCACTGCTGTGCCCCTCCCTCTGTGCTTGGAGTCTGCACTTCATCTGACCGGCTGCCGCCTGCTCCAGACCCGCGCTCACGGACACATGGGAACTGGGCTCCTCCCAAGCCTGGCCACATTGGAGGGCAAGTTCCCTTCTCTGCCCAGCCCACGTGGGGCTTGTCCACACCCTGCATCCTCCTGGAGCCACTCAGCCCTTCATGCCCCTCAGGGCAGGCAGGGAGACAAGGGCACATCCACACACTGAAGGCAGGAATGGGAGCCTGGCTCTGCCACGGAGTTGTGCCAGCACTGCCGTGCTCATGGACTCTTGGACAAAAAGCTGGGTGGGTGGGGTGCTGCCTGGGGTCACAACTGCTGGTGGAAATCCCTGCTGCGGGTATCTGAAGGGGTTTGTTTTGCAAAGGCTATGGGCTGTAAGTGAGAGAATTTGATGTCACGAGGTAGTGTTCAGACTCATCCATCAGCAAGACACATAGCATAGTCTGGAATCCAGCAGTCCCATCCTCATCTCCCAGAGAGAAAACAGGAAATCCTTTAGACCAGAGGGAGACAGTTCATGTGCTTTATGAACCTTGCGTGAGAAAGAGGGTTGAAATCTCTTTATTCCCTTTACAATCTTCAGTGTCTTTGGGATTCCATGTAGAGGGGTGGGGAAGCGGGACCCTGCTCTCTCAGGCCTCAGTCCCCACAGTCTGTCCTCACAGTAGCACTAAGGAGCAGTTATGTTGGGTCCCAGAAGGTAGCTGGGCTGATGGGAAGCTCTTCCTTCTGTATTGTACTGAACTTAGTGAGAATCTTCATGACTTGATGGTTTTTTCTTGCACGGAATATAAGACCTGGACTTCCCTTCCCTGCTTGTAGATGCAGAAGGCTGAGTTGTGCTTCTTGGGAGCACAGTCTGGGGATTGTGAAAGTGGCTGCTGTTCATGTATCCATGTATTTACCAAACAGTCTATCAAAAGTCTCTCAAGAAACTCTCCCCTTTCTGTTGCTGCTTGGAAGCTTGTTCTCCCACCTGCAGCTCCTGCTCCATCCCTCCTTCCTGTGCCACTTGGAGAGTTCTGCAGGCTGGGGGAGCTCAGGGGTTGGTGGAGGGGAATGGGAGCTATGCAATACCTACAGCCTCACCTGTGTTTGGGCTCAAGGCAAGGGGCTTCAAAAAGCTAAAAATTCAACCTCTTTTTCTTACAGCCATGTGTATAGAACAGCCAGAGGGAGACACATCCCTGGTGCAGCTGCTGCTGCTGGGTGCTGTGCTGGAGGAGGGGGCTCTATGGGGGAACCGAGCTGGGCTTGAGCTGTTCTAACCCAGGTCCCTGCCCTGGGACCACCTCAGTCAGGGGCTGGAGGGTTTGGCCTCATCAGGACTTTCCCAGCCCCTTGAAATCAAGCATCTTTTTTGAGATGGTTTAAGTATCGTTGATGGATATTTTATTCCTTCCCCTCATTTCTAGGGGGTCTCTAAAGCTGCTTGGCCTCTGTGCAGGGAGTGTCCCAGAGAATGAGCTTTGTGAGCTGGAGCTGGGCTTGGGTCCTGAGAGAGGGGGTGAACCCAGAGCTCCTGCAGCATATTCATTCAAAGAATTGTCTTCCCTTTTTGAGATGATCCTTGTGCAGTTCTGTAATACTGGACCCTTTGGAGCACATCTGGATGGGGTGGTGTGGTCCTGTAAGAGGACAGGCAAAGGCTTAGAACAGCTTCGTCAAGGGGACAAGGAGAAACTTTCCTGTAGGCAGATGTTGATCTGAAATGGAAAATGTCCCTGTTCAGGCTGGCACAGTCCCTGTCGTGTCACCTTCTGTCCCAGCAGCTCAGTGCTGGGGAACTGTTCAGACTCTGCTTCCCACAGAGGCTGAAAGGACCTTAGATTTTAGAGCTCATTCTTGGCCCCCTCTGCTTGGCACTGCAGGAGAGCAGTAGAAGCTCTGGAGCATGTCACAGGCACTGCCAGTGCTGCCTGGGCAGGACCAGCACATGCCCATGGGAAAGAGCGTCCTTGGTGTGAGTGTTCCTCCATCTGCACTTCAGCTCATTCTGGACTTGAGCTGCTGTTCTCTGCCGGGCTCTCCTGAATGACCCAGCAGGTGCTGTCCAGGCTCTCCATCAGTAAAGGAGGCACCACGAGTCTTGTACTCTGAGATTTGACCCTACAGGACAGCCCCTTCCCACACAGGTCTGTGTGTCACTGCTGTCCTTCATGCCCATCGTCCCAGCCCGGATCTCAGACTCTGTGGGACATGCCTGGTGCTGGGGCTGCAGGTGGGCTCTCCCTGCCAGCTAGGGGACTGCCAGGAGAAAATGGGCATCTCTGTCCCTGAGTTTGCAGCCCGTAAAGGCTCTGGGGCAAACCCAGGAGCTCATAGAGAGACCTTCAATACACGCAGAGATCGGGATGCATCTTTTCGTTGCCGCTCCCCCTCTGGCCGGGTGTGCCGAAATTACACTTTCGGAGTTTTTCAGTGAAGCCAGAGCACTCATAGCCCTTGGTCCAAGGCAGGCAGAGGTGTTTGCAGGGCTCCATCGCCACCCGCATTTCCCTTCGCATTCTCAGCCACTGCTCCAGCGCTTCCCGAATGGACAACGAGAAAGCCAGGGCTGGGGCGTCTTGGGTCATGTCTGAGGGGTTTTTTTCTGTCCATGTCTACACGCGCCAAATCTGTCCTGGCGGCTGGCCCTGTTCCCACGTGTGTCCCGGTGGATGTCCCCGTGGATGTCGCTGTTCCCACATATGTCCGTGTCCGCAGTGCGCGTGCACCGTGTGCCGAATGTGAGGCAGAGAGGGCGCGGACGCTGCGACCGGACGGGGACGCCGATGTTGGGGTGTTATTCCGTCTCTGTTCCGGGGGCTCGGGGCCTGGGCGGTTTGTTGTTTTGGTTTTTTTTTTTTTTCTTTTTTCGGTTGTTTTGAGGGGTTTTTCCCCTCCTTCTCCAGGGAGCCCCTCTTCCAGAGATCTGTACCCCGCTCTGATAAAGCGTTCTGCAGTCTGTGCTGTGCTCTCCAGGGTGTTCGCCTCCTCTCTGGGCGCCGCGCGTGCGCCGCGCGGTTTGGGGGAAAGGGGCGCGGNGCCGCCCGCCTGTCTGCGCAGGGGCCTCTGGTGGGGCGGGGCGGGCGCAGGCGGACGTCGGCCAGCCCCGTGCACTGAGGCCCCTCTAGGCCCCGGGGCGGAGCCGCCGCTGCCGATGGGCTCCGGGTCGCGCAGCCCGGCCCGGGGTGGCCGCTCGGAGCGGGAAAGAGACCGGGATCGGGAAAAGGAACGGGACCGGGACAAGGAACGGGACCGGGATCGAGAAAGGGAGTGGGATCGGAGGCGCTCGCGGTCCGGAAGCCGCGGGCGGCGGCACCGCAGCCAGAGCAAGAGCCGGAGTCGGGGCCGACGCCGAGAGCCGAGCTCGGGGTGAGTGGGCCCCTGGCCCGGAGCGGCCGCGCCGTGTCTGTGGGGTAGCGGGACCTGGGAAGCGGGGCTGGTGTGCCGGGGCTCGCGCGGCCCAAATCGGCCGCTGTCCCCACCCCCAGGCCCAGCGGGGCCCTGGAGAGGATGCTCGGTCCCGCCGGCCTCGGGCAGCGCCGGGACTGGGGACAAGCACTGCTTGTAAAACCAGGGCGACCAGGGCTGGGGGGTGCAGGTACTCTTCGCTGTCTCGGCGCTGCCGGTGGCGCCGGTGCTGGGTCGGCCTCACCTGCGGCGGGGAGACGCTCCGTGCCCGCCGCGGCCGCCTCCCTCTGAAGCCTGGCTGTGCCTCCCCCCAGCTCGGACTCCGGCGATGAGAGACAGAAATGGAAAAAGAAGAAAAGAAGCAGCAGCCGGGACCGGCACCATAAGGAGCGGAGGAAACAGCGCTCACGGTCCCGGGGCCGCTCCTCCGGCTCCAGTCCGGAGCACGGGCGGGACAGGGCAGCGCGGAGCCGGGAGCGGCGCCGCAGGAGGGATGGATCCAAGTCCTCCGTGTCCTCTGTCAGCTCCCCTTCCCCACCGCGACCCCGGGGCCGGGAGGAGCCGGGGCAACAGCTGAGCCTGCAGGAGCGGCTTAGACTGAGGGAGGAGAAGAAGAAACAGGCGGCTCTGCTGAAGGCCCTGGAGACGCCCGAGGAGAAGCGAGCACGGAGGTTGGCCAAGAAAGAGGCCAAGGAGAGAAAGAAGCGGGAGAAAATGGGCTGGGGTGAGGAGTACATGGGCTACACCAACACCGACAATCCCTTTGGGGACAGCAACCTGCTGGGCACATTCATCTGGAGCAAGGTGAGCTCTGCCCTGTCCCTGCAGCCAAATGGAACAGGCAGAGGGAGTCAGGGGGATCTGTGCCTCAGGTGGGGTCCATATCCAGAGCAGTGAGATAAGAAGGTGTGTTGAGGGCAGGAGAGGCTCTTGGAGCTGCTGGGAGCTCCAGGCTGAGTGCTGGGCAGCATTTACTGTGCCAGGGACATGGAGATGTTAATGGGAATGCAGCACTTCTGCTATAGGAATGTCAGGGAGCTGGGGGTGTGCAGGATTAGGGAGAAGAGAAGGTTCTTTGGAGAAGAGGAGGCTCTGGGGAGACCTTAGAGCTCCTTCCAGTGGCTACAGAGGCTCCAGGAGAGCTGGAGAGGAACTTTACAAGGACTGGAGGGGCAGGGCAGGGGGAACGGCTTCCCACTGCCAGAAGACAGGCTTAGATGGGAGATTGGGAAGGAATTGTTCCCTGGGAGGGTGGAGGGGCCCTGGCACAAAGTGCCCAGAGCAGCTGTGGCTGCCCCTGCATCCCTGGAAGTGCCCAAGGCCAGCTTGGATGGGACTTGGAGCAATCTGGTGTAGTGGAAGGTGTCCCTGCCATGTCAGGAGATAGAACAAGATGATCTTTAAGGTCCTTTCTCTCATGATTGTACCATGCTGTTGTGCTGGCACTCACCTCACTAGGCCAAGTGGGCCATGTGGGCTGAGCCTGGGTTTGCTGAGTGGCTTCAGGAGCAGCATTTGAGTGATCTAGGGACCTTCAACAGGATCAGACCTCACCAGAGCAGCAGAAACGGGTGAATGGAGTAGCATTTGCTGGCCAGTGAGGAGCTGTGGAGGTCCTTAGGTTCCACAGCTTCCCTTGGCTATTCTGTTTAAGGCACTGGAAAAGAAAGGGATCAGCCATCTGGATGAGAAGGACCTGAAGGAGAGGAACAAGCGAATCCAGGAGGATAATCGCCTGGAGCTGCAGAAGGTGGGATAAGATGTCCTTTCCGTGTTGCTGTCTGACAGAGAGCCCTGTTTATAGCTTGGTTCTCTCCATCCCTCACTGGCAAGTCCCCATTTTCTTCTCCTGGGTGTGTCCAGTCTGTTGTATTGTGGGGGCCATAGAACCCTGGCTTCTGCTGTTTCAGGATGAGAAACCCTTGGGGTTGAGCCCAGGAGCTCAGGAGGTGCTGAGGAGGACAATGCCAGGTCACAACACTGAGGCACTCAGTTGTGCCTTTGTCCCCTGTCTTGCACAGGGCTGGCAGTGATCCCAGGCAACCTGGCCCCACTGGCTCCCCACTCTCCAGGAGCTCGGGCTGATGGCAGGAGCCAAGACAACTTAGGGACAGGTCGTGTTATGGCCGTGTCCTCAAGCAGGTGTCTGTGGTGTCTGCACAGTGGCCCATCCACAGTGGCCTCACAGCTCTGTCACCCTGGGCAGGTGAAGCAGCTGCGCCTGGAGCGGGAGCGAGAAAAAGCCATGCGGGAGCAGGAGCTGGAGATGCTGCAGCGGGAGAAAGAGGCAGAGCACTTCAAAACCTGGGAAGAGCAGGAGGACAACTTCCACCTGCAGCAGGCCAAGCTGCGGTAGGTGTGCATCTGCTCAGAGACAGGCCTGGCAGGGAGCAGAGGATGGCACTGCTCAGTGTCTCCCATTGTCCCTCTGTTCTCTCCCTTCACCAGGTCTAAGATCCGAATTCGGGATGGGAGGGCAAAACCCATTGATCTTTTGGCCAAGTACATCAGTGCAGAGGACGATGACCTGGCTGTGGAGATGCACGAGCCCTACACCTTCTTAAATGGCTTGACTGTCTCTGACATGGAGGACCTGGTGGAGGACATCCAGGTGCCTGCTCTGCTGCCCCTCTGCCTGGGCTCAGGGCTTCTCTAGCAGCTCTGCTTTCCTGCCCACGATGTGGAGCAGGTGCCTGATGTGTCTCCTGCCTGCAGGTGTATATGGAGCTGGAGCAAGGGAAGAATGTGGACTTCTGGAGGGACATGACCATCATCACAGAGGATGAGATAGCCAAGCTCCGCAAGCTGGAGGCCTCTGGGAAAGGAGGACCAGGTGAGCAGGAGAGCAGAGCCTGGTGTGGGTGTTGGGGAGTGTGAATGTTGGGTCCCATAGGGCACAGGGCCATGTGTGCTCAGGCTCAGAGGGGCTCTCTTGGACCTGCTGGATGGAGGCTGTGCATCTGGCAGCTGTCCCTGGCTGGGGTCCAGCCTCCTGCTGTCAGCAGAACCGGGATGAGTGCAGCTGAGTGCCTGGAAAATGACCACCTGCCCTCACCTGTCCAGGGGAGCGTCGGGATGGTGTCAACGCCTCAGTCAGCTCAGATGTGCAGTCCGTGTTCAAGGGGAAGACATATAACCAGCTGCAAGCTCTGTACCAAGGCATTGAGAGCAAGATCCGGGCAGGAGGGCCCAACCTGGACATCGGGTACTGGGAGAGCCTCCTGCAGCAGCTGAAAGCTTACATGGCTCGGGCCAGGTGAGAGCAGAGAGTGGGGGTAGTGCAAACTCTGCTGCAGGGAGAGCTGGAGAGGCATAAACTCAGTTGGTGAAGAGACTTGGAGAGGGTGTTCTACCTTTTCTGAGATGGCTGATTTTGAAGAGGGGAGTAGGGGAAGACAGCCAGTCCCTTCTGCAGTGGTGATGATTAGTGATATCTCCAAGAGGGAACTGAACTGGGATTTAATTCAGCCCAAAGCCATCCAAGCTCAGCAGGTTTCTGCCCACGGAAGTGGGCATCACAGTGAGGTGGTTCTGCTGGGCAGGACCCAATGGCTCCTCTCCTCTCTCAGGTTGCGGGAGCGGCACCAGGACGTGCTGCGTCAGAAGCTGTACAAGCTGAAGCAGGAGCAGGGTGTGGAGAGTGAACCACTCTTCCCCATCATCAAGCAGGAGCCAGCTTCCCCCAGTGACAGGTGAGCAAACACCTGGGCCTGTCCCCAGGCACAAAAGCAGTCTTGTGCCCCCACACTTCCCGAGGCAGAGCTGAGGTGCGCAGCTAATGAGGGTACCATCCCCGTCCCAGTCCTCTCTTCTCCCTTACACGCAGGCTGGATCCCGAGGAGAGCCTTGAGGCACAGCCAGGGCCGTCCTCAGAGCCAGAGGCAGAGCAGGACACAGAGGCCAAGGGAGAGGCAGAGGGGGAGGCCGTGCTGATGGAGGAGGATCTGATCCAGCAGAGCCTGGATGACTACGACGCGGGCAAGTACAGCCCCCGGCTGCTGGGCCCCAACGAGCTGCCCTTCGATGCACATGTGCTGGAGGCCGAGGAGGACACGCACCGGCTGCTGCTGCTGCGCCAGCAGCTCCAGGTGACAGGTGAGGTGTCAGCTTTGCAGCTTGCCTGGCATAGAGGGTGTGCAGTGATTTGAGGTGCAAGGCTGGAGAGGACACTTCCCCCAGGAAAGGGCAAGAATTGGATCTGAGACAGGCACCCAGAGCTGACCTGGCAGGGGAGTGCCTCTGGAGCAAAGGGCACTGTGGCCTGGGCCAGAGCGGGGAGATGGTGCTTGGGCTGCTGGTGCTCCCTGGGGGACCTGCCTCAGTACCACCAAGGTGTTTGGGTGCAGATGGGCAGAAGGGGTGTTTCGGTTGAGTTTTCCAGTGCCCACTCAGAGCCCGCGGGGCAGCCCGTGCATTCCCATGTCCAGATCTGCATCCTCTGCACAGCAGCTCCTTCTCTCTGCATGCCTTGGAGCAGTGTCACATGGCCCAGGCCTGGCTGGCACTGCAGAACCCAATGTCATCTCTCCTCTGCTATAGGTGATGCTTCCGAGAGCACCGATGACATCTTCTTCCGTAAGGCCAAGGAGGGCATGGGCGCGGACGAGGCGCAGTTCAGCGTGGAGATGCCGCTCACGGGCAAGGCCTATCTGTGGGCTGACAAGTACCGGCCACGCAAGCCCCGCTTCTTCAATCGTGTGCACACAGGCTTCGAGTGGAACAAGTACAACCAGACCCACTATGACTTTGACAACCCTCCCCCCAAGATCGTGCAAGGCTATAAGTTCAACATCTTCTACCCCGACCTCATTGACAAGCGCTCAACGCCTGAGTACTTCTTGGAGGCCTGCCAGGACAACAAGGACTTTGCCATCCTGCGCTTCCATGCTGGGCCACCCTATGAGGACATCGCCTTCAAGATTGTCAATAGGGAGTGGGAGTATTCCCACCGCCATGGCTTCCGCTGCCAGTTTGCCAATGGCATCTTCCAGCTCTGGTTCCACTTCAAGCGTTACCGGTACCGGCGGTGAGGGACTGTTGAGCACCCTCGGACACTTGGCAGGGGTGGGCAGGGGGGTCTCATCCCACAGCACAGACACTGTTCCATGGATGTCCCCAAGGCCTGGCCCAGCACTGGGCATATTCCTGAGGCTTTTCTGTGTCTTTGAATTTATCATGAAGGACCCTGAGACTTAGGTATAAATAAAATAAGGGTTATTTTAGCCATGAGATCCTGAGCATGGGTACCCTCACAGCTCCTGTATGACATCACCAGCCAGTACCACACTGGGCCAGTACTGGGAACTCCCCTGGGGTCTGTTACCCCATCCCCACAGAGTCGGCCTCATGTGCTTCTTGCCCCGCTCCAGCCCTCTCCCAATCCCAACACCTCCCCAAACCAGTCCAGCTGCTGCTCCCCAGATGGAGTCACAGGACCCTTGACTTCACCAGCCCAGCACTGCCCTGTGTTTTCCTTCCTAGAGGGGCCCCTCACCCTCCCCTGGGCCCCATTCCTAGCACGTCCTCCCCTGGGATCTGGCTTCCCCAGCCTGGGAGCGCTGCCACATCCTCCAGTCCTGGCTGTGGCATGGGAGGCTTTAGGGCTGCCAGGCGCCTGCTCTGGCCGAGTGGAGGAGAGGGATGCTGGTTGGGATATTTCCTTACATGGGAAAATCCGGATTCCAGAGCCTGCAGTCCCTCCCACACCATGCCTGTGAGGATCTCCCTGCCCTGGGTAAGAAGCGACTGCATTCCCCAGTATTCTGTTGATGAGGTGGGAATTCCAGAGGGCCTCTAGTGATGTTCAGACAGATTTGGGGCACCTTAGGGACACTTCAGGGTTGAGCTGGGACTTGCTGGTGTTGGTCCCACCAGATGATGACCATGGGCACAGCCACGCTCCTCTGGGATCACCCCACATGGCTCCATCCCCACAAGCCTCCATACCCCAGGATATGCCTGCTCAGCCAGGCAGGATGGGGTGTGGGTGAGTAGTCCCCAGGGGTGCATGAAACCTCTGCCCTGGCTTCATGGAGGGGCCATTTCCTATCTGCGTCCACCCTCTCCCCAGTACAGGCCCATGGTGCAGGGACTTAGGGGGCTGCCCCGGTCTCCCAGCACTAGGGAAGAGGCAACACAGCTGTGCAGGGGCCTCCAAGGCCTTGGGAGCTGCCCCATGGCTCAGGGAAGTTGCCTTGTCCTGCTCCTTGCTCCGCTTGCTCTGCTGGCAGGATCCAGCCCAGAGCCATTGCGGGAGCTGGTGTTGAGGAGGCTCCCATGCCTGCCTTGGCCACCCACACTTGTGGGGCTTGGCTTGCCTGCAGATTGGGGTGGGGGACCCCAGCTGCCTTGGTCCTGCACATGGGTAACCCCCTCCCCATCCCACCAGACATCCGCAGGGCCAGCAGCTGCACCGGACATATTCCCTGGCCTCTCTTTCCTGTGAGTTATTTCCAGCTGCTGCCTGTGCAGGGGGGGTCCAGGGCTCAGTGCAGGAAGTGAGTGAACGCCTGGCCAGGGTGGAGGAAACAGGAAAAAAACCCCAAACCCCAAAGTTTGTGGTTAGTGCCCTCCCTGCTCAGCTGCCAAGCAGAGCCTCCCCCCACCATAGGCCGTCCCTTTCCTTCCTGGACAAACACAGAGGTGGGGGAATTCCCCCCAAAACTTCACTGTATCTCCAGCTGGAACAGGGTCCAGACACTGCGTTTCACTGAAGGTCTGACTCCAGGCCCTGGATGGGGTCGTAGAGCAGGCACAGGGGCCTGAGCCCCGAAAGCTGCTGCAGCCTCCAGGCATGTGCCCGAGGCCAGATCAGGGGCTGGATCCGGCTGAAGCCCCTGACGGCTTTTCCCTGACCTGACTGCTCTCGATGCTCCTAGTCCACATCTCCCCTACGTTTCGGGGGAAGCTGCCACAGCGCAGCCCTGGGCTGTGCAGGGGGACACAGCGGCTGGGCCGGTTCATGCCCGGGCGGGGCAGTCGGTGGAGCTGCCCCGTGTCCCATCATCCGTGAGCGCAGCCGCTCCCGGGCACACCCCGGCCCCACCCGAGGCAGCAGCGGCTGCCGAGCCCCGCGCGTTTCGCTGGCGTTGGGGCCACTGCTGTTCCAAGCACACAGGGCCAGCCGCGATCCAGCTCTGCGGGCTGGCCCTGCCTTCCCCCCGGGCTTTCCCTGCGATAATCTTTGCTCCAAACCAAGGGATAGCGGGATGATGAGCTCTGGAGCCAGTGCCAGGAAAACCTGCTTGGGTAACCACCTGAGTGCCGAGCCGCTACGCTCCTTGCTTGCCCTGATGGGATGTCCCCGCATCCCCCGTGGGCTCAGGCGCTTCCAGCTCTTCAAAGCTGAGGGAGACGCCGCGGCCAGAGCCGAGCTCTGCCCTCCTCGGCAGAGCACGAGGAGCAGCAACGGAGGCTGTCGCGTCCTGAGACCGTGGGAGAGGACACTGCCTGGGTACGTGCCACCCCAGCTGGTCTGGGGTTTGGACAGCGCAGCGACATCCCGAGCTCAGAGCTGCCCGGCTGGGAAAACTCCCGGGAGGAGAATCCCTCCAGGGCAGGAACGGCCTGGGCTGCGGGAGCACCCAGGGACCCCGGCCCTCGACCACCCCAGCGCCCGGAGCCGCATCAGCCTCTCCCTCCTGTGCCGAGGTCACTGCGGGGCTCGGCGGGGACGCCCCCCATGTTGGACCCCACCGCGGTGTGGGTCCCGCTGGAGGGGCGGTACGGTCGGACCCCCCCGCTTCAAGCGCGCCCGGGCAGGGACTCGCTCGAGTAAACAAGTGAGTAACGGGGCGGGAGCCCAGCCCCGACACGGACCCAGCTGCGGGTGCCTCAGCCAGGGGGGCTTTGGGCGCCGGCACCGGGGGGGCTGCACCGGAGGGACGCTGTTGGGTCGCCGGGGCGCTGCCCGGGCCGGGGGCGATGGGGCCGGGGGGAGACCCCGCCTGGAGGCCCGTGCGGAGCAGGGAGGGAGCGGAGAGGGACAAGGCCGGTTCCGGGGGGCGCGGCGAGCCCGGCCCTTCCCCCGCCCCGCCGCGGAGCTGAGCCGAGCCGAGCTGAGCAGAGCCGGGCTGAGCAGAGCTGAGCCGGGTGGGTCCCGCCGGCAGCGAGGTAGGGCTCGGGTCTGCGCGGGGAGGAAGGCGTTGGAGGGGGGCGAGAGATACGGGGCCAAGGGGGCTGTGAAGAACCAGAGAGCCCAGAAGGCTGGGATGGACGGACGGAGAGATCGGGATGGACGGATGGAGAGACTGGGATGGGCGGGCAAACCGCAGGGTTAGGACCAACAGAGGGGCTGTGCGAGACTCTTGGAGCTGTGTAGGACGGTCGAGGCTCCAGGGGCTCGCAAGGCTCTCAGGGCGCTCTCGGCCGGCTCAGCCGCCGGCTTCGCACACAGCCCCGAGGATCGGGTGCGTTTCGGGGGAGGGGAAGCAGAGACCCCATAGTGGGGGACGGAGATATGGTGTCCCTCCTCCCCCCACTGTCCGTCTGCCCCCGGGACCGAGGGTCGCGGTGGGCATATCTTCGGCTTCCTGTCGGAACCAGAATTTGCTTTCGGGGCTCTCCTGCCAGGACGGGTCCTGCCCGCCGCCGCCCCCCCCCTCCCCCCGCAACATGTACCGCTGGCTCCTCTGGGAAGAGCCGGAGAAGGACTAGGAAAGGCTCAGGAAAGGGCCGGGAAAGGAAGGGTCTATTTCGGGCTGTCGGAGTGGGCGGCCCAGCAGCCTTGACACCCTCGAGATGCCGCGAGCTGAGGGTGGGGGCAGCCGCGGGGGCGGGGGGGGCTCTGGTGCTCCAGGGCTGCCGAGCCCCAGCTTCGGCACTCCAAGGCACCTGGGCTAATCCTCCAGCCACTGCCTGGCCAGGTCCGGGGCCCTGGAGACTGGAATGGGGATGGTGCCAGTTGTTTTCCAGTCAGCCAAGAGGCTGGAGAGCTCTGCCCTGGGCCACAGCAGGGACAGGCGAGGACAGTTACCATGCCTGCCAGGAACCATCCTGTGTGTCACTGCTTCCCAGAAATGTCCTCTGTCCTGGGTGTCCTAGGGATGCCCATGCTCTAGGCCAGGCCAATTTCTTCAGGAGCGGGTCCTTGTGATGGTTGTAGGTCCAGGGAGGAACACTGATGCCTTGCTAAGCCCTCATCCCCATGGCCTTTCCTGTCCCAGCTGATGACCTCGATGATGACCTGATCTGATAGCCCAGAGCCCCAGCTTGGAGGGAGGTGGCAGTGGGACCACATCCATCCCTGACAGGTGACACAGTGTCCCGTGGGACCACCTGCACCAGGGGCATCAGGGTGTGGAGACAGAAGGGATCATGCAGGGAAAGTCATTGTCCTGGAGAGGTGCAGCAAGCAGAAACTGGCCACGCAAGGGATAAATGCAAGCGCCCTGAGCATCTTCTGCACAGCTAGCCTGTGACTAAGCACCACATCCAGTGGCAGACCCCAGGTCAAGAGTACACATGGAGTGTGGGAGGAGTCACTGCTGTCTGGTTTGGGGGTCCCTTTGCAAATACGTGGTGCCTCACCCCTTCCAGCCCCCACCCCAGCTTGATCTTGCAAGCCCTATCCAGGCCCATGCCCAGTCCTGTCTGGGGAAGCCTGAGGAAGCAACGGGCTGGGGCAGAAGCTGATAAGGAGCAGCTTCCCGCACTCCCCATCGGATGTGGCCACGGCAGGAAGCAGTGCCCAGCAGAGGCAGGGCAGCCTTGGTGCATCTGCAGCAGGACCCAAACCTGCGGGCTCAGGCACTGTCCAGGAGCCCCATTCGTGCCTGCACCAGCCCCCCACATCCCACTGCCAGTGCCTCACAGCCTCCAGCAGAACATTTCAGAGCTAGCTCCTCTCCTCCAGGATTTTACTCCAGTACACCTTGCCAAACCCTTGCTCCCCATGGCATGTCCATTTTGCTGGGTCCAGAACTCCAAGCCTGAGTGTAGGGGGTCAGCTGGGCAAGTCCCTGGGCTCAGGATTTCTCTTCTGCAGGCCTTGTTGTCCCCACATGCATCCTCCTGCAGTGGCTGCCTGTGATGGGGGGGAAATGGCAAGTGGGGACCCTCCACCCCTACATGAGCTGCTTCCCGGAAGCACCACTGGTGTGATCTGGCACAGCAGGGGTTCCCTCTCTCCCAGCCCTGCAGCTAAGTGGCTCCTTGTAAATATTTGATTCCCACTAAGTGCTGTGCCCAGCTGAGGCAGCTCTGCACAAGGGGAGTCCCAGCTGCTCAGCCCCTGAGCCCAACTCAGAGTCCTCCAAGCCCCCAGGGTCCCTGTCCAGGTCACAGTGGGCAGTGGATGAGGGTCCAGAATGGGGCTGTGTTGGGGGAGGAGGTGAATGGAGGACAGGTAGGGGATGTAGGTAATGGTGGGATTTAGAGCTCCTGGGGTGCTGCCTCCTTGCCTGGCCAAGGTACCACTACAGGGGGACCCCCCCTCACTGGACACTGTAGGGAGGGCTCATACCCTGCCACAGTGAGCCAGCAAACAGCCAAGAGCATCCTGTGGCTGTGAGTACCCAGGTAACTGGGACAGCAAGGCAGCATCACCCCATGGCCTCTTGAGCTCCAATCAGCAGAGGGAGCACCCTGGGAGAAGGGGGCATGTTTGGGTACAGCACCCTGACAACGCTGGCAAGGGCCAGCTGGAGTGGAACTGGCACACCAGGAACTCATGTGGCATCACTGTGGGGCAGAGGCGACTTTGTCACCTCTCAGACGACATGGGAAAGGCTGGTCACTCCTCAGGGTCTTAGAATGTCATGCTGAGGCCTCACCACGTGTCTGCAGGGCCAATGCCTGTGGAGGCTGACACGGTCCCTCAGGGACCAGTGAGAACAAACAGCAGCAAATTTTCACTCTTGGCTCATGGAAAATGCTGGGCCCACCCTTGCAGTGATTCACCACCACGCTCTGCCAGCCCCCCACACCAGGACAGGAGAAAGATGGGTACAAGCCACCACCACCATGCCTGGCCCCTTCCCCACTCCCCAGGGCTGCAGGTCCCATGCCATGGAGGGTGGCAGGGCATGGGCAGGGTGCTGCTGCCCTGGGTGGGTGCCAGCACCCTCACCCCTGTGTCTCTGGGATGAGGCCCCCGAGGATGTTGCAATGCCTGGCCCCAGCCCAGCCGGGCTGTGGGATCGGTGCCTCGGATGTGTGCAGTGGCTCCCGGCCCTGTGGCCACCCTCACACCAGGGGCTGGAGAGGGGTTGGGGGCTGAGGGGTGTCTGGGTGAGGAACACAGCACGGGGACCAGGAGCCAGGCCAGTGATGGACCAGCTGCCAGGGTTGGCAATGATCAGAGTTGGTGTGATGTTTAACTTGGGGACAGAAGACAGGTGGCAGTGCCACCCTGCACAAGAGAGGGACACCACAGTGGGGGCTTTGCAGGGGTGGGGTGTTAGGGTAGGGCTGGGCATCCTACTGGGCATTCTACTGGGGCCACTGGGCTGAGGATCATGTCAGCTGGGAGGCTGGGCTGGCGCAGGTGGGCTGGCAAGAACATCCACAGCCTGGAAAAATGGTCCCAGGAGGAGAGGAAGGGTCTGGTCCCTCAGGGGTCTGTGACCCCAGGTTGTCCAGTCCCCACTATTGCTGTGTCTCTGTCCTGTCCCACATAATCCCATTTGCAGCCTGGACTAATTTGCAATGGAGAGCCATGTAGGACCAGGAGTTGGAGTTGATGAACCTTGTGAGTCCCTTCCAACTCAGGATATCTCATGATTCTGTGATTTCCAGATGCTTTCCAGCCCTGTGGCAGCGTGGCACTGACCAGGCTGTCCACCACCACAGACATCCCTGTCACAGCCACTGTTCTGGTGACAAACCCACAACTCCCACTGTGAGGGATGCTGGGAGGGCAGAGCAGGTCTGTCACCCACACTGGCTGTGGTTTGGCAACAGTGCCAGGGTTGCAGCACAGCCTCAAACCTGTGCCTCAAATGTCCCCAGCACACTGGAGGAATCTTCACAATGAACCAGGGGTTTATACTCAGGGATAGGCAGAGTGTCAGGATCATGCCCTAGTGCAGCCACTCTGTGCCTGCATTCTTCAGAGTGTGTCCCCCATTGTGATGGAGGGTGATGGCCCAGGGATCTCTGGCTATGTCCCCCTGCCACCCGTGGGCAGCAGAGAGCCAGGCTGTCAATGCTGAGTTTCCCCCAGCATCCACTGTGCTGGGATTCAGCCTCGTGGCTGCAGCCCCACGTGGCTCATGGCTGGGAACAGTTAATCCCAGCAGCTGCAGGGCTGCAGCCCTTGGCACCCACTGCAGCTGCGCCTGGGGCTGCCACGAGCCGGGTCCTGCCCTGGTGTCCCCTTCCATGGGCTGGGGTTCCACCACGGTGTCCCCCTCCACAGCCCCTGCAGGACCCCATAGCTGCAGGCTCAGGATGGATGGTGGGTGGGCCTGACCCTGAATTCCCTCTGTTCCCCTGCAGGGCAAGGCAGGATTGGCGCTGGAAGCGGTGGGGCGGCTCCAGCCATGGAGCAGAGCCGGGAAGGTGCCTGAAGGAGCAGGAGGGGGTGCAGGACATGGAGCCCCTCAACAGCAGCATGGCCAGGCAGGCGGACTCGTGCTTCGGGGTGTTCAATGCCAGCGATGGCCGTGCCAGTGCACAGAACAGCATCGCCTCACCCTGGTTCTCCACGGCCTTCGGCCTCATCGGCCTCTGCTCCAACCTCTTTGCCCTCTGCGTCCTGGTCAGCTCCTCTCGCAAGCTCTCCAGCCAGGCCCGCTCCTCCTTCCTCATCTTCCTTTGTGGGCTGGTGGTCACAGACTTCATGGGGCTGCTGGTGACAGCCTCAGTCATCATCCCCTACCACTTCACCAAGTTCTCCTGGGTCGAGGTGGACCCTGGCTGCCATCTCTGCAACTTCCTCGGCTTCTCCATGGTCTTCTTCGGGCAGTGCCCGCTGCTGCTGGGGGCCACCATGGCCGGGGAGCGGTTCTTGGGCATCAACCGTCCCTTCTCCCGCTCCACCAGCCTCTCCAAGCGCCGTGCCTGGGCCATCGTGGGGCTGGTGTGGGGCTTCTCCTGCTTGCTGGGACTGATGCCGGTGTTCGGGCTGGGGCGGTACACGCTGCAGTTCCCCGGCTCCTGGTGCTTCCTCACCCTCCTGCCTGACACTGGTGATGTCATCTTCTGCCTGCTCTTTGCACTGCTGGGCATCCTCTCCGTGCTGCTCTCCTTCATCCTCAACACCATCAGCGTGGTCACGCTCTGCCGCGTCTACCACGACCGCGAGTCGGTGCAGCGGCGCCGAGACAGCGAGGTGGAGATGATGGTGCAGCTCGTGGGCATCATGATTATCGCCACCATCTGCTGGATGCCCCTCCTGGTGAGGCTCCTGTCCTGGTGTGCCCCATTACCACCCTTCCATGTCCCTCCCAAGTCTCCACCCCTCTGTTCCTCCCTGTGGGGGTCTTCATGTCACCTGTTCCTCCTTGTGGGGCCTCAGTGTCGGTGTGTTCCCCCCACCTCCCTCCATGTCCCTCCTGGAGCTTGGTGTCCCCCACACTTCATAGTGAGGTCCCAGCTTTCATTCTGTCCTCTCCATGTCCCTGCTAGTGAGGTCCCAGGTCTGGGGGTGTCTCCTTGGTAAGATCTCCCCTGCCAGTGTCCCTCTGCCACCTCGCTACAGCCCGAGCTGGTCCCTGGTGCAGGCAGAGCAGGTGCTCCCCAGTGCCCCAAGCTGGGCCAGAACTCCTCCAAGGGGCTCAGTGCCTCGACCTTCATCACTTCCCCACCCTGGAGCAGCTCATGGATCCTCCACTGACACTTTGCCCCCTTCTCTCCCCAGATCTTCATAGTCCAGATGGTCCTGCAGCAGCTGCCTGGCCAGGCACAGGTGCTGCCCACGCACACGCAGGAGATGCTTCTGATCTACATCCGCATGGTCACTTGGAACCAGATCCTGGACCCCTGGGTCTACATCCTGTTCCGCCGGGCCGTGCTGCAGCGAGTGTACCCCCGGCTGCACCCCCGGCCCTCCATCGTCTCCCTCACTCCCTCCCTGCCCCGCAAGCTCACTGCTGCCTCTGTGCTGCAGTAGCAGCCCTGGGGACGGGCACTGAGCAGGGGGACATGGCCATCCCGCCATCCCACCCCCGCAGTGGATCCTCATCACCTGCATCCAGGGGCTTCCCCCCACCGCAAGCTCGATACCCAAGGGGCTGTCAAGGGGCTTCCCCCTCCCCGTCCCCAATAAAGCACAGCTCACAAAGCTCTTGGTGCCTGCTGGGGGTGACCACCCTGGGGGGACCCAGGGAGGGTACCTGGGGGAAACCCACCCTACTGACAATCAGAACAACAAGAACAACAACCCTTCTCCTCCAGTTTCTCCTTTAATGAGCCACAGCCACTATCCACCACATTTGGGGGGTGTGTAAGGGGGATCCTTAGGAAGGTGGGTAGGTTGGGTGTTTTCTGTCCCCCAGCCCAAAGGACAGATCTAAGTGCTGCTCAGGAGGGTGTGGGGGACAGTATGGGGACCCCCACCAGCACCTCAGCCCCAGAGGGAGTGGGGATGAGGTGGGGACGTGGAGAGAGGACAAAAGCAAGGGACAACACATGCCCCCCAGCTACTCATCCCCCTTGGGGTGGCAGACAGCTGCCCACACCTCGGCCACAAACTCCTGGGGGAAGGCGAACTCGCCCAGCACTGAGTCCAGCCCTTGGGCAAGCTGGGCCACGCTGGGGCTGCCCTTGGCTGCCTCCACCATCGTCGAGGCTGTTGGGGAGAAGAGGGAGGTAAGGGCCAGTGTGAGTGGCGGGGGCAGGAACAAGGGAAGAGGCAGGAGCTGGGTCAGGAGGAGGAGCTGGGTCAGAGCAGGGGCTAGGGCAGCGTTGGGGTAGGGGTAAGGGTCAGGACAGGGGCAGGTCAGTGGTAGGGGTAGGGCAGGGCCCAGGCTCCCTCCTCACCCAGCTCGCTGTCACGGATGCCCATGTAACTCTCCAGCAGATCGTCCACCCGCCGGGCAGCTTCTTCCTCGGAGGGGCTGGGCTGGGGGCGAGGCACCCGGGGGTGAGTGCCAGGCAGCACCAGGTACACCCAGGGGTATGGGGATGCTTATCCCCACCCTGACACAGTGTGAGCAGCTATAGGCTTGGGGTGGGGGGCTCGGGGTGGGCCTTACCTCCTCCTCCAGCACGGCTGGACCCTGTGTCCGCAGCCGCAGCGTTTCCTTCCCACTGGCCACTCTGCCTTCACCTGGGGATTTGCCTGTCCGTGTCCGCTGCCCGATCATGTCTGTGACCCAGGGTGGGGAGATGAGGCTACAGGCAGGACCTGGCATCCCCAGCCCCTTGCTGTTCACTGCCTGGCTGTCCCCCAGCCCCCCAGGGGCACTGCAGGGTGAGCCATGTGTGGGATGGGAGGGTGTGTCAGGGACACCCAGAGGTGCAGGGTGGGGATGCCTGTGGTTATGGAGTACTCATGGATGCTCGGGACAACACACACAGAGCAAGGGGGTGCCCATGGGGGGGCATGAGCAGGTGTGGGGAGGCCATGTGGGTGCCCCAGGGCTGTAGGGTACACACACACAGCGGGGGTGCAGAGGGGTACACACAGGGGGCAGTGAACCCTGGGAGTGCTCGGTCACGGGGGAGGGGCTGCAGGGCCACAGGGGTCTGGGGACAATCCCAGGAGCCGAAGCCAAGAGCAGGGGGACTTTCCAACTCACCAAAGGCCTTTTTGGGCTGGACCAGGCGGAGGGTGAAGGGCTGAGCCCGTGGCAGCTCTCGCAGCATCCGGGCCACCTCATAGTGCCGGCAGCCCACGATGGTGTGGTCATTGATGGCTTCGATGCTGTCCCCCACACACACTGTCTGCAGCCGGTTGATGATGCTCCCCTCCTTGATCCTCTGAGGATCACAGTGGGACAGGGACACAACGACCACATGGCACAAAGGGACAGTGAGACACAGCCCCCATCCCAATCCACACACAACCACCTCAGTGGTCCCACGCCCTTTGGTAGCCAGGTCAGGCAGGGAAGCCCCCTCAAACCTCCCCCTGGCCAGGAAGATGCCCAGGGCCAGGGTGGACCCAGGGAAGGACAGATGTGGGGGGTCAGGGAGGAGCCTGGTCCCAGGGAGGGGTGTGCAGGGGATGTCACCTACAGGGCCACAGTCCCCCGGGCTGCCCCAGCCCTGGCACAGTCCCCAGGGGTTCACCTTGATGAAGGCGTAGCCAGCCCCATTGTCTGTGATGGTGAGGCCAAGCGCATCCTCTGTCTTGGTCACCTCCACCTCCTTGGTCTCACCCCGGACGTGGGCGAAGATGAAATCCTCCAGGCCAATCTGTCCCCCCAGCAGCTTCTGCATGTCCACTTTGTGCGTGTTGAGCGTGCAGAAGAGGATCTGCCCCAGGGAACCCCGTCAGCAGGGACTGGGGATGCCCCAGTAGGGCAAGAGGTGTCAAGGGAGCCACAGCCAGTTCAGGGGGACTCGGTTAGATCTGAGCACTGCTAGAACAGAGGGGCTCAGGGACCCCCAGCCTGCCTGGGGACCCTGCACTGCCCCCATGCTAATTCCAGACAGCTGGAATTAGCCAGGGAACTGGAAGGCATGGCTGCCTGCCCACATACAGCGGGGAAACAGAGGCACAGAGCCGCCAAGCCCTCCCCAGAGGAGCTGATACAACCCTGAGGCCAATAACACTCTTCCAGAAAATTTTGGGGACTACATTTGCAAGCATCTGGGGACATGTGGGAGCACAGGCCACAGACCCCGCCACAGGGTGGATTTCCCACCAAGACCCCTCCCCAGGCCACAGCCCCTCACCTCAGTGGGCGAGATGTTGAAGACCTCGGCGATTTTGGCGTAGAGCTCCTTGACGTTGGTGAAGCCCTCGATGCGCCCCGTGGGGCTGCCGTGGGCCAGCTGTGTGTGGAACACCAGCCTGGGGCGGGCGCGGGGAGCCCGGGGGGCAGCGGGGCCGAGCGGCTCGGGGGTCCCCGGCTCCTGCCCCACGCCGTTCTCCATGGGGCCGCCCTCGGGGGGCTGCCGGCCGTGCCTGCCCGCCCGCTGCATCCCTGCGGTGCTGCTGAATTATGGATGGGGCTGGCTCTTCGCCGGCCGTAAGGTGATCCCCGAACCCGGAAACCTGAGCCGGTGTCGCAGGTCACCCGCGGGGATCGGGTGAGCTCTGCCACATAGGAAGAGACCCTGCCAAGCTGGAGGTGGGAGAGCAGCCGGCCCGGAGCCAGCACTATCACACTCACCCCAGCTGGGGCTGAGTGCTGCAGTGATGGGCTCAGGGCTCTCACCCACAGATCCACCCCAACCCCAGGATCAGCTCGAGAGATCCCGTTGAGCACAAACACACAGGGACCAGAGTGGTTTTCTCCCACATTTATTTACTCCCATCTCCATCCCCAGCCCAGCGGCACCAGGAGATGGCAGAGGGCAGATGCACAGTGCAGGCCTGGCAAGCGAGGGAGGGGTGGGAACACCCTGGTCCCAGTGAGACCCAGGGCCAGGCCCATGTAGTGCTAAGTAAGAAAATAAGACACTCTCTAATTACACAGTCTGAGATTAATGACAGGCAGTCCCGGGGACACCAACCCCGACCCCGGTTGCCAGCACAGTGGTCCCACATGAGCAGGGGGGCTCAGGCAAAAGGGGCAGGAGGCAAAAGCCAGTGCAGCACACCCAGGGTCCCTGCAAGCAGGAAGGAATCGGTCGCAGCTCCCCTGCTACAGAGGTCCCCACCCCAGGACAAGGTGGGTCCCAGGTCCCCTCTTCCAGGGATCCCCACCATGGGAGGGGGTCAGTCCCAGCTCTCCCCTGCTCCCTGCCCCAGGAGGAGGTCAGTTCCAGCTCCCCTCTAGCCTGAAGACTTTTATTGCTTTCAGAAGCTTGCTGCCTGGTCCCAGATATGGAGGGGAAGGAGGGAACCCAAGCAGGGTGACAGGGGCAGGGGCTGAAGGCATCCATTAAATAAAAGCTGAGGCAGCAGCAGGAAGGAGCTGCCCTCTTGCCCTTGCTGGGATGGGACCAAGGGGCTCCCAAGCTGGCCAGGGGACAGGAGGCAGCACAAGGACCAAGGCGGTCCCAGTCACCCCCTAGTGCCCCCCAGCCCCAGTTCACCCTAAAGAGGTGTGTTCACTCCAGCCTCAAACCCACCAGTGCCTCCCCTGCCCCAGCCAGGCTTCAGGGAAACCCTGGTTGGCAAGACAGGGCTGGGGGGCCCAGAGGAGAGCCAGGGGTGCTCACACCAATGCTGATCCTCTCCCAGTGCTGTCCCAGCTGGGCTCTCAGCCCTGTCACCGCCTGCTCCCCAAAGCTCAAGGTCCCTGGAGCTGGTGCAGCTGTGGGTCGGCTGGTCCAGGCTGGGGGGTCCCAGCTGCAGGAAGGTGCAAGGGGCAGGGGGAGCAGCCAGACCCCCTGCAGAGACTGTCCCTTGAGTGAGCTCCAAGGGACAGGCCCAGGGTCCAGGCAGGCACAGGGTCTGGAAGGACTGGTCCTCTCACAAGTGTTCACTGAGGAGGGAGAAAAGCATGGCTGAGTCACAGAATCCCACACTGGCTTGGATTAGAAGGGGTCCTAAAGTTCATCCAGCCCAGTGCCATGGGCAGGGACACCTTCCACTGTCCCAGGCTGCTCCAAGCCCTGTCCAACCTGGTCTTGGACACTGCCAGGGATCCAGGGGCAGCCACAGCTGCTCTGGGCACCCTGTGCCAGGGCCTCCCCACCCTCACAGAGAACAATTCCTCCCCACTCTCCCATCCAGCCCTGCCCTCTGGCAGTGGAAGCCATTCCCTGTGTCCTGTCCCTCCATCCCTTGTCCCCAGTCCCTCTCCAGCTCTCCTGGAGCCCCTTCAGGCCCTGCAAAGGGCTCTGAGCTCTCCCTGGAGCCTTCTCTTCTCCAGGTGAACATCCCCAGCTCTCCCAGCCTGGCTCCAGAGCAGAGGGGCTCCAGATCTCAGAGCAGCTCCATGGCCTTCCCTAGACTTGCTCCAACAGATCAGCATCTTTGGACATGGGGACACCTCGTAAATTCAGGGACTGAGCTTCCCTCTCCCACAGCTCCCTGAAGCAGCTGCACACCCATCTCTGTCCACATCTTCCTTGCCCAGCTCAAGCTCAATCTTGCAGCCCCATGGGGACACCTGTGCCATGGACCCAGCCCTGCACTCACCTGGCAATCCGGGACAGGATCTCCTTGACACGCAGCACCAGTGGCTCGTGCTGCAGGGGGTTGCTCTCAATGGCACTGTGAAGTTTGGCCATGTAGAAGTCCAGGGTGCTCAACGTGGGGGTCTCCCCAGTGCCTGTGAGGTGACAGCCCAGTGAGCAGGGCCAGCAGGTCCCTACCCAACCCTGCCCATGCACTGGGGACTGCAGAAGGAAACCCAGCATCAGATCCCACCTCCTGCAGTGGCACACACAGACACACACGGATTTGGGCCAATCTGGGGTGCAGCTGAGTGTGGCTCCAGAGAAGGAGGGATCCCAGCCTGCCCTGTCCCAGGACAGGGGAGCCAGCTGGCTGTCACATCCCTGGACCTCCTGGAAAGCTCTCCAAGTGCTGCAGGATCCCACCCCAGCAGCAAATGAGCACTTACCACCACCCCACTGCCCCACAGCGCTCCCCTGCATGGGATGGGGTGACCTCTCGGTGCCTCTCTGCCCAGGCAGGGGTCCCAGCAGCCAGGGGGCCCCACGGCCGCCCCCAACTCACCGGGGATGGGCAGGGAGGCGAAGCTGGCAGTGAGGGCCTGCCGCACGGACTGCAGCTGCTGCTGCAGGGCCAGCGTCTGCCGCTCCTCCTGCGCCAGCTCCTGCTCCAGCTTCTCCTTGGCGCAGTTCATGCTCTCCGTGTGCTTCTGCAGGATGGCGTTCTGCTCCTCGAACTCCGTGTTCATCTTGCGCAGGCGCCGCAGCTCGGCCTCACGCGCTGCCGGGACAGCACCGTGTCTGCACGGACAGACCCCGGCCCCCCTCATTCCAAACCCAAACCCAAACCCCGTTCCACACACGGCTCTTCCAAGCAGCTCTGTGTTACCAACACCCAGGCTCCAGCTACGACCTGGTCCCTCCATATAGGCTTCCCAAGGACCCTCCACAGCTCCTACCCTTGTTTTGGTCCAAGAATTCCTCAGTGAAGATGGGCACATCAAAGGTGGAGAAGGTGTCGCTGCACTCGCCAGCCTGAGGGACAAGAGGGGAGGGGGTTGGGCAGGGCTGAACCCAGCAGAGGGGACCCCAACACCTTGGGGCCAGGCTGATGAGGTGGCTGATAATGTCCCACCACTGGGACGGGGTGAGGGCTGGCCCTGCCTGGCAAGTGGGGAGGGAGGACAGCTGTGCTCTGTCTCCCACCCCTCCAGAAACCTGGGACTCACAGCCCCAAAACTCCCTCTGCCCACCCACACCTGCCCAGCAGTGCAACGTGCCTCAGTTTCCCCACACACAGGCAGACCTGACAGGGCCTTACCTTGTGCGGGTGCCCATTGAGTAGGGCGTTCACGGCCACTGCACCCACGTCCTCTGCAGGGGAGGAAGGAGGTCACCTCAGAGACCAGCCTCATTTCCCAGAAAGGCTCTGGCAGCACCTGGCTGGATCCTGGCAGCCACTGCTCCCACAACCCACCTTTTTTGATCTTTTTCTCCTGGATTTTCTCTGTGCACATTTTGTAGGCCTCTGACTGCTGGTATTCCCGCAACTCCTTCATGTACTGCTGCTTCTCCCGCTCCGCCTCATCCAGGTACCGCTGTGGCAGGTCACAGAGGGGCCTCAGCCTGACCCAGCTCAGGCTCCTGGGAGCTGCTGACCCCTCCCTGCCCAGCTCCCACTCCCCAGCACCAGGCCCAGCACCTTTTCTGGAGCAAGTTCAGGGATTTGGGGAGCAGGTTCTGGAGCTGCCCAGCCTGGGCAGGGAGTCTTCCCTGGGGGCCAGTACCTGCTTCTCTGAGAGCTGCAGTTTGCTCCACTCCGCTCCCAACATCTTCGTGATCTCCGGGAAGGGCAGGTCGGGATGCTGCGTGCGGATCTGCTCGCGCCGCTCATTCAGGAAGCGCACGTAGCCTGTCACAGGGGCTTTGGGGCCATTGGGAAGGATCTTCTTCCTCTTCTTACCCTTGGGCCAGCCCCTCTTCTTCACTGGCTGGCCCCCATGGGGAAGGGACAGACCATCAGGGATCAGAGCCATTGCATCAATGGGACACAGGAGCAGCCCTCAGGCCCACCCAGCCCTCAAGGAAAAGTCTGAGCCCTTCCTTGGCCCATGGCCACAGCCACAGACTCACATGGGCTGGTGCAGGGCAAACAGAGGAGCAGGGACAGCCCCAGGCCAGGCACCTTGGGCCCTACTCTCAGGTATCATGTGAGAAGGGACACGGGCTCTGGGACTCACCTCCTCCTCTGGCTTCTCACTGCCCACCCGTGCCGACTCTCCTTTCTCCTGTTTGATGGCCACCAGGAAGTTCCCATGCTGAGCCTTGCCCGTGGCATGTCTGCAGCCAGAGAGCACCATCAGAGAGGACTGGGACTCCATGGGGACCAACAGTGACACATCCCCCAGCAGTACAACCTGGCACTCACTGGATTCCTCAAATCCCCTGACTCAAACACCCCCAAACCTGGTACTGGCCATGGAGCCCTTGTTTCCATGAGGGGAGGCTACAGCAGAGTGATGGCACTGAAGGAGAGCTGAGCACCAGATGGGCAGGGCAGCCCCGCACACTAAAGCTGCCCTGAGACTCATCAGGGACATTTGGATGGGGGTTGGCTCTTGGGGTCAAGCATCACTGACAGTCACATCCCTGCCTGTCACCTGGGCTTGGGACACACCTTGGTGGAGAGTCCTAAGGGACTCTGCAAGGGAGGAGGAGCCACAGAGGTTTGGATCCAGCCACCAGGGGCACCACCTGGCAGCATCACCCACACCCAAGGAACCCTGGAGGCAAAGGGTGAGGGCAGGGTGCTGGCTTAACCTGCTCTGGCCACAACCACCCCAGCAGGTTTGTGCTGTGACACCTCCCCAACACCTCGAGCGGCTGCACCAGCCGGCCCAGCCCCAGTCCCCAGGTCACTGCCACAGATCAGCAGCTGCTTCGGGCAGAGCCTATCTGCCCCACTGAGTGCCCACAGGTGCCACACGAGGTGGGTAGAGCCTTTGTGTCCCACCATAGTATCACCCTGGGGCTTCCCAAGCCTCCCTGGCACCTCCTCCTGTTGGCTCCATCCCCCAGTCCTGTCCCATTCACTCCTGTAAGTCCTCAAGGAAGCTCCTGCTCTGCTGGAAATGTCCTCACCACACCAGGGGAGGCACAAAGGACTCCTGAGTATCACCAAATGATGCTTGCTTGGGTTCCAATCAGGTCCCCAGACTTGGGAACCAGCCTAGGGCCAAAAACAGCCCTGGCAGAGACGTACCAAAAGCTGCAGCGATCCCAACCTGCTCAGGATGCACCTTGAAATTTCCCTTGTGTTTGCCACATCACGTACCTGGAGCAAACTCCAATTCCTGCAGGGACCTCAAGCTATTGCTATCTATTTATCACCCAGACAAGCCACCCTTGCAGTAAATTTAGTGAGTCCCTTCTGTCAGTCCCCAGCACAGAGCCTGCCACTGCACTGGCCCTTGAACACAAAGTGGAACACCAGGATCCTCCACCAGGATCAGAGGCCAACCAGTGCCCTACACCCCCCCACTCACAAAAACCCTACAGGAAGGCATGACACCATCTCTTCTTACATCTCATCTCTGGGGGAAAAGAACCCCCTGAGGCTGTGCAGAGTTATGGCCTGCCTTTGGCTTTACCAGCTCCAAGAGCAATGTTCCCAGTAATGTCCACAGCATCATCCTGTTTGCCAGGAACACCAACACCCTCCAGCACCAGATGGGTCATCCTCCCCCCTTGTGATTCAAATTCCTCAAATGCCTAAGGATGCTTTAAAAAGTAAAGTCATCTCAGGCAAGATTTCTCCTTAGCCAGTTCACTCTCACATCCACCTCCCTGCACCTCTGAGGTGCTTCCCCATTCGCCAGCCCCTGTGCCAGGAGGGCCAAGGCCAACTCAGAACAGCACAAATCTCATGGGAATTCAGCCCTTGCTGGTTCTGATCTCCCAAGATGCTTAGAATCACAGAATCCTGAAATATCCAGAGCTGGAAGGGACCCACAAGGATCACTGAGTCCAATCCCTGCACAGGCACCCCAAGAATCCCACCCTGAGCAGCCCTGAGAGCATTGTCCAAACGCTCCTGGAGCTCTGGCAGCCTTGGGGCTGGGACCATTCCCTGGGGAGCCTGGGCAGTGCCCCAGCAGCCTCGGGGGGAAGAACCTTTCCCTGAGCTCCATCCCAAGCCCTGACACAGCTCCAGCCCTTCCTGGGCTCCTGTCCCTGTCCCAGAGCAGAGCTCAGCCCCTGCCCCTCTGCCTCCCCTCAGGAGGAGCTGCAGCCCCCGAGGAGCCTCCCCTCAGTCTCCTCTGCTCCAGCTGAACGAGCCAAGTGCCCTCAGCCTCTCCTCAGACCCTTCCCCAGCTCCGTGTCCCTCCTTTGAACACTCTCCAACAGCTTTGGAACCTTCTGATCTTGTGGTGCCCAAAGTGTCCCCAGCACTGGAGGTGAGGCTGCCCCAGTGCAGAGCAGAGCGGGACAATCTCTCCCCAGCACACGCAGACCATCTGAAAGGCTTGGAAGGGGGTGAGTTCCTGCCGCTCTTTCACCAGGGGCACCGACACAGAACAGGGTGGCCAGAGGAGGTTGTGGCACTTACAGCAGGGCAGCAGGCGGCTGCTTGGTGCTGTGGGCCATGGGCGGGGGTCTCGGTGAGCACCCTGCGGACAGAGAACAGCTGGCATTGCCATCAGCCCGGTGGTGCCCACCGGGGTCCCCCTGCCGAAACCCCCCTCGGAGGTGTCTCCATCGTGTGGAAATCACAGGACGCCTCCCCGAATGGCATCTCCTCCCCAACCAGCCCCTTATTGGCTTCTCCACCGCCGCCAGCCCCCAGGATCCCGACACAAGCTCCAGCCCGNCTCCCCCGAGAGCCATCGCAGCCCCAACAGGTTCATCCCCATAACACTCTGCGCCCCCCCGCATCCCCAGTGCCCCCCTGGCACCCGCTCACCGGCCCTCCCCGTCTCGCCCTTCCTCTTGAGGTCCCATCGCAGCGCCCCAAGGGG
>VWYP01025811.1:26624-43030 GCA_013400435.1 Pycnonotus jocosus | reverse complement strand
TCCCCCCCACAGGATCCCCCCACAGGATCCCCCGTCCGGACCCGCCGCCGCCGCCGCTCACCTGACCACGCCCCTCTATTATTATGCAAACGAGGCTCCCGCCGCACCTCTCCCGATTGGCCGCTCCGTGCCGACTCGTTGAGAGCAGCCCCACGCGGATTGGCTGGATGTGATGACGTTCGATGGAAGCGGCGGAAGGGGGGGCGGGGCTGGTGGAAGCGGCGCGCGCGCGCCGCTGGGGTCCGGCCAATCATCAGCCGGCGTGGGGACGAGGAAGTGTTGTGGAGAGGGGCAGCGCCTTAAAGGGGCAACGGAGAGGTGGGGACGCACGTCCTGCGACTCGCTGTGGGCAGCGCCTTAAAGGGGCAACGTCAGGGCGGCGTCCCACCACAGCCGCCCCATTCCAGTGATCCCAGTGTCTTCCCATGGCTCCCAGTAACCTCAGTGCCCACCTCAGGGCTGATCCACTGATTCAGCAACCATCCCCCACCGCTCCCAGCAGCCCCAGTACCCACCCAGCAAGGGGTATCCATGACACCAGTACTTATCCCAGAGTCCCAGTGACTCCAGTACTCCCCCAACGCTGCTTCCTCTCACTCCAGTACAGGCCATACTGGTCCCAGTGACTCTATTAAATACACAAAGGGAGGTCCCCACGACCTCCAGTCTGCTCCCAGTGTCTCCACTATTCACATAGCTGGGGATCCCCATGATGCCTGTGGCCACCACAGAGTCCCAGTGACCCTAATACTCCTCTCTAGAGGGTCTCAGTGCCCCCAGTACTGCTCATACTGGTCCCAGTCACACCAGTACCTACTCAAGAGGAGGTCCCAGTTGCCCAAGTAAGCCCAAATTTCTCCAGTGACACCAGTATTCCCCCAAGGGGGGGTGTCCCATGACTCCAGTAGCCACTCCAGAGTCCCAGGGACCCCAGTAGGTCCCATCACACTGACCCCAGCCACCCCAGTAGGGCCCATAATGGCCGCAGACACATCATTACCCAGAAGGTCCCAGTCACCCCAGTACCCCCACACGATTCTTACTAACCCCAGTGCCCATCCAAGCAGGGGGTCCCATGAAATCTGTAGTCATCCCAGCATCCCAGTGACTCCCATCTGACTGGTTCCAGTGCCCACAATCCCTGTACCCTCAGTCCTGCAGTCAGACACTCCCCACTTGGTGCATACTGGGACATTGGGGTGACTGGCAGCAGTGTGATGGTGTACTGAGATCCCTCACTTGAATACTGGGGTTACTGGGAGCAGTGAGGGTGTACTGGTGTCACTGGAATTCTGGGGTGCCTACTGGCAGCATGGGAACCGTTCCCTTGACAAGGTGAGTATTGAGGTCACTGGGAGCAGCATCGGGGTACTGGAGTAACTGGGACTTTCCCTTGTGTGGGTAATGGAACTGTTCTAGACAGCACTGGTTTGACTGGGAGCAGTATGAGGGTACTGGATCTGTGGGACTGTTATGGACAGGGCAGTAAGTGCGAGAGTAATACCGGGATCACTGGGAGCACTGGTGTGACTGCGAGCAGTACAGAGCCAGTACTGGTGTGACTGGGAGCACTATAGAGACATTACTGGTGTGAGTGGGAGCAGTATGGGGCAGCACTGGTGTGACTGGGAGCAGCATGGGGCAGCACTGGTGTGAGTGGGAGCAGTATGGGGCAGCACTGGTGTGACTGGCAGCAGCATGGGGCAGCACTGGTGTGAGTGGGAGCAGTATGGGGGCAGCACTGGTGTGACTGGGAGCAGTGTTGTGGTACTGGTGTCACTGGGAGCTGTACAGGGCTACTGCTGGTGTGACTGGGAACGATGTGGGGGCAGCTGCGATGTGTCTGGGAGCAGTGTGGGGACAGCACTGGAGTCCCTGGGATCGGTGTGGGGACAGCACTGCCGTAACTGTGCGCTCAGCCGCTCCCTCNCCCCGCTCTCCCCGCCCAGGACGCGGCGGTCCCAGGGGATGAGGGAGATCACCGGTCCCGGCCGGTCCCTCCCTGTCCCTGCCATCTCCTCCCTCCTCCCTCCCCGTCCCCTCCNTACCTGCTGCCCTTCCTGCACGCCGTGCTGGGCTACGGGCACGGCGCGGCCGGCGGGCTGCTCCTCGCCGGGCAGGCGGCCGACGGGCTCTGCACGCCCCTGCTCGGCTTCGAGGCCGACCGGGCCCAAGGCTGCGGGCCCTGCGGGCGCAGGAAGGGCTGGCACCTGGCCGGTGGGTGCGGGGAACCGGAGGGATCGGGAACACCCGGCCGGGGGGTGCGGGGGACCGGGAGCTCTGATGGGGGGAGCTGGGTGGAGAGGGCTGACACCGGGAGAGCTTTTCTGGGGTGCCCGGGGTGGAGGGCGGTGAGCCTGAGAGGCCTTGCCGGGGGAGCCTTTCTGAGATGCTCCAAGTGAGGAGGGATGATCCCGGGGGAGCTTTTCCGTGTGTCTGTGTTGGGGGACATCCACAGCCCTTCTAGGATGCTCTAAGTGGAGAGGGGTGGCCCCAGGGCACCCTACTGTGTTCTGTGTTGAGGGACACGCGAAGGAACCTTACTGGGGTGCCCGGAAGGGGGTGGCCCAAGGGTACCTGTCCAAAGTGTCTGGGGTGAAAATGGGCAGCCCCAGGGTGGCCTTTCTGCGGTGGCCCGGAGGGACATGAATGGCCATGGGGAGCCTTTCTGGGGTGCCATGGGTGGGACACACTGCGAGGGTGCCAAAGGTAACAGATGGGTAACCCCAAGGGGCTTTGGTTAGGGGAAGGGAAGAGAGGGGAGGAGTATGGCTGTGAAGACTTTCTGGGGTGCTCTGTGTTGGGGGTCACCTGGGGGAGCCTTTCTGGGGTGCTCTAAGTGGAGAGGATGGCTCTAGGAGGGTCTTTCTGTGGTGCCCTGAGGGAGTGGACCGAGTGTGGCTATCCAAGGTGATGTGTAAAAATGGGTGACCCTGGGGGAGCTTTTCTGGGATGCCAGGGGTGGGAGACACCCTGCTGGGGTGCCCAGAAGGGAGAAGGGTGGCCCCAAGGAGCCTTTGTGAGGTGCCCTGAGTGGGGGCTACCTAGGGGAGCCTTTCTGGGATGCCATAAGAAGAAAGGGATGATCCTGGGTGAACATTTCTAGAATGCCCAGGGCGGGGGACAGAGGGGGATGCTGGGTGGAGGGGGTTGGCCCCAAGCAGCTCTGCTGGGGGAGCATGAGTGGGAGACACTCTGCGGGGGGGAATGTATGAGGCTCCTGGAGGAGCCTCTCTGGGGTACAGGATCAGCCCCAGGGTACCTTTCTGAGGTGCTCTGGAAGAGGGGTAACAAGACCAAGGATACCTTTCTGGGTTGGGGGATCAGACTTGGGAGTTCCCTGGAGCGAGGAGGAACCAGGGTGCCTTGTGGTATGGAGGTCTCCCTGAAGGTGTGGGAGCCTTTCTGGGGAGGGGGACCATCATGTAGCAGTGAGGTGGGGACAGGGTCCCCCCAGCTGGAGAGGGGCAGCCCCAGGGGTGAGCAGAATTCTGTACTCTGGGGTGGAAGGCAGCAGCTCCTCCATGGAAAGGGGGTCTGTCCTGGGGGCTTTTGGGGTGCCCTGTGGAGGGTGAAGGGGTTCTGGTATGTAGGCAGTGCCCTGTGTGACAGGAGATGAGTCTGGAGTGCCTTGTGAGGAGAGGATAGACTGGGAGATGCCTTTCTGGGATCCCCTGCAGCAGCGAGGTGGGGACAGAGCTGCTCCACGTGTAGGGGACAGTGGGATGCTGAGCCTGGATGGAGAAGGGGCACCATGGTATCTCTGTCCTGCCTGGGCACCATCCCACCCCAGGGGGCTCCCTGCTGTCCCTCAGGATTTGTGTCGGTGGGTGGCAGTGAGCTGGGGTGAGAACCACATGCTCAGACCTTGGAGGTCTCTGCACATGAGAGCTGCAGCAAAACCAAGACCAGCAGTAAAATCTGGGCTTTCCCAAAAGCCCAGCTGCTTCCTGAGCAGCTCTCAGTGTCCCCAGGGGTGACCCTACAGCCTGGGGCCCTTGGCTGTGCTGGGAATGTGCACCCTGGGTGGCAGCAGTGGGGTACAGCCATGGGATGCACAGGAGGCTGTGGCACACAGGAATTATTGACAGGTTTGTCTTGCATTGTTCCTGGGGTCAAAAAATGCAACGGAGTGCGGGGGCTGGTGGAGACCCATCTATTGAGGTTCCTGTCTGAGGGGACAGTGTGGTGTAGAGAGGGGTCCTCGGTGCTGTGACTGGTGCAGGTGCCTGCATATTCTGCTTAGCTGGCACTGGGGACGGGGCAGTTGGTGGAAGGAATGGCCATTGATAACAACCCTCGGTAACAACCGGGCACTGCCTCACCCAGAGCAGACCCGCATGGAGGGAGGACGGTTGCAGTGTGGGTCCTGTTATCTTGATCTCAAATTTATCTTGACCAACTGCTTCATGCAACCCAACGGCAGCCACCTGATAAAGTGTCTGACCTCGCCGGAGCTTGGCTTGGTGAGTCAGGGAGTGTTGAAGGGGCAGCTTCACCACTGCCCCACTGTCAGCTGCATTAGCACCCTAGATTTAGGGAAGTGGCTGGAGCTGTTTTCTCCCCCTGCTCCAGCTGGTGGCTGCCCTGCGAGCACAGAGGGGAAGTCCAGGCTCAAGCCTTGCATGGAGGCTGCAGAGAGCAGAGCACAGCCCAGGGCAGGCTGGAACAGGGATGCAGGCTGTTTTCCAGGCTGGAGCGTGGGTTATTTCCAAGGCTTCCCCAGCGCCCACCTTGGCTGACCACAGAGTGACCAGCGGTGGTGGCAAACCCACCGGAGCCAGCTGTGCTGGGGCCGCTTGGCTCCCTCGGTCTCGCTGCAGGGAGGGGTGTTGTGTGGGAGCAGGGTGTCTCGTCCGGTGGCAAACCCGTGCTCAGATCAGAGGAAACGTTGTGAAACCGCAGCCTCGGGGCGAGGGAGACACCACGAGTTGCTATCAGTGGCATCTTCCCACCGCGGCCGCGGTCCCCGGTGTTCCCACAGGCGGTCCGAGGTGTCCCTGCCTGCTCGGCAGCTCTTTTATGGGGTCCAGCTTCCTGATGCCGTGGGGAGGAAGGGTAAGCGTCTCTTTGATGCCTGTCTCAGCCTGTCTGGCAGTGCTGTCCCAAAATCCCTGCCCCAGGCGCCTGTGCAGCAGCCTGTCATTCTCGTGATCCTGCCCCTGCGGGGCCAGAGATGAGAACCTGAGCCTTTGCATGCCCAGGGTGCTGCAGGGGTGGGCAGAATGGTCTTGGGGGGGCTCCCATGGCCACGCCTGGGGGAGCAGGGGGTCCCCAAGACCCCTCTGTCTCAGTGCAGCCACTCCTGGGCACTTGGGGTACATGGGTATTGGGGTGCAGCCCTGTGCCAGATGGGCACAGCTCCATGGGGTGGACAGTGGGGTGACCCTGGTGGTGGACACTGCCTGTCCCAGGAGCCACGAGGAGAAGGTGACACTCCTGTGCTTGTGCTGGTGGTGATGGCTCATGGGTGGGCACAGGAGCAGCCCTGGAGGCTGCAGCAGCCAGGTCCCACAGCTCCTGCCCCAGCAGTCCCTTGGGAGCCCTCACAGTCCTCACAGGGTTGCAGAGCCTGACCCTGTGGTGCCCTGGGACCCTCACCCCTCATCTGGGTCCAGTTAAAACCCAGGGAAAAGAGAGGATCTGGGGTGGTTTGAGCCTTCATGGACCATCCCATGCCTGTGGTTTGTCTGGGGCACAGGCACGACATGTGCCTGAGTGCCCTGTCCTTCAGAGCTCTTGGAGCACCAAAGCTGACTGTGATCCAGTGTGGGGACCCAGCACTCCTTGGTGGGATGGATGGAGCTGGGCTGGGATTGTCACTGCTGCTCTTGGCTTTGCCCTTGGCTTTGCCCTTGCCTGCATGGCTGTGCTGTGTGGGAGCCAGGAGGAGGAGAAATTCCCCTTCATGGGTGGGAAGAAGAGGGGTCACTCATGAGGAAGAGAGGTTCTTGCAAAGTGGAGAGGGCACCTTGGGGACCTGGCAAAGCAGGTTCCCTTCAGCTGTAGGAACAGCTGTTCATTAGCACATAGTGAAGCTGGGGGTATGTAGGACAGTACAGGGGAGCATGTGGGACAGGGCCCCAGGCTCTGTGTTGGGGCTTGGGGGTCTGTGGAGCTGCTTGGCAGACAGACTCTGTAACTTTGGAAAGGGGAAGGAGAGGCCAGGCTGGCCTGTCTGCCCCATGCAGGGTCCCCACACACAGTGTCCCCAGGCTGCGTCCATGTGCTGTCCCATCACAGCAGAGGGAAGAGCCTGACTCTGGTGTCCCTGACTCAGCGGGGCCTTCCCAGAGCCCCTCCTGGCTCTGTGTCACCCTGTCACGCTGTGGGTGATATCTGTGAGCATGGCAGAAGCACAGCTCTCTCTGCCAGCCCCACGCTGCCAGCCCCATGGGAGAGGGGACATGGAAACAGAGGGAGTGCCAGTGCTCATGGGACAGCCAGAGCCCTCCCAGCCTAGGGGTGCCATATCACCATGGGCAGGCAGCAGGGAAGGGTTATCTCCACCTGGGGACCACAAGAACCTCTTGGTGTCTGTGGGTGTGACACTGAGGGTCTGGCTTGAGGGGACAGAGCAGTGCCAGCGCTGTGCTGGGGAAGGACCTTGACTGGGAAGTGTCTGTCTGTGCTGAGTGCCAGAGGGAAGGACATTCCCTGTGCAGGACAGGCTGAGGGGGTGTGTGGAACTCCACGTGTCTCATCTGGCTGGGGAAGGGGTCCAGCTCCCTCCCCAGCTCTGGGGTACAACCTGTCCTGGAGAGGGCTGTCTGTGTCACATTGGAGCCCCAGCCAGATGTGCAGCCTCTCACTGCTCCACTCTCTCCCCAGGTACCACCTGTGTCCTTGTGTCCTTTCCCTTTGTCTTCAGCCCCTGCCTGGCCTGTAGGGAGAGCACTCCACAGTGGGCAGCCTTCATCTACTACCTCCCCTTCATCATCATCTTCCAGTTTGGCTGGGCAGCCACACAGGTATCCCACCTGGCTCTCATCCCCGAGCTGGTGAGCAGTGACCATGGGAAAGTGGAGCTCACGGCTTTCAGGTGAGCACAGGCACACCTGGGATCCCCTGGGCCTAGGGGAGCTGCCCTGCCCATGCTGGGTCCCATCACTGTGTGACAAGAGGTCCCTGGGTGCTGTGGCACATCAGAGACCTCTGCATGGCAGGACAAGGACTGGGCCACGTGGGTGTCCTGTGGGATGTGCCAAAGGACACTGGTCCTGTGTTGGTGGCACAAAGCCTTTGCTGCCAGGAGGGAATGTCTTGATGCCAGGGCTGTCAGTGACACAGCCCATGGGACACTTCCCTGAGCTGGGGACACTTCTCCTTTGGGAATGGATGGTGGCAGGGACTGTCCCTCCCAGGTGCCCTGAAGGAGAGCTGGACACGGCTCTGGGGACTGTTCTGGAGGTGAGATGTCCCCAGGGGCAGGTGGACAGTGCACTTGGCTCATCTCTGTCAGGATCAGGATGTGGGATGGATGTATCCCATGGAGCAGAGTGAGCAGGGAGGATGTGGGGTAACCATGGGTCCAGGTGGTCCCACTTTAGGGGTACCAGGGCAGGCAGCTTATGGCATCCTTGAAGCAGAGGTGAGCTGTGCCTAGAGGGGGAACAGACCTGTAGGGATCTTGGTTTCCTCCCAGTCATGCCTCAAGGCTTGGACTGGGCACACTGGGAGTTGCAGCAGTAAGGCTGATGCCTGGCCAAGTGCCTTGTGCCCTCAGAGGTGTTGCCTCAGCCATGACACCTGGGTGCAGAGGCTGTAGCACATCTGGCTTGGAGGGCAGCCATAGGCAGAGGAGTCCTGCTGTGCTGTCTCCATGCTTGTCCTGCATTGCCCCAAAGTTTCCTTCTGCTCAGGTATGCCTTCACTGTCATGGCCAACATCACTGTGTACGGCCTGACCTGGCTCCTGCTGAACTTCCAGACGGACCAGCCCGACCACATGGAGCACCTGGGCCCACAGGACATCCCTGTGTTTCGGGTGAGTGGCAAGGGACAGTCCCTGGGGTTCCCTCTTCCCGTGGCTCAGCTGGGGAGGTACTGGAGGGAGTCAGGGGACAGTGCCCTAAAACCTCACCAACTGGGCAAGAGGCACACTGAGCCTTCCCTGGGGTTTGGGCACCCCTCCTTACCCTCCAAACTGCTGGGGAGCTGATGGTGGGCTGCCCCCACTGCTGTGCTCACCCCCTCTGCCTCACCAGAACTTGGCCCTCATCGTGGTGGGGCTGGGGGCTGTGTTCTCCCTCATCTTCCACCTGGGCACCAAGGAGAAGCCATACCCACCAGGGGTGCTGCCCGAGCCAGAGGAGAGCACCCTGCTGCTGCAGAAGGAGCCCCCAGGCCCCCCACGCCCACTGCTGCTCTGGAAGGACTGGCTGCTGGAGCCCTCCTTCTACCAGGTACGGCTGGGCAGGACTCCCCTGGCCTGGGCTGCTGCCCTGCCTGGGCACCCCAGGTGTCCTGCAGCCATGGCGCTTGCCCAGGTGTGGGTGGGGATGGAGAGAGGGGCTGTTCTGGGTGTCCATCCACCACCTCAGAGAGGCCATCCCCTTCCTGCTGGGCACCTGTGCCATGACAGCTGGGCAGGGAAGGTCCTTCCCACAGGCTGAGCGGTGATGCCCTGTCCCTGTCCCCTCTCAGGTCGCGGTGCTCTACATGGCCACTCGCCTCATTGTCAACCTGTCCCAGACCTACATCGCCATGTACCTGACCAACTCGCTGCTGCTCTCCAAGGTGGGCACAGGGCAGGTCCAGGGGCACGTGGGAAGGTGTCCTGATGTGGCCTTGGGGTTAATCTCCTCCCTGTCCTTGTCCTTTGCAGAAGTACATTGCCACCATTCCCCTAGTGATGTACGTCAGTGGGTTCCTCTCCTCGTTCCTCATGAAGCCTGTGAACAAATGGATCGGTCGGAATGTGAGTCCAGGGTGCTGGAGAGGTTGGAGTTTGACCCCAGGAGAGGCCCAGGGGCCAAATCCTGTCTGTGAGCAAAGCTCCTGGCACACCTGAGCTGGAGAGCCGGGACCCCTCATGGACCCTCTGCCAGCAACCAACCACTGCAGCATGGGTCCTGCTGGGACTGGGGGTGGTGGGCAGGGATGGGGATCTGGGTCCTACTGGGACTGGGGATTGTGGGCAAGAATGGGGGCAGGGTCTTGTACACCTCTGGGGCTGGGGCCAATGCTGGCCCAGAGTTACCATGTCCCATGCAGGCCTGACTGGGCTTGTGGTGCTCATCAGGAGCAGGGAGGGGGGGTCTGCTCCCCCAGTGTGTCCCCTCCATGCTGTTGGGTGCCAGTGGAACGTCCCCTGCCCTCAACAGACACGTTCCCACAACTCTGCCCAGGGCTCAACCCTTGGGCTGCAGAACAGCTTGGAGCACAGCAAGGGCCTGCATTTGGGGTCTCCTTGTTTAAATACAGCTGGGACAGAGCCAGGGCTGTCCCTCCTAAGTCCTGGGCAATGCTGGCCCCGTGCCCTCCCTGCTTTCTCCTCCCTCACAGAGTGCCAGCTGATATCTGAACTCCCTCTTCTCCCTCTGCCCATCCCCATCACAGCTGACTTACTTTGTGGGCATCCTGGTGGTCCTGGCCTTCGCCTCCTGGGTGGCCCTTGCCAGGCCGAGAGGAGATGAGATCTATGGGCTGGCAGTGCTGCTTGGGGCCGGCTCAGCCACCATCCTGGTCACCTCCCTGTCTATGACTGCAGATCTCATCGGCACCAACACGGTATGGCCGCTGCTTCTGGTGGGATGGAGTGGGGCATGACAGCAGGCACAGAACCCACAGTCTGGGGTGGGCACTGGTCAGGGTTAGGGGATGGACACACTGAGAGGGGTCTCTGCTGGGCAGCCTCCATGTGCTGTGCCCTGTGAGTGCTGTGCCCCGTGCTCTGCTGCTCTGCTGCAGTAAGGGCTCTGCCCATGAGGGGGCACACAGGGCTGCGTGGCCCAGCAGGGCACAGCAGCGTGGTTCCCTCTCCTCCCACAGCACAGCAGCGCATTTGTCTATGGTGCCATGAGCTTCACGGACAAGATGGCCAATGGCCTGGCTGTGATGGTGATCCAGAACCTGCACCCCTGCCCGTAAGTGTCTCTGCAGAGCTGGGACCCCCATCACTTGGGTGCCACAAGGAAATATTCCAAGGTTGGCACAAGAGGCATGGGAGGGAACCAGCTCAGATTTATACAATCACAGAATGGTTTGGGTTGGAAGGGACCTTAAAGCTCATCTCCTTCCATCCCCTGCCATGGGCAGGGACACCTTCCACTACACCAGGTTGTTCCAAGCCCTGTCCAGCCTGGACTGAAGACTTCCAGGAATCCACAGCTTCTCTGGGCAACATATGCCAAGGCCTCACCACCCTCCCAGGGAGGAACTCCTTCCCAATATCCCATCTAATCCTGCCCTCTGGTAGTTGGAAGCCATTTCCCCTTGTCCTGTCCCTTCAGGCCCTTATCCAAAGTTCCTCTCCAACTCTCCTGGAGTCTCTTTAAGCACTGAAAGGGGCTGGAAAGTCTCTCTGGGGCCTTCTCTTGTCTGGCTCTGATTTGTCTTAAACTCTTCTTCACCTTCTCTCCTGGCCTTGGACGAGGGCAGCCCAAGCCATTCCCTGGGGATATCCTTGCCCTGGGCCTTTCCCTCACATCCCAGTGGGAATCAATCTTGACTGATGTGAGGACATGGGACCACTGCCTGTAGCCTGGGACTCCAGTCCCGGCCTCCAAGCACATCCCTGCCTGTCCTCACAGGACTGAATTGTGCTGCCCTGCCTGTGTCGACTTCTACCGCTGGGTGATGGTGCTGGTCACCGGTGGCATCGCCATTGCCGCTGTCACCACGCTGTGCTGCATCATGGTGTGGCCCATCCGGATCCGCTACCGTGAGTGGGGCTGAGGGCTTGGGGGCAGCCCAGTGTGGGGCTGGGGGCACTCGGAACCCCGTGGTCAGTGCCAGCCTCAGCTGAAGCCGCAGTGTCTTTGCAGATGGCCCCAGTGGGGCAGCACTGGGAGGCCTGTCATCACTGGGCTGGCAGTGGCCACGCTTGCAGGGGAACCCTCATGGTAGGACACGGGGCAGGGCCATTGTCCCGCTTCCACTGCTGCCCCCACAGAGGGGTTGTGTGTGCTTGCTGTGCCCTTCTGAGGAGCAACACGCCCCTGGCCTGGTCATGGCCACGCTGGCCCTGAGCCTGCAAGGGGTGTCATGGGCAGCTCCATGTGCTGGCAGCAAATATGGGAGACAGTGGGGTGACCTTTGCCAGGCTGGGGAGCCAACACCCCTGCTCAGTGTCTGTTCTGCCTCTGTGGGTGTCTGTGCCTTGCTGTGGGGTAGGGGAACAGGACCGATCCCTCGTGCTGCTTGGGGTCCTGCTGAGTCAGGCTCCTGGTGCTAGCAGAAGAGTCCAGGAGGGCCAGGCCAGCACCTGTGAGTCACTCCATGCTGCCATCTCTCCTGATCTGTCCCTTCCTCCTCTTGCTCCAGGTGCTGTCGGCCTGCAGGGGCTGAGCAGCGCTCCCACCCCTGGAAGTGGCACTGGGTATGCTGAGGGAGAGAGCCAGAGCAGCATCGTCAACTGACCGTGATTGTGTCCTTGGCCACTGTGTCCTCAGGGCTGTGTCCGAAGCCACCACGGTGCCACACTCAGTCTGGAGGGTCCCCCACACTGGGGGCCACAGGGCTCTGGGGAAGGGGGTGACCCCGACCCTGTTTCCTTGCACTGGACTCGTATTCCCACCCTGGACTCATGTCCCTGTCCTGGACCCTCGTGTCCCAGGCCCCACCGGGCCGATGAAGGCTGTCCATGGTGTGGTGTGACGGGTGCAGGGTCACCTGTCACCTCTCACCTGCACAATGAACACTAGAAGGGCCTAGGCCAGGCCGGGGCAGCCCCAGAATAAGGGGGAGCCAGCCCGAGGTTTTAACCTGCTTTTGTAAGGTCAATACACACAAACGGCACTTTATAAAGGAGGAGAAAAAGGAAAGGAAAAAAACAACCGCAGCGCTGATAGCCCTGGGATGGGGGTGGGCTCCCCTCTGGGGTGCGGGGCGCCACAGCTGAGGCTGGAGCGTTTGGGTTGCGCACGGGGGTTCGGGGGGAGCCCAGCGCTGCTCCTGCCCGACCTCTTGGAGAGGAGCGTCCGGAGGGGCGGCGGGCAAGGACGGGCCCGCACCGGCCAACCATGGCGGGGCCGCACACGGAACGGGGCCACGGAGCAGCGCTGGACACACTTGATTGGTTCGTGCGCGCTACCCCGCCCCGCCCTCTGAGACAGGACAGCCAATGGGAGAGGCCCGCGCGCGGCGAGGGGTGGGGACTCAGAGAGAGAGAGAGACCGATACAGCGAGGGGGAGAGGGAGAGGGAGAGAGAGAGAGAGACCCTGTGTGTGTGTGTGTGACCATGTGTGTGACCATGTGTGTGACCATGTGTGTATGTGAGAGAGACCGTGTGTGTGTGTGTGACCATGTGTGTATGTGAGAGAGACCGNGTGTATGTGAGAGAGACCGTGTGTGTGTGTATGTGAGAGACCCTGTGTGTGTGTATGTGAGAGACCCTGTGTGTGTGTGTGTGTGACCATGTGTGTGTGTGACCCTGAGTGTGTGACACTGTGTGTGACCCTGTGTGTCTGTGTGTGCGTGTCCCCATATGTATGTGTACATGTGTGCACTCTGTGTGTTTGTGTGATGTGTATGTCTCTTGTCTCCATGTGTCCACTCTGTGTGTTCACACATCTGATGTGTGCGAGACCTTGTGTGTGGTCTGTGTGTGCTCTGCGTGTATGTGAACCTGTATGTGTCCATAGATGGCATCTACATGATCATGTGTTAGTGTGTACCGGGGTGTGCCCACATGCGTGTGCAGGGATGTGCTGTGTGCACACAAGGTGCACGCAGGCAGGTGCTGGGGGGGTGTGTGCATTACCCATGGGTTGGGCTGGGTTGGGAGGGTCCTCAAAGTGCGTCATGGCCAGGGACACCTTCCACTGTCCCAGGCTGCTCCAAGCCCTGTCCAACCTGGCCTTGGACACTCCCAGGGATCCAGGGGCAGCCACAGCAGCTCTGGGCACCCTGTGCCAGGGCCTGCCCAGCCTCACTGCCAACAATTCCTTCCCAATCTCCCATTCAGCCCTGCCCTCTGGCAGTGGAAGCCATTCCCTGTGTCCTGTCCCTCCATCCCTTGTCCCCAGTTCCTCTCCAGCTCTCCTGGAGCCCCTTTAGGCCCTGCAAGGGGCTCTGAGCTCTCCCTGGAGCCTTCTCTTCTCCAGGTGAGCACCCCCAGCTGTTCCAGCCTGGCTCCAGGGCAGAGGTTCTCCATGGGCCTCCTGTCCATGCACATACAGGTCTGTGTGTGCACCCTCGATGGGCTGTCATGGAGCCCCTGCCATGAGGGCTGTGGGGTCGTGTGTGCACAGCAGGACACAAGTATGGCATGAGAGGGGGTGCAGCGGGCCGGGGGGTGTGACAGAGTGTGGCCAAGGGCAGGGAGTGACACCCCGAGTCTGGCCGGTGTGGGGGAATAGAACGCGGGCCGGGCGGATGGCGTGAGAGTGCAGTGGGCGTGCGGAGTGCAGCCCCCTCGGGCCGGCCCGGGTTTATGGCCGTTCCTCGCTGCGAGAAGGGCGTTATCAGCCGCGGTCCAGAGAGCAGGGGGTGAGCCAGGCTGTGTCCGTGGCCTTCGCACCTGCCCCAGGGCCCGCGGGGGGGCCGCGGTCTCGGCTCTGCCCAGCGCCCCCGGCCCGGCCGCGCCCCCTCCCCACTTCCCTCTGGGGGTCCCCGTCCCACGACAGAAACCCCGGGGCGAGAGGTGGACGTGCCCCCAGGACTGCCTGGCGTTGGGGGCCAGGGCAGGAGGGAGGGGAGCGGGTTCCGGACGGACGATGTTGTGCGGTGTCCCGGGTTTGCGGAATGCCCGTGGGTTGCGGGGTGTCCGTAGAACCGCGCAATGGCACAGGATTGCACAGTGCCGCGGGACCGTGGCTGTGCCGCTCTGGTTCTCAGCACTGCTGGGGCTGGAGTGCATTTGCGGCTCTTTTGGGGGGCAGGTGGCTGGTCCCGCACTCCCCCGGGGGCTGGGCTGAGGCTCACCCCGCGCAGCCCTGGTGCCTCCTGGGCTGGGGCTGCCCGCCGCTCCCAGCGAACCTGCCGCGGCCGCCCGGCCCCGCCCGCTGCCCTTCTTCGTGAGGAGGAGGAGGAAGAGGAGGAGGAGGTAACAGCGGAGCAGGAGCGGCGCTGGAAGGAGTGGAGAGGGACAGCTCCGACGGGACGGGGCGCCCCGGCTGTGCCCCCCAGCAGGTACCTCGCGGGGAGCGCGGGGCCGGCCCAGGACGGGGCTCTGGGGCCGCGCGTGGGTTCGGGATCGCGGCCGCGTTCTCGTCCTCCCTGGAGCCAGACCGGCCACGCACTCCCGCACCCAGCACTGGCCGTCAGCTGGGCCGGCACCCCCCGGTCCAGGGATCACTTTCCCCATAACCCGCCGGTACAGGGTCACCATTTCCCCCGTCACCCCAGCCTCCGCTGCCCACGGGGGTCGCAGCCAGCACATGACACCATGGGACAGGCAAAGGGGTCATGCGGCCGGGTGAGCTCTGCCGTCCCGGTCCTGGTGTGGCCTGAGCCCGTCCCCGTGTCCTCCCTGGTGGAGGGACAGGTTCGGATCTGCTATGCTGCAGGAATAGACTGGCCCCACAACCTGCCCCCTCTCCCCCAGCTGTCGGACTCATCCCTCATGCCGGCGAAGCTGAGGCGTGGCAGGCGGGAGGTGCTGGGGGAGAAGCAGTGGTGGAGCCTGGAGGAGAGGGAAAGTGCCCATCTGAGGCAGCCCAAGCTCACCAGGTGGGTGCTGCACCTCACGGGGACACATCCCGCACCCCAGTCTCACCTCCCACCTGTGCCCCTCGAGTCACCTCTTCCGATAACCTCCTTCCAGATCCAGGACCTATGAGTCCTCCTGCAAGGAGACAGAGCAGGCAGCCACGGGCAGGCAGGGACCCCCATCTCCCTCGGTAAGTCTTGGGGTACTGGAGCTGAGGAGCAGGACCCCAGTGCCAGCCCCAGCCCCTTGGCTGGACGCTCTCTTGGGGCAGGGACCGAGGGAGGGCTTGTCCTGGTTCCGTGGCAGACGTGGTGGTGGAGCAAGGGGCTGCAGTGTGCCTGCAGTGCCGGCCCCAAGCACCATCCCCCCGATCTCCGCAGCTGAGAAAGCAGGACAGCAGCTACCGCCGGGCCTTCGGAGAGCTCGCTGAGCAGGACGTGCTGCTGGGCTGCTTCTCATGCGCCTGGCAGAGAGAGGTGCCCTACCACGGCCGCCTCTATGTGTCCTCCCGCCACATCTGCTTCCACTCCAACCTCCTGCTCAAGGACATCAAGGTGGGCTGGAGTGGGCGTGGGGCCGGCAGCACAGGCAGGGGCACAGATGGCAGCCGGGAACACAGTGACATAACCCGTCTCTCCCGGCACAGGCCGTGGTCCCTGTCGCCTCCATCTCAGCCCTCAAAAAGACCAACACGGTGCTGCTGGTGCCCAACGCGATCAGCATCCGCACGGCCAAGGGGGAGAAGGTGAGACTGGGGGACAGCCTCACCTGGGGCTATTTGGAGAGTCGTGGTCTCCATGGGCTCTGGGCCGTGACCAAAGGGACAACTCATGCACAAATCCCTTTCCTACTCTTTGGCAGTTCCTCTTTGTGTCCCTGCGCCAGCGAGAGGCCACATACCAGCTCTTGAGGTCGGTCTGCAAACACCTGCAGGTATGCAGGGACTGGATGGGGAGGGGGGCTCCATCCATCCATTGCAGGGCACCTCCCTTCATCTCTCCTTGCCCAGGACAGCAGCCAGAGCCCTCGAGACTCCGTGAGCAATGAGGAAACCCTTAGGAAGTCTCAGGTAAGACCAGGGAATGGAGGGCAGGAGGGTACAGCAGGAGGAGGGGTGGTCCCAGATCCCTGGATGAAGTGGGCTGGGTGCAGTGGCCCCTGGCAAGACATGGGGAGGGGGGGGGGAAACATGAAAAGCCCCAGCCCAGGGCAGTGCAGACCCAAAGACCCTTTCTTCTTGTCGGTGACACAGGTCCCATCAGGTCCTGTCATGTCCCCATGGCAGTGGGGCAGGTGCCTTGGGGACAGACATCATGACTGCGGCTTGTCCTCTTCCAGATCTCGAGCCAGTCAGACCGGGAGCAGAGCACCCCAGAGCCCAACAGCCTCCACGAATCCCTTGGTGAGCGGCTACCCTGGTGCAGCCCCCGCACGCTCACAGCCTTGCTCGCATCCCCGGCCGCATTCGTGCCCCACTGGCAGCTCCTGGGCTCTGTTCCTCCTCCCCAGACACGCATGGCCTGGGAGGGGCCACGCGCCCCCCCCCCCCCCCCCCCCCCCCCCCCCCCCCCCCCCCCGCGCGCGCGCGCGC
>VWYP01025811.1:0-26598 GCA_013400435.1 Pycnonotus jocosus | reverse complement strand
AGCTCCAGGGAGTGCAGGATCGGCTCGTTGTGGCCCCGTATGCCTCCAGGACACCAAGACCCCTCCCTGGGGCATTCATCGAGTGTCTCCTGTAACCTGCAGATAAGCCAAATTCGAGATCAAGGCAAGCGGAGGACGAGGATGACGGGGTGGCCCTGCTAGTACCCAGCAGCAGCGAATGGGTGCCCTCAGCAGAGACACGTGGCCTTTGGGGTGGGTCCGGGGGCTCGGGATGGGGGGATGATCCGGGGGGTTTACACCCTGGCAGAGCTGAGCACAGACTCTCAGTGCCACTAACACTGCCTTGTCCTGGCAGGGGGACCCCATAGCGTGCTCTGGGCCTGGGCCAATGCACTTTGGTCCCGGATAAACCCCCAGCTGAGCCCTCTCAACATCATCATCATCATCTACCTGCTGCTGTGAGTCCCCAGGACCTGCCCACACCCCCAGTCCCCATCCCTACTGAGCCCTGACGCAGCCTCTCCAGGGTGGCAGTGGCAGGCCAGGGTTCCTGCACTTTCCCTCAGACACCCATCCCCAGGGGGAGCACACGGGAGCCTGGCCGTGGCACTGCTCCTGCCCCATGTCGCCACCCTGTGCCCCCTGGCTAACCCTGGCCTGTCCTCAGCATGGTGGCCTTGCTGCTGTCCTCGGGGTACATTGGTCTGCGCATCGCAGAGCTGGAGCAGCAGCTGGCGTTTGTGGGGGCTTGGCCAGAACTCAACCTGTCACAGCAGTGAGTGGTGGGGTGGGGGGGGGGTCTCTGTCCCCAGCAGAGACTCCCCCTCACTCTGCCTCCCCCCAGGTACAAGACAACATGAAGCCATTGAGGACCATCACCAGAGCTGCAGCTGGGGGGTCAGGGGGCTCAGGGGCCGCTCTGAGCCCTTCCTTGGCCTCTCACGGGGGGCTCTGTCACCAAGTGCCTTCCAGCCCCCCACGATGCCTGCGAAGCCCATGTGGACTGTGAGGTTCCATCTTGCTCCCCCTGTCTGCCCACTCTGAGCAGCAGCAGAAGAGACCCAGGGAGCTCTTGGCAGGGCATAGAGCAGGGAAGGGGGGCTGGAGTCAGCACCAATCCCCACCCAGCCCTCCCTACCAAGGAGGGGCAGGCAGAGGGGGCCAAGTCCCAGGCAAGGCAGGGGCACAGAGAACAGAATATTCTATTAATAAAATTAATAAAATCTGTATTATATTAATACTTATTTGCTGGGCCAAATGCCACAGGATGAGCATGAACCAGTCCCCCATCATCCACTCCCTGCTCCCCAGAACAGACCAGGACACAGCAGGACCAGGAGCTTTGACTCTGTCTGGTGTGGGGAGGCAGCTCCAGGTGCTGATGTCCCAGTGGTCCAGGGAGCAACAGAAGACCCTGAGTAGTCCCCTGGGGAGCTGACTGCTGGTGACAATGGGAGACAGAGGGGAAGGGGGCAGTGTGGGCGCACCAGGAAGCCCCAGGGCCCTGCAGCAGGCCAGGCTCTGGCTCTTACCCTGCTTCTTCCCTAGGATGGGGCTCACCTGCCAGAGGAAGAGGTTCCAGCAGGTGCAGGGTCACAGGTACACCATGAGGACACTGGGTTCCCACAGGTTCTGAGCATAAGCTGGGGATGGGAGCAGAGCTGGGGGCACAGCAGAACCTGCACCCCACGAAGAATCCACCCAGCCCAAAGCCCTAGAGCTTAATCTCATTCTGGGCCAGCTAAGGGGTCCTGGGGCTTCCCCCAGGCACCACGGTGGGGAAACTGAGGCACTGACAGCTGCTTTCTCTGTGCCATTTCCTGGGCCATCCCTTCTCCAGACCCACAGCTCAGCTCCATGCATGGGGCAGCAGCAGTGGGTGATGCCAAGGTCAGGGATCCTCCTCTTCCTCATCCTGCTGCTCAGCTCCATGGATTGGCTCTGCTCCACACTACCCACCCCAGGGAGGTCTTCCAGCAACAGGCCTGGTCCCCACAGCATAATACACAAGTCACTGCGGGGAGAGAGCTGCCAGGGTTCCATGTCCCTCCCGAGGGCAGCAACAAGGCACAGGTGTGGGGGCACAGGGCTGTATCCCACTGGAAAGGTGTCCCCTGTCCACAGGGCTCCAGTGTCCAGGGAGGGCACCCCCCACGTGAGGATCCCACCTGCATGGGGACAGCAGGACCAAGGGTCTCTGCACCCCCAACCTCACTGCAGCCATCCCCTGGCAACTGCCCCACACCAAGGAGGGGCTGTGCTAGGCCAGGGGCCCCCTTTTCCTCCTTCCTGCCATGCCGAGGGGCACAGGGCAGGGCAGGGCAGGGAGCTGTACCCTTTTCCAGCAGCAGGAAAGCAAACAAAAGTGGGAAGCTGGGAGCAATAAACTTCAGGTGAGAGCTGTGCCAAGAAAGTTGGTACCTGCAGAGGTGGGGTGGGGACCCTGGGGACTTGCAGCACCTTTCGCTGTGGAGAAGCAAAGTGGAACCATGGAGACCAATCCCAATAAATTCACAACCTGTTTAATGCCAGTTCAATTGCTTTACATGGAAAAGTTACAGCGTGCTCCATGTTTGTCTTCCATCACATGACATCTGGGATACAACGATGCCACAGACTCTGTCACCCAGCTCTGGGAGGACCCTGTGCCTGAGCCAGTGCCCACAGGTCACGCACACTGACACATCACCTCGGCTCTGCCCTCTTCCCTGTTGAGCAGCAGGTGACAGTGACAGTATCACCCTGAGACACTTGCACACACCCATCTCCACACGGATACAACTGGGAGCTCCTGCCTGGTAGCTGGGAGCAGGGCAGAGAAGGTGGCTCTACTGGGCTCTGACAGCCAGGTCAGGGTGAGCAGCCTGTTCTTGCCATGCTGTCAACCAATGTGTGTGGCCACAGAACAGCCCTGGCCTTGGAATCACCAGCCTCCTTGCCAAGTGCAAGAAGAGAAGCCACCACAAGCTAACCTGCTCCCAAGGCAGACAGAAAAGTGAGATGACAAAAGATGTAGTTTGAGAAAATCCTTGGAAAGAGGGAACAATGGTGAGGGACAGAGCAATGAGGAGCTATCCCTGCTCTACAGCTGGGAGCACTGGGTAGTGGCTGCAGTGCCCACCTGGCACTGCCCACCCCACAGCACTGCCACTCCCCTCAGCAGCTTCTGGGACTCCTTGAGGAAGTTCCCCCATCACAGGGTGAAAAACAAATCCACTCCTGTTGTGAGCCCCAGGGCACTAGGGAGCCCAGTGCCTGGCTCCCTCCTGCTCCAGAATGGGCTGAGACCTGTGTGCCCCCAACCCAAGCACCTACACCTTCCCAGAGGAGAAAGCAGCGTGTCCTGGCAGTCTGCACAGTGCTATTTAGCAGGAGTCAATCCACAACAGGAAAACCCACAGCACAGCCACCAGCCTCCCCAGGCCCCCTGAATGGCCCTTTCCACAAGTGATGACACCCACGACAGACCACCACTTGCTTCAGGTGACCCTTTGCTTCAAACCCATTCCCCAGCTTAATGATCCAACTAAATTTGACACCTCCTGGGTGCTTTGAGGTGCTCCCAACCAGTGGTGATGTAGAACAGTGCCTACAAGTGGAACAAGCAACACAAGACAAGCCTGGGAGTGACTTCAAATCATGCCTCATATCCCACAGGCAGAGCTACACTAAAGCAGTTGCAGTCAAACAGTGTTTCAGAAACTCCACAGAAATTCCATTTTGGTGGCAAGTGAGACTGTGAGATGACAAAGTGGCCTGTGGGCCAGGGAGATTCAGAGCTGCCAGGGGGCTCCCCGCACACCAGCTCCTCACCAGTGACTCCCAGAATGTGCGACACAGGTGCAGCACCACCAGCCTGATCCAGGCACTGGTGTGATGGCACATGTGGTGAACTGTGTATTGGCCTTCTCAGACCTTGGCTCACCCTAAGGATACTTATGGTACTGGGGACAGACAATCATATTCTTACCCTATTTTAGGGAAAGAAGGGAGAGAAGACAAAAAACAAAGAAAAAAAAAAAAAAGAAAGATAAAGCATTACCTATGCAATCTTACAGAGAAAGGATAAGTCTATATACACAGCCAGGGAATTCCACATGGGAACAGGAAGCAACGCTGGGAGAGGGCACGAGGCAGGCAGGACCTGGGCAGGGCAGGCACAGTTCAGATGGAACAGGCTGTGCAGCTTCACAGCTTCTTAAATTAAAAGCACCACACACACACACACAGAGCATTTGTGTTACATCCCAAGGGCTCCAATACCAGCCAGCACTCTTGTCCCATACAACCTAAAAACCCCAAACCACACACCAGAACTCAACAGCAGGGCCCTGTCAGGGACTTGGAGATAACAAAAAAGCAACACTAGAGCCCTGCTTCAGGAGAACCCCTGTTCCAGAGAGAAAAAGCCCTGCTCATCCCAAAAGTCAGATCTTCAGGATTTGTTTTTGTTCTCAAACGCATCCCAACTGCTTTTGGCCTCAGGGAGACTCCACAGCAAGGTATCCACCTGGTGGCAGGGAAGGAAGCTTCACATGCACAGGTGGTTGGGTGGGTTTCTTTTTTTATAAAGTCCTTGCTTCTCCTCTCTGGTAACTCCCAGGATCAGCCCAGAAATATGAAATAGCAATTGCAGAACTTCCTGAACCTGCTCCCTTACACGTGAAGCTTTTTCAAGTCTCCTCCAAAGTTTAGAGCCCCACAGCGTATTTGTTTGGAGGCAGCTGTCAAGCATGCCAAAAAAATCAAGCTGTCTTATGGAATGATCATGTCAAGTACTACAGTACCTGTCTGGGGGGGAAAGAAATAAAGAAAAAAACCAGAAAATAGGCAGTTCTCCAGCTTCTTCCTGGAATGGGGATACCAGGCTATGAACAAAGCCCTTAGATGCCCAGCCTGGAGCTGTGCCGCTCGCACCAGCTGTACCAGACCAGTCTGGCTGGCTCCTGCCTCCAGAGATGTCACTCTAGGACACAGACCAGCACATCAAACCCCTTCCCACAGCAGCAAGGATATGCTCCTCTCTTGCAGGAGGCACACCACGGCAGTGGGGATGGCCTCGGTTCAGTCTCAAAGGTCCATGTCACACGAGTCCTCCCCAGTACCATCCTGACAGCTGGAGGATGCTGGGTTAATATTTCTCTTGTACCCATTTCCCTTTATGAAGGATAAATCCAATAACCTTTGGCAGTTCCCTCCCCTCCCCACCCCATCCCAAATACTGCCCAGCCCTGTGGGTCACAAGCACATATTTAATGAGCTGGGTCCTCCTCCAGTCCCACAGCTCTCCTTCCCCTTGGCTGGGCTCCAGGGGTCCATGCACGCTGAGGGAGTGGTCTGATCCTGGAATGTCAGGCTGTAGGTTTCCGGGGCACAGGGAGGGGGTTTATCGTATCCTGGTGAAGAGGTTGAGCACAGATACAGACTCCTGACAAGAGAAGACAGAGCAGGGGGTAAATAGGTGTTACTCCGCATGCTTCTGGGCTGGTTTGTTTTTAATCTGATATCTCTAGCTCAGGGCATGATCCCAGCTCACAAATCAAAGTCCAACACCATAAATATAGTCATGGGTTTCTTCCCAGATGGTAACAAATGTGCAGCTGGCCAGAGTGGCATTCCCAGAGCTCTGCGGGCAGCTGTACCCCAGAGATGGCAAGAACTGGGGGACCCCCAGAGCAATGCCAGCTCACCCCAGTCCCCTCCTCCAAATCTCACTGCCAGGTACCCAAGAAAGGTCTCAGAACATCAGGCACATCTGCTTTTGGTGATGGTGAGTTGTCACTGGCAGAATCCATGACCCCATTTTCATCCAGATCCCCATTTTAAGCAGTTTTGTAAGGAGGCAGGGGATAATCATGGAATCACAGAATGGTGTGGGCTTTGAGGGACCTTAAAATTAATCTCCTTCCACCCCCTGTCATAGGTTGCTCCAAGCCCTGTCCAATCTGGCCTTGGACACCCAGGGATCCAGGGGCAGCCACAGCTGCTCTGGGCAACATGCACCAGGGCTCCCCACCCTCCCAGGGAAGAATCCCCTCCCTCCCTCCCTTTCCAATATCCCATCTAACCCTGCCCTATGGCAGTGGGAAGCCATTCCCCTTTTCCTGTCCCTCCAGGCCCTGGTCCAAAGTCCCTCTCCAGTTCTCTCGGAGCCCCTTTAGGCAGTAAAAGGGGCTGTAAGATCTCCCTGGAGCTTTCTCATCTCTAGCTGGACACCCTCAGCTCTCCCAGCCTGCTGAGGCCCCTGAAATGCTGCTCCGCTCTGCTCAGCAGCCCTGGACCAGCCTGCAGAGGGATGTTGTGTCACATATGCCTTGAGCACACAGGGCGACTTTTTACTCAAATCTCAGCAAAGCTGAATCCTTCACTGCCCCAGCCCTTAATCTGCAGGAAGGGATCAAAGAGGAGGCAGCAGAACAGAACCAACGTGGCCTGAGTTCCCCCAGGCAGCTGCCCCCATGCCTGGCATTACCTTTGTCGAGCGAGTTTTACTGAAGACATTCCAGAAGCGCAAGGTTTCGTCTCCAGCTCCTGTGACAATGGCCTCCCCATCAGGGGACATTGCCTAAAGACAAGACAACAACCTTTAGCACCTGTCACATTTTTGAGGCTGAAAACAAGTCTTTGTTGGAATGCAGGAGAGATTTAACTCTCCTTCCTACTCAGTGGTGAGAAACCAGCTACCTCTGCTTCCAGGTGCCTCATGCAGCCTCAGGTGCACTTTGGTCACTTGCACCTTATGGTGCAGCTATGGGACACATGGAAAGAATGTTGTGAAAAGAATACTTGGGTTAAGAAATCCAAGCCATGTGTAACTGAGGCTGTTCCTCCCAGGTTTATCAACATGCCCGAAGGCAGGAAAATTACATGACTGGATTTTCTGGCTGTATTGGTTGTTCACATTGGGATCTACCTCCCAAAACATTATCAGCATTTGTCAGCTCTGTCATGAGCTGCTGATACCCCCATGTAACAGTAACAGCAGATATGAGATGGATCGGGATTACCCACAACAAATGTTTAATTCCCTGGGAAACAGTCATTAGTGAAGAGGTGTGGAAGTCTTCAGGGAGCAAGGAGAGAAGCTTGTGCTTCGTAAAATTACAGAATCCCAGAACGTTTTGGGTTGGAAGTTCATCTCATTCCACTCCCTTCCACTATCCCAGGTTGCTCCAAGGCCCAGTCAACCTGGCCTTGGACACTTCCAGGGATCCAGGGGCAGCCACACCTGCTCTGGGCAACTGGTGCCAGGGCCTCACCACCCTCATAGGAAGAATTTCTTCCCAATTTCTCATCTAACCCTGCCCTGTGGGAGTCTGAAGCCATTCCCCCTCATCCCACTATTCCAGATCCTTTTCCAAAGTCCTTCTAAAGCTCTCCTGGAGCCTTTTTAGGCACTGGAAGGTCTCCCAGGAGCCTTCTATTCTCCAGGCTTAGAAGAGTTTTCTTAGAAGAAAACTCAGACATTTCCTCAGGAGAGTTTGGCAGGCTTTGCTGTCATTAACAAAGCCTCATATTTCCATAGCAGCAAATGAAAGTGTCCCTTGCAGGCACAGAAACGCAACACGGTTTTCCACTGCTCATGGGGAGTGTTCACATTCCCATCCAGGCAGCTTATGGTACCACTGGCACTGCTGCTTTGGGTCCCATCTGAGCACACCTATAGCCAGGTGAGCAGCTACAGAGCCAAGGCCATCACTCACCAGATACAGGACTCGGTAAGAGTGCCCTGTGAGCTTTGCTACTTGAGTTAATGAGGGGTATTTCCAGACGAGGATCTGGTTCTGGGAGTATCCGTGGGTGCTCACCTGAAAGGGGAGAGGGGAACATGCATCACAGAATCATGCAATTGTTAAGTCTGGAAAAGACCTCCATGATCATCTGGTTTAAAACTCTACAGACTACACCACTGCTTTGGGCAGCCCATTCCAGTGCCTGACCACTATGAAGAAATTTTCCCAATATCCAATCTAAACCTCCCCCGGTGCAACTTGAGGCCATTTCTTCTTGTGCTGTCACTTGTTACCTAGAAGAGGAGCCTGAATTTCACCTGGCTCCACTGTCCTGAGAGAAGGTCCTCCCTGAGCCTCCTTCTTTCCAGGCTGGAGTCCCTCAGCTTCCTCAGCTGCTCCTGAACAGACTTGTGCTCCAGCCCCTTCCCAGCTCTGTTCCCTTCTCCATACATGCTCCAGCCCCTCACTGCCTTTCTTGTTGTGAGGGGCCCAAAATTGACTCCAGCACTTGAGGTGCCTCAGCAGTGCCCAGCACAGGGGGGCAGTCACTGCCCTGGTCCTGCTGGCCACACCATTGCTGGTACAAGCCAGGATGCCCTTGTCCTCCTTGCCCACCTGGACACACCTGGCTCATGCTCAGCCATGCTTCCCAACACAGGGCAGCTCAGCAGCAGCTGCACAGGGAAGGACTCACCAGCTCGTTGGCGTGTTTGGACCAGGCCAGGTTGCACACCTGGGAGCCAGTGTCGATGCACTGTAGGGGCTGCCCCGTGAGTGTGTTCCAGAAGCGGATGCAGCGGTCAGCTGTGCCCCCACCCGAGGCCAGGAGCCCGTGCTGGTGTGGGGACCAGGCAATGGCTTTGACTGCTGCCAGGTGCTCTGTGTATTGTTGGACGGGACTCAGGCTGGAGTGATTCCAGACAAGGAGCTGGCAGAGAGAAGAAACATGATCAGAACTGTGCCTCAGTCATGTGTCCACTACACCCATGAACCACAATGGGACCGATGAGGGCAGTTGGACAACAAGCTGATTTCCCACAGCTCTGCCCAGACACACACAGCTCCACTCTGCACTTCACAGAATCATGGAATGGTTTGGGTGGGTTAAAGCTCATTCAGTTCAAATCCCTGCCACGGGCAGGGACACCTTGTACTAAAACAGGTTGCTCTTAGCCCCATCCAACCTGGCCTTCAACACTTCCAGGGATGGTGCAGGCACAACCACCCCAGCACTACACTCAGCTGAGGAGCTGTCCTAGCCTCAGGCCACATGGCAGGAACAGGCCCTAAGCTAAGGGAATAAATCTAAAGAAACAGCATCACTGAAGGGGGCCTCAGACCCTTCTGTTGCCTTTCTGGCTGTATCATTCCAGAACACATCTAGAAATCTGCTCAGTTCATTAGGAGTCATTCTCAGCAGGAGGAACTCAGTCCAACCATGTTGTCACACAGGCACTGGGCACATTCCCTACCTAGCAACCCACTCCAAAGGGCTTGGAATACTGCTTTTTTGTGACAGATGCTTCTCCCATATGGTGCTCAGTAAGCTGCAAGCCTGTATTACAGGTATGAGAACTCATGGAGCTCTACCTCAGGTTCCTGCTGCACCAAACATTACTGCAACAAACCTGACCATACACTACTCAAACAAAGCCAGGAAGGGCAGCTTAGCAGTGGCTTTGTTGAACACAACCCCCTGAGCTAAGCTAGATATTTAATTAGCCAAATACAGAAGCTAAATTAAATTTGCCATTTTCATTTTATTAGGAAGACTGAGTAGAAGCTTAGCATGATTTATGTTTGGTCACAGTCCAACAACCAAAACTAAAGTCCTTTTCAGAGAGGCCAAACATCCTTAAAGAATCACTAAACCATTAAGGTTGCAGAAGACCTTTAAGATCAAGTCCAACCTTTGACTTAATCCCACCGTGCCCAGCAAACCATATTGCAAAGTGCCCTATCCACTTGTTTTTTGAACATTTCCAGGAATGGCAACTCCCACACTGCCCTGGGCAGCCTGTTCCAATGCTTAACCACTCCTTCAGCCAAGAAATTTCTCCCTAATCATAGAATAGAACAATGGTTTGGGTAGGAGGGAACCTCAAAGCCCATCTAGTTTCATCCCCTGCAATGGGCAGGGACACCTTCCACTAGACCAGATTGCTGCAAATCCTGTCCCACCTGGCCTTGAACATTTCCAGTGACATAATAACATCCAACCTGAACCGCTCCTGGTGCAACTTGACAACATTTCCCCTTGCCCGAGAAAGAAAGGGGGTGTGACATTTCCTGTGACCCCTCAGAAGAAATGTACCTTATTATCATTCCCTCCAGAGGCCAGGAGCTGGTGGTCCGTGGACCATTTGAGCCCACAGACCTCCTGCCTGTGTCCCTGGAGTCGCCGCTCAGACTGCAGGGGTGGGGTGCGGATGTCCCGCTGCAGGATCATCCTGTCCCGGCTCCCGGATGAGAGCTGGTCCGCGTTCCATGCCAAGGCACCTGCAACAGGGGCAGAGCTTCAGAGGGTGCTGAAGGAGTCATGCACTCAGAGAATCACTGAGGCTGCAAAAGACCTCTAAGGTCACCAATCCAACCATCAACTCAGCACCACCACCATATTCACCACCAAACCATGTCCTCAAGTGCCACATCCACATGTCTTTTAAACACTTTTCAAGCATTGTGACTCCACTATTGCCCTAGCAATGTTCTAATGATTTATAACCCTTTCTGTGAAGAAATTTACCAATATCCAATCTAAACCTCCTCTAGCACAACTTGAGGGCATGCCCTCTCATCCTGTGCCTTGCTCACCTGGGGAGAAGAGGCCAACCCCACCTGACTCTACCCTCCCATCAGGGAGCTGTAGAGAGCCAGAAGGTCATCCCTGAGCCTCCTTTTCCCCAGGCTGAGCCCCTCCAGCTCCTTCAGCTGTCTCTGGTGCTTCGGCCCTTTCCCCAGCTCTGTTCCCTTCTCTGGACATGCTCCAGCCCCTCAATGTCTTCCTTGTTTTGAGAGATCTAAAACTGACTCCAGAATTTGAGATGGGATCTCAGCAGTGCTCAGCACAGAGGGATGGTCGCTGCCCTGCTCCTGCTGGCCACATTGTCAAGCCCAACCCTTCCAGCCCTCCAGCAGTTGGTAAGTAAAATGCANAAAAAAAAAAAAAAAGCCTAACAAACCTCAAACCACTCCTTACAGACCTCCCCCCTTACATGCACTCTCTGGAGTCCTAGATCAGGACACAAATAGAGGTTCCCCTGAACAGACTGACTGCAGGTATCACCAACCCCACTTCACAGTGCAGTAAAACACAGGAACGGATCTTCAAAGGTGCATGGATTTCCCAAATCTCACCCCAAAGTTTAGATTCACAACACCTCTGAATAAAAAACCAACCAAAACAGCCTCCCAAAAAAGGGAACTGGAAATCTCAGTGTGAAGCTGCCAGCAGGGTTGAAATCGGAAGCCAGAAGCAGTGCAGAGATGTTGCAACCAAACCCAAAAAGCCTCAAGCAAGGAGGAAACCTGCTGTAACACCCAACCACCCAGATCAGAACACCAGAGTTGTGAGAGGATAATATTTTGAACCGGCTCAAGACACAGCAGGGGATAAACACCAATTCTGCTACTCTTGAGTTCTCTATTTCCATCAGATTCCTGGCTAACAAAGTTCCATCAGGAAGGAGAGATCCCTGAGAACCCTCTGCTTCCCCACTCCTTACCAACTCTGGCTGTGTGTCCCTCCAGCATGGAGAGCTTCTTTCCTGCAGCTGCATCCCAGATCTGTACAAAGCCCTTGTGAGTACCAACGGCCACCAAGTTTCCCTGGACAAACAGAGAGCCAGGATCAGTACAGCCAGGAAGTACAGCCAGAAAACTGAAAGTTGAGGAAAAGACTTGACATAAATCCCACGAGATGGAAAGCATCCAGAGTTCTTCCATCTTACATATTTTTCCCTACTGAGAGGCCCAAGCAGCCTGTCTGGAATATATTTATTGTAACATTTTATTGTCAAGAGCTGAAGAAGCAAACTGGCTTCTTCTCCCTCCCACTCCTCTTAGCAATACCTCGAGAACATCAAGATAAAAGAGGCTGCTCTCTTTCTCCTCTCTTTTAGCAGAGAAAAACCAGCTCAGGGAGTTAACTACAGCTATGATGACAATGACTAAGTGACTCATGTCTCAGCTGTCCTTGCTGACAGCACCATACTGACCCGCTCTGACCAGCCCACGGATGTCACAGAATCGCCTTCCACAGAGAGGTCACACAGCCGGGTTACCTTCAGAGAGAAGAATGGGGTAAGAAACATGTTTTTGCCACACAGCACTACTGGCTGTCTCACAAACCAGTGTTATGTTTGGGATAGAGTGTGATAAGTGCTGAAGCCCTCACACAGCACATTCCACAGCTCTGGAAGGCTGGAAAAACCCTACATCAATGGGCAATTCAATGTTCAGACACTCATGACCATTTACCTGACTTGTACAAGCACTCCACAGGTAAACACAAGTCCCAAGGCCAACGCTGAGGACATTAAGAGAGGACCAGTCCACCAGGTTCAGGTAGAAGTCGTCCTGCAGCTCTGGGGCATCCAGCACTTTGAAAGGAATCTTGGAGATTTTCCGAGTCGGTTTTCGAGGTGATCTTAGCAGCTTCTGACTGTTTACAAAAAAACAGATAAAAAACCAACTACAGGAATCTGCACACCACAGCAGATGGGAGGCACAGGTGTAGCCACTCTTTACAGACTCTTTCCAGAGTACTCTGAAGTTTCTATAGAAATGCAGAGACAAAAAGGATGCACAACCCTTTTTCAGTAGCAGAAGTAGAAGGAATTAGGTTATGCTTCTACAAAGGAGCTGTGAAGTAGAAAGGTTAACTGATTATCACTGAGAGCTGACTGAGACATTACAAGCACATAGGCAGGTTGGGCACCTGAAGAAATTCTTAGAATTTGACTGTTTCATTTATTATCTCTCCAGATTTCCAAACCCAATTCAAATTGCAATTTTAGAGCTTTAGACAGAAGTCCTAGAGAACCTCACTGAACCCTCTGTCCCAGCCCTTCTCTTCTTTTAGTTTGCTGAGGATCAGTGTTACCTTTTGTTGCTGACAGGAGACAGGGAATAGGGTGAGACCTCATTGCCATCATCTGGGCTGGAGCGTTTTGTGCTGAGCGAGTACTGCATAAAGAAACACACCTTGTGAGGACCCCGGCATGCCCGAGGCCTGGGGCATCACTCCAGACGTGCACTGGTGCCAAGCTAATTCCAACACCCAGTTTTTCCTTTTCCAGGTGCTCCAAAACAATACAAACCCCCTCATCAACACTCAAGTCCAAAAGCCTGATTTGACCACTCACCACACTGTCCAAAAAGCCTGGCTCCACCCATCTTTCCTGCCTGTACAAACACAGGAAGCACATTGCTTGCTGCACACTCAGGTTCCCTTTGCAGGCCACCACATTTGTTATCAACAGCGTATCTCAGCCAAGCCCCAACACCAATTCACTTTATGAGCAGCCTGGCAGAGCCCTGTGCTCTGTTCCTGTGACACACACACAACCTCCACTGATGTTAATGCCAGTAACCAACTTACAGTGAAGAGAGATTTCTTCTCTGGGGTGGATGGCTGCAGCCTCCTGTCCTCTGTCTGGGGGTCCTGCACCTTCTCAATCCCTGCTCCCAAGAGTTCATTCTTTAGCAAGGCAGAGTAGGCAAGGCCATCTGTAAACCCAAACAGGCACTCAGCAGAGAGCTCAAAGCAGCAACTGCACGGAGTGTCAGGATCATGTTTGCCTGATCTGGAGAAGAGAAGGCTCCAGGGAGACCTCAGAGCCCCTTGCAGGGCGTAAAGGGGCTCCAGGAGAGCTGGAGAGAGACTTGAGACAAGAGGCTGGAGGGACAAAACAAGGGGGACTGGCTTCCCACTGCCACAGGGAAGGGTTAGACGGGATAATGGGAAGGAATTGCTGCCTGGGAGGGTGGGGAGGCCCTGGCACAGGCTGTCCAGAGCAGCTGTGGCTGCCCCTGGATCCCTGGCAGTGTCCAAGGCCAGGTTAGACAGGGCTTGGAGCAGCCTTAGATAGTGGAAAGTGTCCCTGCCCATGGCAGGGAGTGGAAGGAGATGGGCTTTAAGGTCCCTTCCAACCCAAACCAGTCTGGGATTCTACAATTTGTACTCTCAAAATGTCTCTTAATAAGCCTGGGGCCTCCATTTACAATCAAGATTAGTAGCAAGTTTCCCCTCCTTCCACTTCATCAGGAAAGTGCATCCATGACACAATAAATCAAGGGATAGAGACAGCCTCTTGCATCCAGACACTCATCAAAAGAAGCACCCTGGTAGTCACTCATGATGTGGGCATTTCCCAAAATACCAGCATGAGCTTTGGTGTCAGTATGAAAGTGCCAGCATAGCCTTAACTTTCCCAGCAATCTGCAATAAGAGCTCTGGACATCGCCAAGCAGTAGAAGGGTGGTCTCACCTTTGCCAGTGTCTGATGTAGCATCTTTTGCTTTTCTGTTTTGGCTTGGTGATTTTTCATTTTCCTGAAATGGAGAAACATGCTATCACTATACAGAAACCTCAGGGTATATGGTGAAACAGCAAATGCAGGGAGCACAGAGTTTGAGGACACACACTCAATACAACTCTTCTGGGGCAGCAGAAGTGCATGGTGCATAAGATAGGCAGAGCAATCATGCCAGCCAAAACAAAAGGTACCACTTCCTCAGTGCCAAGGCTGAGCTGTAGGAGAAGGGAGCAAAACTTACATTTATTCTGTGGAAGTTGATGCTCCAGTTGGCCCCAGCTCTTGAGGGAATGAATCTGTCACCATGCTTACTAGGAGAAGACATTGGAGAGTTGGAAGGTGTCAAGGTTCTTCTCATCTCTGCCACCTGAGTTAAAGAATAAAAGACACTGAACTTACTCTTTGGGTTGATTTGTTAGCCCTCAATTTTTTATGTTAATGTGTAGTTGCTGAGATTATGTATTAAAAAGGTATTACTGAACTCCACAAAAGTATCTTCACCCCTTTTTGCAACCTGAACTGAGGTTATATATTCAAAAGCTCTCTTAAGGTCAAGCTATTTGGGTATTCATAGAACAACTGGGGAGCTCACTCCTGCTTACAACCTGACAAAAGACTGTGGTTTGCTTTGAGGAGGTCCCAGGTCTTCCAAAAGCTCAAGGAAAACAGTCACAAGTGAGACAGACAACAACATAACAGTGAGCCTGAGGCCATCTGTACTCACACAAGGCATTGTGTTCTCATTCTGTATGTTGATTTGCCGTAGGAGACGTCTCTCGTAGTCCTGATCCATAGTGGGAAGCTGGCTGGAGAGATCAGCAGGCTCAGGAATTTATGTTTGCGAAGTCCAAGCAGTAACTAGTGTGCTACAACAGACAGGAGGAGAAGAACAAAATGTTACACTCCTCCATGCAGAAACAGCCTCTTCAAAGTCTCCTAAGCCACTTCTTTGAACTTGAGACCATTTTCCTATGCAGAGCATTGGTACCAAACTTGTGTGCCACTGAAGAATGCAGGCAGCTGGTATTTTGTGTCTGACAGGACCTCAGCTGGTCCCCACCATAGCTGGAGCAGGGACTGCCCCCCCTGCAGCAGCAGAGTTTGGAAACCCTTCAGGACATGGGCATGAAAAATCCAGGCACCTGCAGCCTGTCCTGTCCAGGCACTGGCACCAGTTGCACAGAGAGGTGTGGCTGCCCCATTCATGAAAGTGTTCAAGGCCAGGTTGGTCTGGTGTACTGAAGGTGTCCTTGCCCATGGGAGGGGGTGGAATGAGATGCGCTTGAAAGTAATTTCCAACCCAAATCATTGTAGGATTCTGTGATCCAACTACAGCCTGTCCCACTGCTCAGGTCAGGGGCACAGGAGCAGTGCTGAAGGTGGGATGCTTATAACCATGTCAGAGTTTTAACACCACCCACAGGAGGAATGTACTAGGGATCTAGTAGTCCCAGTGAACATTCCATGTCTGATGCCTGCACTATCACAAATACTCCTCCTGGCTGGCACAAAGCTTTGCTCACTCATAAAGCTATACAGTCTATAAGCAATGTTAACACCATTTAAGCACATGTTTTAAGTATATATTTTAGGACAGGGCTGCTTCACAGCTGAGATTTGCATGGTAAATTTACACATGCATCAATAAAAAATAAATGAGCTGACACTTGTGTGAGAATACAGTCACAGTCCTTGCCAGGCCCCACGGGCAGAGAGCAGCACCCCCAGGGTCCAACCTTCCCCATCACACATCTTGTGCACCTTGTCCACAGCTGACGTGGGCACAAAAGCACCAGCACCAGAGGAGAGACATCAAGTTGGTCTTTCAACTCAAGATAAACATGTCCAAAGGCAAAGGCCCAATTAACACATAAGCAAATCCCCACAACACACAGGCATCTGGAGGCTGTGCCGAGCAGAAAGGGATCTTCATTCCTGTTGTTGCATAAACATTTATGGCACCTGGCCAGAGTCCCAACTGCACAAATGGACTTGCCTCGAGATACAAACCTGTGGTAAAATCCAGGAAGCAACTGAACATAAAAGGTTGTGCTGGGAGGAGGCTGCCCAGGGAGCAGCTGCACAGTGCCACACTCAGGGACTGCCCTGCACTGCCTCCCACTTCCTCCTGCGAAGAGGCGGTGGCCTCCAGGAACCCCAGACCTGCCCAGGCTTTTACGGTTAAAAACTCCAGTGAAGTTACCAACCTACAAGGGGTCTAGCAGCACACACTGCAATTCAGTAAGCTGTGACAAAGTTTTACAATATTCTGTAAAATAACCTTGAAAATAAGGCAAAGCACACAGACTCTGCACTGCAGAGCTGATGGCCTTCCACACCAGAAAGTTACAGGAAATGGAGTGACATCAAGGTGGTGACTACTGGGGCTCCACAGGGCTCCATCTTAGGGCCAGTTCTCTCAAATGTCTTTGTAAGTGACTTGGGGACAGGACTGGAAGGTCCTTGAGTAGGTTTGCTGAGGCCACTCGGAGGAACTGCTGACATGCTCAAGCACAGAANCAGGCCCAGGGAGGGATTGTCCCACCCTGCTCTGCTCTGGGGCAGCCTCACCTCCAGTGCTGGGGACACTTTGGGCACCACAAGATCAGAAGGTTCCAAAGCTGTTGGAGAGTGTCCAAAGGAGGGACACGGAGCTGGGGAAGGGTCTGAGGAGAGGCTGAGGGCACTTGGCTCGTTCAGCTGGAGCAGAGGAGACTGAGGGGAGGCTCCTCGGGGGCTGCAGCTCCTCCTGAGGGGAGGCAGAGGGGCAGGGGCTGAGCTCTGCTCTGGGACAGGGACAGGAGCCCAGGAAGGGCTGGAGCTGTGTCAGGGATGGAGCTCAGGGAAAGGTTCTTCCCCCCGAGGCTGCTGGGGCACTGCCCAGGCTCCCCAGGGAATGGTCCCAGCCCCAAGGCTGCCAGAGCTCCAGGAGCGTTTGGACAACGCTCTCAGGGCTGCTCAGGGTGGGATTGTTGGGGTGTCTGTGCAGGAACAGGGATTGGACTTGATCCTTGTGGATCCCCTCCGGCTCAGGAGATCACGTGGTTCTTTGAGCTATGCCATTTTTCAGCACAAAAACTTGGACTTCTTACAAATACTGAAATGCTTTTCTTCCTTAACATTAAGCATGCCAACACTTTTACAGCAGCATCCCTGAAATAGACAGTGCCAAGCTGGTTCTGATCACACCTGCTTACCTCTACCACCTCCTCCCCCCAAGCTTTTCTCTTTTTTAATTTAACACATTACTCCCATATGTTCTTTCAGCAGCAAAACTGGAGAAAGCTCCCAAATTTAACAGAGATCAGCTTCCACCAAATGAAGCAAAGAGTCAGAGACTACACAACTGCAGTGAAAAGTTAGAAAAGTCTGCGATGCTATTAATAAAGGAGATTTAAAAAATAAAAATTAGTGCATGCCATATCAAACACGCTCCCTCGTTTTGAAGTTTACTTACCACCACCCTTACCGACCCACAAGCTACCAAATGTGTGTCTCAAACTAAACAGTTCAACAAAACCTCCCCTCCCTCCTTTTCTTTTTTTGGGTTGTTGTTGTTTTAACACCATGAGTAAGACAGCTCAGCCTGCAGAACCCACACGAGGAGCGTGATCAGCCAGGGAACACCACACATTTGAAGTGTCCTCCCAAAATGGCTCAGCACAATATTCGTGAGAGATCGAGATCCAGTTACACAGCAAAGAGACATTTTAAATTCTGCATCTGAAATACATTTGACTATCGAGCTTTGCAGTTCCCATCTGCCCAAATTTCACCAACAACTTTCACTCAGAAGCACAGCACAGATTGTTCAACAGAGAGACCGCAGAGGGCAGAACACAGCAGTGAATGTTCAGCACCTGAATAGTAACATATTTTCACCCTAAAACCTGTGCCACTAACACAGGCCCAGGGAGGAAGCAGCAACTCTGGTTTGTGGTATGCTCTTGCTGTCTCTAAATTTGTCCATGGGAAGCGAGTGGAAGTGAGTCCATTTCCCCCAAAGCAGGGAAAAAAGGCTTTGCCAGAAGGACTTGGGGTGTTGGTGACAGCAGCTGAACATGAACTGGTGTGTGCCCAGGTGGGCAAGAACGCCAATGGTGTGGCTTGTATCAGCCACAGCGTGGCCAGCAGGACCAGAGCAGTCACCATCCCCATGTGCTGGGCACTGCTACGGCCCCACCTCAGATCCTGGGGTCAGTTCTGAGCCTCTCACAAGAGGGCTGGAGCACGTCTGGAGATGAGAACAGAGCTGGAGAAGGGCCTGGAGCACCAGGAACAGCTGAGGGGAAGCTCAGCCTGGAGATAAAAGAGGTTCAGAGGAAACATTGTCACTCTCCATGACTCTCTGACAGGAGAGTGCAGCTGAGTGGGGGTCAGACTGTGCTCCCAGGGAATAAGGGACAGGACAAGAGGAAACAGCCTCAAGCTGTGCTAGGGGAGGTTTAGGTGGCACATAGGAGGAATTTCTTCATGGAAAACACGATCCAACACTGGCAGAGGCCGCCCAGGGCAGTGGTGGAATCGCCATCCCTGCAGGGATTTAAACAGCCATGTGGATGTGGCACATGGGGACACAGCTTAGTGGTTGCCTCGGGCAGTGCTGGAGGAATGTTTTGATTTGCTGTTAGAGGGCTTTTCCAGACTGAACGATTCTGTGATTCTATGACATGTAGGCTTCAAATTCCCTTTAAGATGAAGAAATAAAAGATCTTGAGGAGCTACATGTGTTTCATATTCTTCAGACACTATTTTGTCACTAATTATGCAGTTTATGCTTGAAGAAGAAAAGTGGCATTTGGTGGAAGGGTTTGGATCCCTTGAGAAGAATTTGTATTCTGACTTTAGGTTCTTCATGCACCTTCTGTCCTGTCTCTGCATTGGCTGGCTCATTTACCTTCAGAACAATACTTACAGGCAGAGTTATGGTGCTGAACAAGTGTCCTTTGTTCTTTTTATTGACCCAACCTTCATGTATTCAAACACAAAAGTGTTTTTTCTTGGTATGGATATGTTTTTAATAAGGCAGGATGCCAGGCCTGGCAGGGAAACAAGGGCAGTAATTTTGCACAATGATTTCTGTGGTTTGAGGCAGGCTGTACCTGTTTGGATTCCCTGGCACACACTGAATAAGGGGTAGGAGAGGCAGTTTTGTTCTGTCAATTCAGACATGCTCTGCTCAAGCAGATTAAGAGCTGGATGATTCCTGACTCTTTTTTATTCCAGAAGTTCTTCATGTACCTCCTCTTCTGGAAGGTATTTGGGTGGGTAAGCGTTCAACACAAGAGGTGCTGATGAAAGTGAGAGATTTGGAATACCAAAGACAGGATGTAAATGTAAATGTAAAGCTGAATATATTTCCCAATTTACACAGGGCCAGAGGGGAGTAAAGGATACCTCGGTAACTTAAATATCATTAATGTTATGTTAATGCTTTATTTTGAAGCATCTCAAGCCTGAAAAAGGTTGCCTGGAGCTTTTCTTACTAATAAGTCCTCCAAATTTGTAGTCAGCAAGAACCTACCCACACCCAGAGATGCTGCTTGCTCTTTGGGCCTGTATGAAATGGCACAGGCTTTGAGGTAAGAAGATGTCACTATTCAGGTGTCGAATATTTCCAAGCTCTTTGGAATAGCCCCATCATTTGCTAAGGGAAGAAGTACACAAGTACTCAGTCCTCCAAGTCATGACCAGCAGGGTTTGAAATCAAACCTAGATGTCCTGCTTCCCCAAATCCAAAGTTTTTGTCCTCTTTGGATTTGACTAAATCTGATCACAACACTTGCAAATCAATAAGGCAAAGCCCTCAGCTCACAGAAGAAGTGGCAGTTCCTCTGTCCCTAGAGATGCAGTGTCCTGCCCCTCCTCATGCCAGCTCCAGGTACTGACACAAAAACCTAAACCCAGCCCCAAAGGGCCGATGGTTTTGGCTGGTTTCGTAAGCATCACCTCCTCCTCAACCTGGAGTACTGCAAGAGTATTACCAGTTAAACATTTTTTACAGGCTCTTGAACAAGCTGTAATGGAAAAGAGAAAAAAAAAAAAAAAAAAAGACAAAAAAAGCCAAACCATAGCTTTTAGCTGTGTAATAATCAAGACTATGAGGAATGCATTCAGAATTCCAAGGCTTCACAGGGCAGCCACTGGGAATGAGTACGATACCCTGTGCTTGGCCCAGCTCAAACAGAACCTGTCCCCATTTAACCAAACAAGGAACATCACACCAGCCCAGCAAACCTTTTCAGGAACTGGCCTCCTTTCAAACCAGCAATAGCACAAAAAGTTAGAGTTGTGTGTTTTACCAATATTTACCTTTTTGAAGCTATAATGATATAATTTGTTACCCAGCAATTTACTAGGGTATAGTGTGAAAAGCATTTATAAAATCAGCCATTTACCCCTATGCAATGGGAGCAGCTAACACTATTTCAAAACAAACTGCAACCTTTGCTGCCTTGCCCTCATTAGAGAAGCGTGTTCACAGCTTTGTATGACAGAGATCACACCAATGACAACAAAAACAGTACTCCAGTGTTATGGTGTCAGATGGGATCCTCACCATTAGTACTCACACTCCTGAAGATTACTCCACCAAAATCCAAGATGCTGGACTATGGCAAGAGCCATCACACCACAGCAGTGTACAGAGCACAAGATGTAGGCAACTGCTCTTCATTGAAGGTCCTGCAAAATTCCATGTTTTTCTGCCTTTTCAAAGCATCTTGCCAAGCACCTCCTGCCTTGGGCACTCAGAAACACCTTTATGGACTCATTGCCATCAGCCTCACAATGCCCCTGTTCCAAAAGCACCAGTAATACAGTAACACACACAAACTGAACTCCAGTTTCATTTGAAGGCAGAGTGGTTGAAGGGCAGAGCCAAAGCACTGATTGCATCTCCTGCCTGCACTCAGCAGCCCAGTCTGGAACAGGAGTGTGGAAGCTGGAGATGTAAGGGAAATGCACAGTGAACCGTGCCTCCCCTCACTTCCCATGGCAGAAAACACCTGTCCTTCCTCACAGGCAGAAAATATCCTCCTTTCCTGACAGGCAAAGGCCCAACCTGCAATCCAGATGAGAGGTGACAAACATTTGACCTTCTGTACCTCCACCTGCACAGACAAGCTTCAAGACTTCCCACAGCCCTCCATAACCGCTTCAGAAGCTCAGGTAAAGCTTCACATCTACCACCCCAAAGTGATGCACAATCCTACCATGATGACAGGGAAACTCTGACCAGCAAACCACAAAAATTTAGGGCACTCTGATGACCGAGGCTGCAGGAAGCCTGTGGGAGCCAAGGACATAATGGTCATGACACAGAGGTCTGTTTGTGGCCTGGACTATCACAAGCCAGCAGAAACTCAGGGCCATAAGACTTTCAGAAAACAGCAAAATCTCTGTCTTCAAAAGGGCCTTTACCAAAGATAAACACTGCCACCACTAATCACAGACTCCCAGAATGGTTTGGGCTTGAAGGCACCTTAAAGCTCATCTCGTTTCACCCCCTGCCACGAGCAGGGACACCTTCCACTACCCCAGGTTGTTCCAAATCCCCAGCCAACCTGACCTTGGACACTGCCAGGGATCCAGGAACAGCCACAGCTGCTCTGGGCACCCTGTGCCAGGGCCTCCCCACTCTCACAGGGAAGAGTTTCTTCCTAATGTCTAATAAATCTTCTCAGTACACCATTACAAGCCCAAAAGGTTTTCACCAGGATTTTTGTATACACAACAGCTGCTCTTAAATGCAACTGCTCCTTGAAGAGGACACTCCAGAAAGCCCACCAGGAACATCACTCTTGCCTCCTCTCACACAGATGATGCTCAGGTATCACCACTGCTTTCAGCATAGATGTTCCTCCTAAATTCCCTTTTTCTCCACAACTAAAGGAAAAAAGGGAAGATGACAGTCAAGCCTGTACTCCAAAGACTAGGCTACTTTCAACCATTCAACTGAAACTCAAATACAAGTGATGGGCAACTACCGAGATCAGAACCAGCAGCCACCCCACCGGTGAAGCAGCCAGACCCCCTGCTGAGAGGTTTCAAATTTGCCTCAGCCAGTTTTTAATAAGTCAGAAGAATTGTAGGGTTGTTATTTTATCTTCAGAGATGACTTTTTCATTCAGTACACATCCCACTGCAGCCTATCACTGTCTCTTGGCAGTGCAGAGCTTATACGAGCAGATATGATAACCATGCACTCAGCAGGGGATTTCTTAGAAAATCACCACTATTAAATCCCTTTTTTATTGCTTGCAGGTGGTGATCATTTCACCTTTTCACCATGATGCTCCATTAGTAAGAGGGGACACACTTGTTCCCAGGGAATACAAAACACAGCAGGAAGTCCTCAGCTGCACAGGAAGCCTTGCACTGGGAGCCAAAGCACAAGACGTGGGGTCACTTTGATGGGACCTCCTGCCCAAAGGCCAAGACACGGCTGTAATTAACAGGAAGTCTCCTTAAAGAGGTTCATGTGTTACAAAAGCAAAACAAACAAGAGGCAGCAGCAGGAACACTGCAGTTTCAGAGATGCAGCAATTGGCCAACACAGCTGGTGAAGCAGCACCTGCACCCCTGGGCTGTGCTGGCTGTCACCTGGATCCGGGACACTCCACGGGCTGGGGTGAAGCGCAGGTTCAGCTGCAGCAGGTCTTGCCTGAGAAACACCAAGTGCTGAGCAAGTTCTGCTGCCCCCATTTGCCAATGGAAGAGGTTCCCACTGGTCCCCTCTGCTCAGGCAGAAGAGCACAGAACCCCATCCCTTCTGCAGGTGCTAGAGGCTAATTCCTGCATTGGGGAAGCAGCTGGGTATGATTTCCCTAAGGTACTTCTTGGCAAGGAGGGGACATGCACAAACCTTACAATGTTCTGCTGTGAGATTTCATCTCAGTCCAAGAAGTAATCAGTGCCAAACACGGATGCTTCTCACAAGGCAGGGCCAAATCAAATCCCACAGCTCTCTCAACACTGCCTGGCTTCTGGAACTCCCCTTGGATACAGGAGCTGAGCTCTGGGTAGTCACTGGCCTCCTCAGAGGGCCAGTTACAACCACAGCACCTCTGATTCCACCATCACCTGGCGGCAGCTTTCCCTACACAAACATGTTTTGTACAAGTCACTGGACAGGCAGGAGAAACAAAGGTTCTTCTTTCAACCAGCATATGATGGCACCTATTTTGGTAATCACCAAGAAGATGTTTACTTGTTTAATCATTCTGTGTGAATCAAAGAATCATTTAGGTTGGAAAAGCCCTCTAAGACCAGAGTCCAACTGTTCCCCCAGCATTGTCAAGGCCACCAATAACCACGCCCCAGGTGCCAGATCCACACGTCTGTTAAATCACTGCAGGGATGGGGACTCCACCACTGCCCTGCATATCCCAGTATTACATGGAATCACAGGATGGGCCAGGTTGGAAGGACCACAGCAGTCATCTAGTTCCACCTCCCTGCTTAAGCAGGGTCATCCCAGCACACATAGCACAGGATTGTGTCCAGATGGAATATGTCCAGTGAGGGGGACTGCACATCTTCCCTTGGCAGCCTGTTCCAGTGCTCAGTCACTGCACAGGGAAGTTCTTCCTCATGTTCAGGTGGAACTCCCTGGGTATCAGTTCCTGCCCCTTCTTCTTGTCCTAGTGCTGGGCCCCACGGAGTAGACCCTGGTCTCTGCTCTGAGCCCTCCCCACAGACACTGAGACAGGATGAGAGCTGAGGTCGCCTCTCAGCTGTGTCTCCTCTCAAGGCTGAACAGACACAGCTCACTGAGCCTTTCCTGAAGAGAGAGATGTGCCAGCCCCTTCAGCATCTCCACAGCATCCACTGGACCCACTCCAGGAGCTCCATGTCCCTCCTGTCCAGAACTGGACACAGCACTCCAGATTTGCCTCACCAGGGCCAAGCAGAGGAGCAGGATCACCTCCCTCAGCCTGCTGGCAATGCTCTTCCCAATGCACACCAGGATCTCACAGGCCCCTTGGCCCCCAGGATACAGAGCTGGTCAGGAACTGCTCACCAGGACACCCAGGGCCCTCTGCAGCTGCTCTGCAGCAGCTCAGGCCCCAGCCTGGACTGAGGTTATCCCTCCCTAGGTGGAAGATCCTACACTTGCTGTTGTTGAAGTTCTGACAGTTCTTCCCTGCCCACCTCCCCAGCCTAATGAGGCCCCTCTGCAGGGCTGCACAGCCCTGGGGGGATTGGCCACTGCTCCTGCTCTGTGTCAGCAGCTGAGGAGGCACCAACCCCTTCATCCAAGCACTGATGGATGAGTTAAACAACACAGGGCACAGGATTGAACCTGGGGGGCTCATAAAAAGGCACTGGGGATGGACAGAGTGAAGCACTTGGATCTTAGGGACACAGGGTCCTTAAAAGTCTTTTTGTAAGTTTTTACATGTTGGTCACTCTAGACTCAAAGAGGACTGACTTAGGAGCAGAAAAAAAGGACAAGAAAAGGCTACAGTCTTCATTTTATAACAACTTACAGAACCTTCAGGGCTTTTTGTTTGTTTCTGTTTAGTAGTTTCTATTCCCTAAGCACATTCTTCATATGGCTACTGACTTTAATAATATTCAGTTTCCCTCCAAAAAATCCACAGAAGACTGTTGTGCAACCATCTGGTACTTCCAAGTGTGTAAAAACAGCTAAAAGCACTCGCTTTATAGACACACGCTCTGGGTAAGGATTCCAGTAAAGGAGAAGTCAGTGCACGATAAGCAAAGATTAAAATTCACCAGCAGCCCTGTCCTCAGAGCTTCACTGAAAGGTCAGGCATCCAGAACTCTGCTTCACCACAACACTGAAGGTACTGAAGGTACAATGGTGCCCCTGAACAAACTACAAAAGTAAACTGTAGAATTTACAAAACATCAGAGCCTCAGTCAACAGCCCCAGAAAACTCTGCTTCTGTATTAATGATAATAATCAAAAAACCAAAATCAGCCTAATACAAGATCACAGAATCCCACACGGTTTGGGTTGGAAGGGACCTCAAAGCCCATCCAGTTCTAACCCCTGGCATGGCAGGGACACCTTCCACTGTCCCAGGCTGCTCCAAGCCCCTTCCAGCCTGGCCTTGGGCACTGCCAGGGATCCAGGGGCAGCCACAGCTGCTCTGTCGGGGCCTCACCATCCTCACAGATAACCACTCCTTTCTAAAATCCCATCTGACCCTGCCTTCTGTAAGTGGGAAGCCATTGCCTCTGCTCCTGTTCCTCCAGGCTCTTGTACATGATCTCTCCATCTCTTTTGTTGGCTCCTTCAGGTTCTAAAAGGCTGCAACAAGGTTTTGTTGCTCACAGCAGAACTGCTCTTTGAAGAACCTTCAGCCCAAAATACTGGGGTGTTATCATTAAATACTTGCAGGAAGAATCAGCACCTCACAGGACAATGGGCACAAAGCCTTCCAGAGAGCTACAAATCAAGAGAAAAGAATCCTCCATGCCACTAATCCAACAACACCTTCCCGAAGTGACTCCAGTGTGACCTGACAAACCTCCCTGCTCCAGCAGAACCTCCTCACCACCTGGAGGACCTTCAGCTCAGGCTGAGCCTGCATACAAATCTCACGTGACAAATGTCAATGACAGGTTAAAAACACTCTGATGAAACACACAGCAATAAGGAGCTCCCTCAGAACCCAGAGCCATCGGGTGGGCAGGGGCACATCCACCGGTGTAGTGTGTAAACAACAGACTGCTGGGCAAAGTTCCTGCTGCTGCTCGGCAGATCCCTTTAGGAGTAAGATCCACACCACTAAAATCTCTGTTACCGTTCGTGTTATCAACCTGACCAAACCCAAGAGCTGACCCAAGCTCCGCTCTTTGCGTCCTTCCCCAGCGGGCCAGGCCACACGGATCAAGCGAAGGGGTTACACGGCAAGCTTCCAGCTGGTTTGCACAGCCCCGGCTCCGGGTGCAGCTGCGGGATGCCCGTTACCAAACACACCGGAGCGTTGGGGCTCACCGGCCGCACCGTGACGATGCACAAGCCCGCCCGGGCCCGCAGGAACCGGCACAGACTGGGCCCATCCCGCCAGGCCTGACAAGGCACCGCAACAGGCGGGGAGGGAGAGGCGGAGCTGCTCGGTGACCGGCTGCCGAGGGAGAGAGGGAGGGAGAAAGGGACTAAAGGAGGCAAGGCACCTCCAGCCCCGCCCGGCCCGGCCCAGCCCAGCCCAGCCCGGCCCGGCCCACAGGCCCCTGCCCCCGAGGGAAACTGCGGGGCCCAATTCTTCCGCAGAGCCACCGCCTCGCCACGCCGTGTCGTGCCACGCCATGCCGTGCTCCGCACCGTGCCCTGGGCGCTGCCCTGGCCGTACCTGCTCCGGTGCCGGTGCCACCAGCCGGCCCGGCCC
>VWYP01025810.1:0-31351 GCA_013400435.1 Pycnonotus jocosus | reverse complement strand
GTGGATCCAAAGCCACCGTCTCCTCTTGACTGGTTTTCTGCCCTGCAAACAAAAGACTTAAAAGGCACAAGTTGAGCAATTCGAGTCTTTTCAGGGATAGTCAAAGGGGGGGGTAGACATGGAGACCATGGCATAAATCCATCTTATGTAATCAGTATCAATGGCACCCAGATGCACAATGATATCCTGGGTGGTGACACTAGATCTGCCCATAANGGTGGCCCAGTGGATCCAAAGCCACCGTCTCCTCTTGACTGGTTTTCTGCCCTGCAAACAAAAGACTTAAAAGGCACAAGTTGAGCAATTCGAGTCTTTTCAGGGATAGTCAAAGGGGGGGGTAGACATGGAGACCATGGCATAAATCCATCTTATGTAATCAGTATCAATGGCACCCAGATGCACAATGATATCCTGGGTGGTGACACTAGATCTGCCCATAAGGAGGGCGCTCATGCCATCACCAATGGGACCAAAGGCATCCAGGTGGACCTTATGCACTCTGCTAGAGTCCAAGGTGACCCTTTCTGCGGTGCAGACATCTAGGCCTGCTGAACCACAGGTGCTAGCTGTGAGTCAGTCCAGCGGATCTCCATCGGCTCCAGGGTCAGGAAGGACACTTGTGTCGGAGCACATCTCTCCTTCACGCTTTGCTTCTCGTTTCCTGAGCTTGACAGAGGCTGGCCATTGACGTGAAGTGTCGCCTTGCAAGCATTCATCATGTGGTTCACCCTGCCACACTGACCACACAAGAACAAGGGGGGTGTCCCCTTCTACACTTTCTTTCCTGGTTTCTTGCTGGCCTGTACATTTCCCTGCTTTCGCTTCCCACCCTGCTGCCCTTTCCAGGTTGGCCACAGGGCAGTGGCCACGGCAGCCACCTTACATGCTGTGGTGTCTATCTTTGTACAGGCCTCAGCCATCTGCATAAGCAAAGGATCGCCAGGAAGGATCTCAGTGATCCTCCTACATTCAGCATTGCAATTGCTCCTCTCAAGGTGCTTAAGCAAAAGCATCCTTGCTTTGGGATCAGGCACTTGCCGCTCGACAGAGGCAGTCAGCCTCCCTGTGATTTGTCAGCCCCGTGACAGTCATGGCAAAAGACTGCTTTGGAGCAGACATTTCCACAGTTTGAATCAGTGCTTCCATGCCTGTTCTCTGGCACTGTTTGAGCAACAGAGGGTTATAGTTGATTTGCCTGTTAATACCTGCAAACTCACCTATGCCCAGCAACACATCCACCCCAGCCCCATGCCTGGGGTCCCGTTGATTGGCCACCACATTTTGTGCCACAGCCCCTTCAGCCAACTGAGTCCACTTGGACTCAAAAATGTCATACTCAACAGGCTGGAATAAGACACGGGCCAGACACCAGACATCATAGGGTGGCAAGATGTCCGTATCAAGGACACGGAGTGCTTGCAGCACCTGAGGAGACCCCAGACCGTATTTACCAACTGATTCACAGAGGTCTGTTAAAGCCTTCCACGAGAGATGCCTATGTGTTCTGTGGCCAGCTTCCTGAACCACAGGAAAGGCCTGCAGGCCTCCTGGCAAGGCAGCATCACCTGCCGAATCCCGTCCCGTGGACTCCCCGGGGACAGGCAGGAGCCCATCTGGGAGGCAGCGGAGATGGGGCTGCGCCTCCCTGGCGCAGCGCCAGGGGGGAACACGGTGCAGGGAGGGGTGTGGCTTGCGAAGTTGCAGCGGGCCTGTGCGCCCCATCCAAGGACATGGGAGACAGGGTGGTGAATGTGGGCGATTTGGGGGGGAGGAGAAGCTGTGGCAGAAATGCTGTGGGCAGCACAGAGTGGGGAAGAGCCCGCGGGGGGAGACTGGAATGCAGGGGGGCCAGTCCAGGCAGTGCGAGGGCTGCCTGAGCCCCACCCAGCTCCCGCCTTGGCCACTCGGCCACCCACCACACCCGGTGCAGGCTGGGAGGGGTTGGAACCGCTCCCAGCAGGGTGCCACCAGGAGCTCGGAACCCCACGGCAGGCCGCGCCCACTTCGCACGGTGCTGCTCACTCCCCTGCGCCTCCTTTGCCCACGCAGATGCAGCAAGCGGCTTGGAGCCAAGCGCAGTCCACGCATGCACCAGACTGACCACCGATCTGCTGCCGCACGGGCTCAGCTCCACACCATCCACCCCGAGTGGGTATTTCTTCGAGATACCACACTGGACATTGTGTGGTGACCGTGCCTGGCTCCAGCAATGGCGCCGAGGGAGCTTGTGAGTCTGCATCCCCCCAAGCGCCAGAAAAGCGTGAAGGAAGGGGAGGACCCCCCCACTTCACTGCTGCGACACAGGGCTTGGCAGTGTTGTTACTGTCGGCCCCGCGGGCCCCCCAGAAGCCCTGAGATCTCCTGCACTCCAGCATCTGTGCAGTGCAGGGACTGGTGATGCTGGTGGCCCTGGCGCTGCAGAGTCCCCCGGAGCACGCAGGTCTCGGCCCGTCGCCAGGTTGGTGCGGGGGGGCAGATCTCCCCCGCTCCAGTGGCATCTCCACGGGGAGGGGTTGGGTGGGCTCGGGTGACTCAGAGCCCAATGCAGCCCCAAAAAGCCAAAGACACCGTCACAGACGGAAACGTCCCACAGCACGGCGGCTTGTGGGGGAAGGGGAGGCTCTGCCTCATGCTCCAACAGTTGATCGACATCCAAGAAAGCTCCGCCTTCTCCTCCAGCTTCTGGCTGGAAGAGATCCAGGAAGCTACATTCGTTCTCGTAAATCTCTGAGCTAGGAGGCTGAAAACCCTGTAGCACCACTTCAAACCTCTTCCAGGCTATTAGCAACTTTAAGAGGTCCACACTACAGTCCGCTGTAAAGAGCTGCAACAAATGTTCCCCTAAAAATCTCCACTCAGTTGTGGAAAACGCATCCTGGACACTGGGGAAAAAACCCTAGTCTCTACCATATAAATATAGATGCCGGAGCTCATCTACAAGGATGGAAGCTCCCTCCCTCTCCAGCAGGTCCGACCAAAGACTCAGGACCAAGTCATCTGTGGGGAGAACAGAGGCCATGGTTTTTACCAAGGGCTCAAACAAACTGTTACCTCAGAGACCAGCAGTAGGCTGCAGTTCCACTTCGGGGTCACCAGTTGTCACTGTAGGACATAAAGGAACGAGACAGCACTCAGTGCCTGCGACAAAGAGGAAAAAGGATTTATTAATAAAATTCTGACTCTATTATATACAATTCTAAAAAAAGGCAAGAGATTGGACGAAGGTGTTGCCACCTCTCCAATCTCATTGGTGAAATTCACAATCACTCATGAAACTCCTCCTAGAGGAGAACTATGTAAAAAAAAGTGAGAAAAAGAAGTCTATAAATACATTATTTACAGGCAAGTCCATGAGAAACTTCACTGCAGGAATTCAAACATCAGAAGGCAAGAAAAAGCAAGAAAACTGAGGTGACATCTCCCTGTGAGGAGAGCAGGGAGGGGGCTGGCTTCTGGGTGTGCTGTAACCAGGCTGCTGCACTCCCAGATATGGTTGTTTGCCTTGGTGTGAGCTATGCCATCCCTCAGCATGTACCCGTTGTATTTCCAAATTACAGCATCACAGGATGACTTGGATTGGAAGGGATCTTAAAGCTCATTTTATCTAAAGTCTCCCTGGAGCATTCTCCAGGCTGAACACCCCCAGCTCTCCCAGGCTGCATCCAGAGCAGAGGGGCTCCAGCCCTTGGAGCATCTCCGTGGTCTCCTCTGGACTTGCTCCAGCAGCTCCAGGTCCTTCCTGTGCTGCACCCTGGAGCTAGAGGCAGCTCTGCAGGTGGGGTCTCACCTGGGTGGGGCACAACCCCCTCCCCTGCTGCCCATGCTGTGAGATCAGCCCAGGGCATGGGGAGTTTCTGGGAGGCAGTGGAAACAGCTGGGGCACTGCTAGCTCTCATCCACAAGCACCTCCAAGTCCTTCTACTCAGAACTGCTCTAAGTCCATTCTCCTTGCAGAAAACGAGGTTTATTGAATGAATCTTTATTTATATAGGGGTGCTATGGGCCTATTGTCAGCATTCCTGTTTGTCTAGGAGAGAGGCAAAAAGGGGAGTTCCTTTCACATGCTAAGTTTCTTGCATGCAAGGATCACATGCAAGGTAGGTTTTCTGAATGCTGGGTCCTATTTAATGTGTAGCACAGATTTGTCTTTTCCCAAGGCAAAAATTGCAAATTATGAGAGATAAAAGTGTTTCTGAGAGTAGTCCTTTCGCTTAATATCTGCAAGAAAATTACTTATTTGGAACTCCTTTTCAAGTCTGAACTTAGTCCTGGTTTTGTGAGAACCTTTCTTTTAATCACATTACCAGGCAGAGCAGGCAGGGCCACGGCCATCCTTATACTTTCCAGTTCCTTGTTGACTTCCTCACAAATTCTTCTGTCAAATGTGCTTTTGCACAGTTTATCCCTGTTATTGTGCCAGTGTTGACCGTGACCTCTGAGCATGTTTAAATGCCGTCAGTGGGACTCTCGCACATAAAGTTTGATTTTTGTACATTTTTGTGTTCCCTTTGTACCCTTGTATGCATAAGTTTAGCAAAGGCTGTCCGGAATTGCTCTCCTTGGGTGAATGCCTGACAATGTCTGTCTGTATCAATTGGCTGATATCATCCTTGTCCCTGTATGTTTCAGCGGAAGAGAAGGCTCGTGAGGCGGAGAGCAAAGCTCGTGCCCTTGAGCTACGCCTTGGAGGGGATCTCACGCGGGAGTCCAGGGTGAGCCTTGTGCTTTTGGCAGCATGTCGTGTTTTGGGTACCAAGGGATGGTTCAGAGCAGTGGCAGTGGAGTGATTCTGACTGGGCAGCACCCCATGGCAGCATGCTGTGTGCTGGTTAAGCAGGTGGTGGCTTCAGTCAGCAGTGAACTTCCAGCAGCATTTAGGCATCTCCATGGCTTCATCACCACTGGATGTGCTTCACCATCTTCACATGGTGTCCAGCTCAAGTGAGAAGTGTGCTGGCATTCCCCTGCCTACACCCCTGATATATCCTGCATGGGAAGGTGACCTCCAGACTCCAGGTGCTATTTGCTAATAGCCTCTGTGGGAGTGGCTCAGGGAACAGAACTAGAGCTATGGGCTTTTTGGCTGTTCCCTGCTGCCTGTGCAGCTGTCTCAGGCATTTGGCAGGGACTTTTGGAGAAGGCCTTTTTGCTTCCTTCCAGTGGGACTGTGGCTTTGAGAGGGGCAAGGCTGAGCCCTGGTGCCAGGACTTGGGAGGAGGGCTGGCAGGGACACCAGGAAGTTCAGCAAGTAACACCAGTTTAAAATCACTGAACTTCCTATTGGTACCTCATGGAAACAACAGTATCCAAGTGCCCTGGATGTTTCCTTGTGTTCCATTGCCACTGGTTTCAATTTCCTTAATCCTTTTTTTACATGTAAACATTTTCCTCCAAGAAACTGTGTAGCTGCTTAAATAACCTAGCATAAGTGTGCCCTACAGGTGGAGTCACACTGGTTGTCACCGTCTACTGGTTGTGACTTCTTTACATTTAAAACATTTCTCAGCTCTTCCTGAAAGAGCAGAAAATCATAAATTGAGTGAACTTTATGAATTTCCCAGCTTGACTTTGACAATGCCTGTTTGCAGGTGACACTGCGTCAAGTCCAGAACTCGGCCATCACCATGCGGCGGGAGGCTGACGTCAAGAAAAGGATTAAGGATGCAAAGCAGCGGTGAGTGCAGGGGCTTCCAAACTCTGGAGTACCTTGGCTGTTTGCTTCAGGTGCTCATCTATCTCTCCTGCTTTGCATGTGTGTTCGATTCAACTTGAAGCTTAAATATCCATGAGCATCTTATATGTCTGCTGAGTTTTGGTGTAGTCAGTGTTGTGAAATCCCAAGACAATCTTCTAGCTTAGCTTTGATGGCAATTAACTTTGGGTTTTTTATGTACTCAAAGGAATATTTTGTATATGTTTGTTTTGAATTTCTCAAATGAAGTGAAAACCAGAAACAAATGCTCTTAAAACAAATGCTGAATCTGAGGAAGTTGGGGATTTGGATACAGCACGTCTCCATTCCCACTGTCTGTATGAGTCCTCATTTACGTGGCTGTCTAGGTCAGAACTTTCCCAGACTTGTTGCCGGAGGTAGATCTAATGCATCTTAAGATGCTAAAAAGAAATAAATAAATATGGCTTTAATTTAAAAGTGCTAGAGCTAGGATCTGAATGATAGAGAAGCTTGTGAGAGAAGCTGTTTCCTTCAGCTTCCACATACTTTTCCTTCTACACCTTGTTCTTTAATTCTTGCGTTTGGTCACAGTAGTGTGCAGTGAAAATTTTTGTGGATAGTCTTCTGCCCTTCCTGCCCATGGGCAAAATACTTCTTCCTGTTAATAAACTGACCAGCAAAAAAATGCTCTGGGCAGGTACATAGCTTTCCCTGTGTCCCTGCATTCATCACTGGTGATCAGAAGCAGTTCAGAGGATCATGCTTTTCCACAGCATTGTACTTCACTCAGAAAACCAAAAAAATCTTGAAAGATGTGTATAATAGTATAGCTCCTGTACTAACCAATACCGCTTGTCTTTTTGAAAATTCTTGAGTTACAGAGGATGTCCTAGGACAATTTTCTGCTGTTTCTCTGATGCTGAGTGCATCAATGAAATAAGTGCTTTCTGGTTTCCAAAAGGCTAAGTAAGATCAGGTTGGATCTGAATCCAGACAATAGGATAGGTACTAGATTTCTAGTAATGAAATCCCTGGCTTTTGACCCACCACTTTGTTTTTCCGTGATTTGGATGGTAATTTTACTTCCTGTCTTCTCTGATAAAAATGAGGAGATGTCCTTGTTTTGTAGGTGAGTACATGCTATTACTTGAAGTATAAGCCTCTACATTCTTCTCCAGAAGTTAGAAAAAGGAAATGAATCCCTGATGTGGATGTTTTGCCATACTTGCTCATGCTCTTGAATCATTGTTGTCTACCTTAGTGAGCTGAGACCAAAGGGTCATATTCCAGCCCAGCAGTTGGCAGTGTTCCCCCTTGGCAAAGGTTTAGACTTAAAATTACTGAAAACTGCTATTTCAGATGTTTTCCTAGAAATGTACTACAGTAACCTGTTTTAAATGAAGGTGTGTCACAGGGTACCATTACATCTGTGTGAGGGAGGATGACCTTAAACAAACAAACAAAAAAAGAATATGAATTTTATTTATTTTTGGGATTTATTTTGCAACATTTCACCGTTAAGACAGACTCAAATCTCATATCTGCAGGTGATCATTGTGTAGGGTTCATGCATGCATGGCTCAGGTCTTCCTAATATTTGATACTAGTAGACAGTCAATTTTAAAGAATTCCACTATCTTCAAGTAACCATTTAAACAGAAGTCAAATTCCTCATTAAGATAAAGTACATAACTGCAAAGGATTTGATGGGGGCAGCTGGGGAATATAAAGGACATCAAAATTGAGAGGGGTAGGCAGGACTGTTGTGTAGATTCTTCCTTGCAGTAGTTACTGGTTTGGACCTCACATTTGAGGATACCTTCATCCTGAAGCTGAGAATCCTTATGAAAAATTCTCAGCATGGATATCAGGGAAGCTGTGGAATCTGATTAATTTGGTATGTTGAAGAGCAGTACTTCTGTTTGTGAGTCACAGGGATTTTTTATCAGGGAAGCTGTGGAACCTGGTTAATTTAGTATGTTGAAGAACGGGACTTCTCTTTGTGAGTCACATGAATTTTGTTTGATTTATAGCACAAAGTGATCAAAATCTCAAGGGTTTTGGCCTTAATGGTAACCAAAGATTCAGACTGAGAAATACTTATGGGCTCACATGTGTACTCAAAGCCAACTTTTGTTGGAGTCATCTGCTGCATAGATAAGAGAGAAACCATGCAAATTGATATCCTGGCATTCCAGAAAAGAATGCTCTGCTTGGAATGTATGTTGTATCCTCCAGCTTTCCAACTTAAGGAGCAGTCTTGTGAAATTTGGAATTAGGAGAACTTACTAGGATCAGAATGTCAAGATTGTACTTTTCTATTGAAATCTGAATTTCCATGCTTTATCTAGAGAGGGATATATAGCTGGAAAGTACAAACAAAAATAGCATGGGAAAGGATCAGTCTAGATGCAACAGTGCTCTCATAAAACTAGTTCACTGAATCTAAACATCTGAAGTAAAAACCAGAATCTGTTCTGAAGGAGAAAATATATTCAAATGAACAATTAAATTATGTGTCAAGCCTAAATTAGTATCTGTATTGCAAAGTATTTGTATTTTGTTCATATTTGGTTGTAATGCTCTTTAAACAAAAGTTTTGTATTTTTCAGGAGTAGCAGTTTACAGGATTAATTTAATGCTCAAGGCTGCTGGATTTCCATACCCTCTCTCTAGCACCAGCCAATAATATGCTTTGTTTTCAGCATCTCTTTAGGCTCTGTTTCATCCTCTACAGGGCGCTGAAGGAACCCAAGGAGTTGAATTTTATCTTTGGGGTGAACATTGAGCAGCGTGAGCTGGACGGCATGTTCATTTATAACTGCAGTCGTCTGATCAAGATGTATGAGAAGGTGGGCCCACAGCTGGAGGGTGGCATGTGAGTCCTGCAGATTTTTCTGCAATCTTTTTGCTTAAGCCTAGACATGTCTACATCTGACTTAGGCTGTTCAATAACCATGTTTTGCATTAATCATTCTTCATAAGCCTGAGGCTTGCTCATTTTATCAGCCTTCAGTTTGCATTCTGACGAATAAATTATATTTAATACTGCCTAATATTTCCCTAGTTTCTTGATAGAGAGTTCTCTACTCAAATTTTACTCATCCCTGCAGCAGTATGAGGTGCTTGGCATTTGGTGCTGATGAGTGCTAGTAGTAATAGTGCCTCATTCTAAAGACAGGCAAAATAGGTCTTAACAGCAAATAAAAATATTTGAACCCATCTTGCATTTTGTATGATGGTTCAGGTTGCCAGCCTGTCAGTTTATTGTTTGCAACTCTCTCTCCCTCTCCCAGGGCATGTGGAGGAGTGGTAGGCGTGGTGGATGTGCCCTATTTGGTTCTGGAACCAACCCATAATAAACAAGACTTTGCTGATGCCAAGGAGTATCGACACTTGTTAAAGGCCATGGGAGAGCATTTGGCTCAGTATTGGAAGGACGTTGCAATAGGTAATGAAGCTTCATGATTACCAGGGTATGGAAGGAGAAATTTGGGTGGCTGGAGGGCAGCCAAGAGTGCAGATGGTGATTTTGTGGTAATGGCTCTGTGTTTAGCAGGATGTGGTTTGTTTTCCAGCCCAGAGAGGTATCATCAAGTTCTGGGATGAATTTGGTTATTTATCGGCAAACTGGAACCAGCCTCCATCTAGTGAACTGCGCTACAAGCGCAGGAGAGCCATGGAGATCCCCACTACGATTCAGTGCGGTGCGTCTGATCCAGCTGCTTCTCCCTGGGGAGGCGGGGGGACAGTCCTGGCTGCAGATGGGGGCAGTTACATGCATAGGTGATTTGGGATGGACTACCACTATCCCTTACTAGGGCCTGTCTCCTCCGCAGTTTGCCCTTGTCTGCACACAATGGTACTCTGTGACATCCTGGCGTAAGGCTCCTTTCCTGCTCAGTTCACTAACTGATCTTCAGGTGCCCTGACAGAGCAGGCCAGGTATGGCCAGTAGCAGTGTTGAGAGCAGGCTTAGAAATGTCATATGAACTGAAACTCACCAAAGGCACGCATCCCAGCATCAGAATAAGATCTGAAACATACTCAATGGGTACTGGCCAAGTAATTTTTACCCTGATGCACTGGCCTGCGCTGTGTCAGCACAGAGGGAACCTTTTAATTACTTTGGAATTTAATGCAAGTTCTCTTCTTTGCACCTCCAAACAGGTCTGGCTAAGCCCTTGTTAGGGTAATTGGAAGCTCAACACCATCACTTTGTCACCTGGTAGAGGGACACCAAACTCCCTAATTTTGTCCCTGGGACTTGAGGATGTGATTGTAGGAAGGAATGTAAGGCCATTCTTGTGGAATTACTTGTTAGGCTATTCTGCCTTGATGGTTGTCTCAGTCTTTTCAAGGTTCTTCTGAAGGAGAAGGGGGTTTACTCTTCTCATCTTCCCTTGTTGATATCTTTCCAGAGCCTGATTTAAGGGCATTTGGATTTTCTTGGCAGAATTGATTTTGTGAAGCTGTTGGTTTTCTGGTAGGCCAGCAATACTCTGGAAGACAAATTTGTGTTCCTGGTTCATAAAAAATTAAATAGGTTTTTTGGGTTTTGGTTTAGTAGTTTTTTTTTTTTTTTTTTAGTGGATAAGTCTCTGATTTGTGTTATTTTGATATCATTAAGAGACAGTCTGACTGCTCAGCTGTGATGTCAGGACTGGCTGTTCAGTTTGTATGTGTCATTGTTGCAGCAGGAGTGTGAGGTCCTCTGATGTTGTTTGATGCCAGGCTTCATTGCATTCTTGTTAGGGTTGTCTTTGAGGGTTTAATTCAAGCATTTTGTGAGCGTGAAGAAAGAATTGACTCAATATATTCTGTGACCGTCTCACTTTGGTTTTGGCCACTAGTCTTGTTGGGTACACTTTGGTGTGGTCCTTGGGCATTAAATGGGCTATGGGAAAAAATTATGCACCTCAGGCTGTGTTTTTCTGACTTGCAAAGCATCTGTCTGACAGATGTGTGTCTGAAGTGGCGGACTCTCCCATTCCAGCTGAGCTCAGTGGAGAAGAACTACCCTGACAGCTGGGTGTGTTCCATGAACCCCGATCCTGAACAAGACAGGTAAGAATCAGTTAATATTAAGACTTTCCTGCAGGATGCCTTATCTGCACGTTAGGAGCTTTTTTCCTGGTAGTCTGTTCTTTGTAAACAATTGGAGGGATTCTGTATCTTTAAGTTGTGCTCACAGTCTGTGAAAAGGCAGCAGTGGCAATTGTGTAGGGAGCTGAATGCTGGGTAGGCGCTTGTGATGTGCAAATTGCAGAGGACATCCTCAGCAACTGACAGGTGACACCAAACTGGGAGGAGCGGCTGACAAATCAGGCAGCCACAGATCCATCCAGAGGGAGCTGCAGGTTGGAGAAATGGGCCAGCAGAAACCTATCCTGACATTCAACCAGGAGAATGCAAAGTCCTGTCCTTGGGGAGGACAGCCCCAGCACTGGTGTGTGCTGTCTGTCCATCCTGGAGCTGAGCAGGCTCAGGGCGTTCTCATCGATGTACGCAAACATCTAAAAGCAGACTGCAAAGAGGACAGTGCCTGGTTCTTCCCAGTGGTGCCCAGTGGCAGGATCAGACACATGGGCACAAACTGAAATGCTGGAGAGTCCCTCTGCATGTCAGAAACACTTTTTTCCCTGCGAGGGTGACCAAATCCTGGCCCAGGTTGCTCAGGGAGATTGTGCAGTCTCCATCCTTGGAGATATTCCAGGACGTGGTCCTGGGCTCCTGGTGCTCGGTGGCCCTGCCTGAGCAAGGTGGAACCAGATATACCCCAGAGCTGCCTCTAGCCTATCAACCAGTGATATGGTGAAATTTGGATCCTCGGTGGTTCTTCTGCACTGGCATCAGAAATAATCTTGTAGGTTTAGATTATATTAATTTTGCTACGGGCAGAATAGATGGCAGTTGGAGAACTGTCATGGTGCAGACTGGAAGTTAGGTGAGTTCAGGGGGGCTTTGCAGTTGTCTTTATTGCTCCTACTGCTCCCACCCATCAGACACCAAGCTGCAGCAATTCCACTTGATTGGGGTGAGCCCAGGAGGGACATTTTGCATGAGGGAGCAGCACAGTGGTTCACTTTCCTGTGATGTGTGTTACAGTTAAAAAATGTCAGTAGAATCGAGTAATTTGTGTGAGGAAAATGATTGTTCAGGCTACTTCTCTGTGGAGAGCAATACTGCTGGAAGCCAGTTCTTGTCTATATTGTGTAAGGAAGGGAAGCTGCTTCACTATAACTCAAATCCTTTGGCTCAGGGCTTAAAGACAAAGAGAATGAATCCAGGCAGTAACTTTTGATTGGAATAAGAAATGTAACATCTGTGGCCAAAAATTTTACAGAATATTGATGCTATTTCAAAGTATTGACTTTCTGGCTTCTTCCTTTTGGTACCTCCCAGTGGAAGAATATCTCTGCTGACTTCCCTGTTTGCTTCATGTGCACGTAGAGCTCCTGCTGTAGAGCTCTGAGGAATGTGGCAGTGCTGAAGATGTTCCTGGACAAAATGCAGGGGCAGGGCTGAGCCTGGAACCTAAGAAGGGGCTGCCACATCCCCAGCCCTTCAGGTGGAAGCAGTAGCAAGGCTCAGAAGATGTTGCTTGTAGACACATACAGACACAGACAAACAGTATACATACACATGTCCAGCCACACAGGTAGCACAGGTGGGCATGTGCAGCACTCCCACTGCACTAGCAGTTTCATCCTTTTCCCTCTTTGCTTGTCAGGGTAAAGGACCACATGGAAATACTCATGTCCATACCTGGCCTCCAGATCCTGTGCCTCTGGTTACTTGCATTGGGATAGATGGGCCCTGAGGCCTGCAGTCCCAGGGGGTGAGGTGTACAGACCTGTGGTTACCCATAGCACACACACACTACAGACCTCACAGTGTCTCACACTGGGCATCTCTCTGTCTTGATTGGATTGGGATCCTTGCTCTTCCCAGGTGCTTTCTGCCTAGAGACACCCACAGCTCTGCCTGCATCCCTATACCCATCTCCATCAGCTGGGCAGGACTCACCTTGCCTCTAGTAATTAGCTCCTGTGGGTCACCCTCAGACATCCCCTCCCCTGCTCCCAGGTAGCCTCCTGGTTGGCTCCTCTGGCCTGATGTTTCTGTGGCTCATGTTCATTCACTTGCCTGTAGTCACAGCAGCTGGGGGCACTCAGGCACATGGGTTACTGTGACCAGTGGTCCCACTCCAGCTGCTGGCACTTGCACCCCAGTAAACAGGTGGGCACATGGAACAGAGGCCCTCACCTAGGAAAGGGGGAGACATGGAGGTTAGTATACGGAGGTGTACTGACCAGCCAAAGGTTTATGTACAACTGGCCCTTGTTATAGTCTATTTTTCCCATGTTTGTTCTTCCCAAATAATCTCAATCCTTTTTTGGTTTCATCCTCTTGGTTGAAAAGATGTTTCAGAGGGCTGCCGTCATTGACCAGACACGAGGGCTGAGGTAGCCATAGGACAGTCCTGGCAGGACCCCAAATGGGGTTTCTGATCCTCTCAACAGATTTGCATTCCCCAATTCCTAGAAAGCCCAATTCACATCCCCTGAGCTGCCTTTGGGCCTCTGGGCTTGTGGAAATGGACCCTAGATGGGCTGAAAGCTTCTGGGATGGCAGCTCCTGGGATGGCCTGAGGATTGCCATGAAAAGGTGTTATTCAGGTCCCCTAAACTGCCATTATATTTGTGCAGCTCTGTCTGCAGATGGGGTCTTTATTATATCACCTACCAGGAACTTTATTTACTGATAAAAGAATTTAGATTTTTTATTTGCAATACCTTGAAAACTGGGGGTGGGTGGCTGTATTTCATGTGAGAACATGTTGAGGTGTTGTTTGGAGTGAGTCTGAGTGCCTCTGCAGTGCGTGCTGTGCCATCTTACATCCCCCGTGCAGGAAGCTGTGAAAGGTCAGGTAATGGTAATGGTGAGCCAAACTTCTGGTCATTTTAGCTTCAAAAGGGATCTCAGGAGTCTTTCTCTGGAAGAATAAATAACTCCAGGACATTTTTTGATTAAGTAGGCTTACCTGTGCTTTCCAGCAGCGAGTGCAGTTGTGTCCTTTACATGAAGCAGAAGATGCTCCAGGACTCCTCTGGCTTTTGGCTGGGGCCAATTTCAAGTGCTGCACTGTTGGGTCCTTGTGCAGAGTTTGGAACATTCACATCTATGTCCTGACCATTCCAGATATTTGTAGTGTCTGAAGGATGACAGGATTTGAGAAGCACATGAGTGGAGTCCTCAGGCTTTTGTACTGTGGGAGTCTGTTCAGGGTCTCATCCAGCCAGACTGAAAATGAAGCAATGTCAGAGCAATGTCAGGTGTTGAGACTCTCCTGGCATCAGAGATCATATGGTAGTTTTGGCTGCCTCAGCACAGTGTCCACTGTTGGCAGGGAGCGGTTCCCCACCCTTCTGGTTTGTCCACCTACACTTCAGTGGCTGCTCATGGCATGATGTTCCAGATCATGGGAGCTGAATGCCCTTCTCAGTCTCTGTTATGGGAAGCAGTCACTCCCTCCAGTTCCACTATCTGTGTTGAGGTCAGCACCAGGTGCCACCATCGCTGACTTTGTTTACAGAGAAGGCAGTGTCCCTGGTTCACACCATGAAATAGTGTCAGGCTTGCTTGCCTCTATTCTCCTCTCTGATATCCAGTTGGATCCTAAATGTCATTTGAATGGGTGGCTGAAGCACCGGCTGGAGGTGATTGTGTGTCTCAAAGCTCCTTCAGCACCACCAGAGTCGTGGTTTTAGTCCATTCTGACTACCAAGACAATTCCTTTGTTCTGATTTGCTGCTGCCAGTGATGCAATCTCTGGGTTTGGATGTCATGAATAGTCTGAATTTTTCTTGTCACAGAACTCAAAATGCTTTCATTCTTTACTGTGCTGTAAGAGACACAGTGTCACAAGGCAGGGATGAGGTCTGAGGTCAGCAGGAATGCTCTCCTTTTTTATTATTTTGATTCCAACTTATATATAAGTGTACAAAAGGACAAGAGATTGGTCAAAGGTGTCACCACCTCTTCAATCTCATTGGTGAACATCACCATCACTTAAGAAACTCCTCCTAGAGGAAAAAAATGTGAAAACATCTCTTTGTTTACAGGAGAAAGTGTGTGAATCTGAGCTGCAAGTTCTGTAAACATCAGAAAGCAAAACCATAACATCGAAGGCAAAGTAAAAACATGGAAAACCAAGGGCAACAGACACAGCATGACAATGTTTCCAGTCTTGCTATGAGCTGGAAGACACATTTCTGTGCTGGGAAACCTGTTTATGGTGCCATTTGTTCAGCTTTATCTTTGGGAACTGCAGGTTTCATGTCAGGCAGTCATTTTCCAGTGATGACACATACTTCCTTAGCCAAGGAAGTAACCAGTTTGTGGAAAACACCCCAGCTGGTCAGAGACTGATGGAGGAACTGCTGCTTGTGCTCCTTCTCACTCACAAAGCTGATCAGTGTGTATCTGGTAGATAGAGATCTTGATAAAATCATCTCTCCCCAGATTCTTTGAGCTTTGAGTGTTCTACAGAGAGAGTAGGGTTCTCCCTTTACTAATATAAGACTCGTATCTGCAGGTTATCAGCTTGACTTCAGTTCAAGAGTGAGATCTGCAGGATCTCTTGTGTTGTAAAAAGTCTGTCTGTCGCTTAGCTGGTTCAAACCATGCTTCCATGACCTTACCCCAGCAGAGCTGATCCTGACTCCATTTGGTGACAGGAGATGAGCTTGGCCTCAGTCCTGTCTTCCTCCTCTGGCAGTGCTCCTGAGGGCCAGCTGCTCAGCCAGCACTTCGAAGGTGATGCCATTTAAGAGAGTATTTCCTACCTCTGTTTTCCTTCTCTCTCAAGGACTCTTCCAGGACTCTGCACCTGAGAGGACCTGAGAGGGAGAGTAGGATACCCACCGCTGTTACAGGCCACAGGCTGAACAGGATGGAAAAAGCAAATAGCTACAGGATATTGCAAAGAACACTGCCTGGCCTTGAGTGGCAAGGCAGAAGGCATCTGAGGCTGGAAGGCTTGTGGTAACATCTTAGTCATCTTAGGGTTTCTGGTACTGTGCTTTCCTTTCTGAAGGGAAAGAAGTCTGTAGAAAGAAGAACTGATATGAAGAAGTAAGCTGATAGGAAGGAAAATTTCTGAAAAAGTCTGGAGTGCAGATGCAGTACAGAAGCTATCACAGCTGTCATAGTTCCTGGGCTCTGAATTGGTGATTCCTGGCATAAATGCCTTTTTATTAACAACTATGCTTTTGATCCTTAATTCATATCTGTTTTCCAAGTTGAAAACCATTGCATTTTAAGATTGCAGCTATTGCAGAAAGGCAAGTGGCTTTTCTGCTGCATTTGGAATGAGATGTTGGGATAATCCTGTGTGAGATGATACAGGTTCTGCTGTTCTTGCTGAGGTTGTCTTGCATTCCCTCCATGCTAGATGTGAGGCTGCAGAGCAGAAACAGAAGGTACCACTGGGAACTCTAAAAAAGGATGTGAAATCAAATGAGGAAAAGCAGAAACAACTGACAGAGAAAATCCGCCAGCAGCAGAAAAAGCTAGAAGCTCTGCAGGTGAGTCCGGAGGACTCCAGCTAAGCAGGGCAGGTATGATGGACCACCTTGTGCAAAGGGCTGCTGCTGAGTCTGAAACCACCTATGATCCTTCATGGGGCTGCTCTAATAACACAAATTGACCATTTCAGCTTGCATTTAATTTTCTGTTGGGAAAATGGGAATGACAGCTGAAGGGATGTCTCTTGAGGGACACAAAACTACCATGTAGTTGTTGGTTTTAGCCTGGAAAACTGCTGGGATGGGTTCAGGCAGCCTCTGACAGCTTGTAAACATGACCTTTCTGATTTTTTTTTTTTTTTTGGTAGAAAACCACTCCAATTCGATCTCAGGCTGACTTAAAGAAATTGCCTCTGGAAGTGACCACACGGCCTTCAAGGGAGGTAAATGGGATCCTGCTGTAGGCTTTTACTCTTCTGTGCTTCCTTAGCTGTTCTGAACAGCAGTTCCCCACTCTTCTACCTTTCCTCTCTCTCTACCCTCCTTTGTTTCAGCACACCCGAACTCAGCGCCCACGATCTCCTCCTTTGCCTGATGTAATCAAGAATGCTCCCAGCAGACCACCAGGATCTTCACCTCCTCCGAAGTCCTGCAGTCAGCTGAAAAAGAGCTCTTCAGACCATTCAAATACTGGCTCTCCTAAGCTAGGCAGTATGCTCTTCAAGGAGGAAGCTAGCACTTCCAGGACACACCATCACACTGTGACAGCTGGGAAGTCTAACAGCACTTTAAAAACTCCTGCCAAATCAAGTACAAGCATGAAGTCCCTCTCTGGCCTGCAGAGCCCCAAAAGCCCACGTGAGACATCCACTTCAAAAGCTGCCAGGGTTCCAGCAGTAAGGAAATCTGCCTCTGGTAGATGTGTACAGGTAAGAATCAATGGGATGAAACCCCTCAGCTCCTCACCCACTGTCCCACTAAGCCTGTCTGCTCTGTCTTGTGGTATGTGCACTGTAGGCACTGCACAGGACAAGAGAACTTTTACTTTACTCTTGGGTTAGGGTGCCATTTACACCCCCCAAGAAGCCTGGTCTCATCTCTTTCCTGTTAGACCAGATTGTTTCCCTGGGGAAAAAAAAGTGCATGGAGTAGTGGGGTGAGCAGTTGCATGATGATGTAGCACCTCTAAACCTTCCCAAAAACGAATTTTCTACCAATTAAATACTGGATATTGGGCTTTTTTTCTTTTTTCTTTTTTTTTTTTTTTTTTACTTTGCTGCAAGAAGTTTTTGGTTGGAAGCAGACTGGAATTAATAGCTAGAGCTTGTTCACTTCCTTCAGGCCTCCAGCACTCGAAAGAGGGCCTTGAACATCCCAGAGGATGGATCTGAGGAGGAGGGGGAGCCCAAAAAGGAGATGACAAAACGAGGAAAATTTTTGGCAATGAAAGAAGAGAAGGATTCCAATGAGGTGGTGGTGGAGGTGAGAGTGTGCTAGTTTCCCCAGCAGAAGGTATTTGTCAGGTGTTTGTAATCTTGATGGGAGGCAACTAAAGTGAACTCCTTCTGCTCCCAGCTCACAGACAGTGCTGGAGAGGAAGAATTGTTGGAACTGAAGAAAGCACAGAAAGGTGAGAAATGAGCCCTTGGGCTGCCACCAGTATCTGATGTAGGAAAGAACTGTTGCACCAGTTAAATGTGTGATTTCATTAATGAGATTTTAAAATAAGAAATAGTGTAAATTTGAATTCCAAAGCCCAAGATTACTCTAACTTGCATGAAACATTTTGGCTGGGAACCCAGTGATTAGGCCAGAGACAATTGTGGCTTGGAAAGGTCTGCGATCAATGACTGTGTGATGTTGATGAGTGGGGCTGGGCTGCAGGGTGTAGCCAATGGCATGTTCACCCTTCCTGAGTGAATCATGCAACCCTGCCAGCTGGAAAATGCTCAGGACTGTATCCAGATCTGCAGCACTGCTGTGAGAGAAGACGGGCTGGGAGACCCCAGGAAAGGTGATAGCCAGGGTGTTACTGCACCATCTGCTAGAGCAGGGCATCTTTTCAGCATGCTTCCAGGGAGCTGTCTGGAAAGTGACCCACTAGGGACGTACGGCACATTGTCCTAGAGCCCATCATGAGACTGTAAAGCCTATGACAAACAGCTTGGAGTACAGGAAAAACCTTCCATCTGGAATTGCCAGCTCATTTCCATGCATCTTCATGTTTCTCAGCAGTAGCTGACTTGTGTGCCCATTATGTTTTGATGGTGTCTGTACTGTTTGAGGGCATTGTCACAGGTTCAAGTGTGCTTCCCGCTGAGGTGCCTGAGTCTCTAGAGCTCCTGTAGAATGTGCTTTCCAGCAGCTGAATGTTTGCAAACACCTTTGCTTCCCCCTCACAGATAAGGGGCTACACGTGGAGGTGCGTGTGAATAAGGAATGGTTCACAGGCCGTGTCACGGCTGTGGAAAGGGTCAGGCATGCAATCCGGTGGAAGGTGAAGTTTGATTATGTCCCTACAGACACCACACCAAGGGATCGCTGGTAACTATCTCACAAGCTACTGGATTTTGGAGGCTTGTTTTATTTTGGGGAGGAGGGGCCTGTTTTATTGCTGTAGATGCTGAAGACAAATATGCTGCTGTCATGTCAGGAAATGTGTGAGATCAGGACTGTCCAGGGCTTCATAAGGAATGGGGATGACAGACTCCATCAGTCTGTCACTCTGATGCCTGCCCTGGAGGCAGCTGTTGTGTGTCTAGAGGTCTGTGTGACACCTCGGTACAGGTTCTGATGAAACTGTTAACCATGTTTTAGGTATGTTCAATGTAGAAAAAGATTCCTGACATTCCCTTAATACTTTTTCTCAGGGTAGAGAAGGGCAGTGAGGATGTAAGGCTTATGAAGCCTCCCTCTCCTGAGTACCAGGCTCCAGACACACAGCAGGAAGAGGAGGTGGTCATGGCTGAACCTTCTACCTCGGATTGCATCAGAACCGAGCCTGACACCACTGGTCCCAGCAGCAGCCAAGAAACAGTTGACTTGCTAGTCCAGATCCTTCGGTGGGTTCACTGCAGACTTGTGAGCTCTGCAGTCTGATTGCTTCAGTCTGTTAAACTCCCAGCTCTGGCTTTGTGTTTTGTTTTCCTGCACAGGAACTGTTTGCGATACTTCTTGCCTCCAAGTTTTCCAATTTCCAAGAATGAGTTGAGTTCCATGAGCTCAGAAGGGTTGTTGGCATTTCCCTTGGTGAGTTCAGTACTTCTAGAAAAGTAAGTTTTTGTGTTTTCCCCACACATATTCCTTTCTTATGGCAAATGTGCGTCTTGCTGACGCGCAAGAGTGCACGCTTGAAAAGATAATTTGGATCCTTGGCAGACTAACATAGCTGAGGAAAAGAATGAGAGCTCTGAGAGATGGCTTCAGTCTTGTAACAGTTGTCTGAGGATTTTTCTAATTATCATGCATCTATGTGGGAGTGCTGTTGGCTGCTACTATCTTGAATTCTTAACCATTGCTGTAAAACTTCTGAAAAAGAGAGACCAGGTTAGAGGTTTGTAGAAACAGGAGGTAGACACATCTGCTTGTTTTGCTCCCAGCCTTATAACTCACCTGGAGACAATCTTAAAAATGATAAATAATAACAAATAATTATCCCCAGATTCACAGAATATTCTGAGTTGAAAGGAAACCACAAGGATCAACAAGTCCAACTCTTTGGTAAATGGCCCATACAGGGATTGAATCCACAATGTTTGTGTGGATTCAATCCCTTTATAGGCTATTTACTTCAGTGTGAGAGTATGGAAACCAACCCCTTCCCACATGTCCGGGAGAGCAGGTTGACTGCCAGTGTCATCTGCACACCTTAAGACTTTTGACCTCTGTTTATTTGAGCACAGGACAGGTGGTCTGAGTTTCCACCAGCAGCCTGGTACTGGGAGGACCAGTGCTGGCTGGAATGTGGCATCTCTGACTTTTTCCTTCTCCAACATACCACCAATAGAGATCTTTCCAAGGAGGCATGTAAAAAGCTGCCTGCAGATGACCACATGGCCAAAGCCAGTTCTGTTTTATACTCTCACACTCGCAGTGTGTGTATTGGCAGTCTGTCTCTTGTCTCTGCCCCTTCTGTTAACTCAGGCATCTGCTGGCGTTTGCTGGAGTTACTACTCCTGCTTCTTCCACAGGACACCTTGATTGTGTCAGGGGCTTTTGGGAGCGTGGCTGTTGCTATCTCGCAGTGACGGGCTGTGTTGTCTGGGTGATCTGTATCAAGGATACTCAGGAGTGTACAGGGGATGTCAGTCCTGCAGCATACCTGTGGGTTCATGCTTTTTAAAGTACACTGCACCCTTGATCTAAATTCAAGCAGCTTTGGGGGCAGTTCTGGTATTGGAAGAATGTGAAAAGCTGTGTGAATTTCGTGCTGGCTGGTGTAGGCAAATCAGATGTAAATATGAGCCATGGGCAAGGCGTGCAGGGGCACGCTGCAGGGAAGATTTGATCATGGGGGCCAGGAGTTTGGATCTTCTACAGCCTGTGAGTGCTCATGTTTTTTTGATGCTTGATGCTTTCTCTTAAAGTGACATCTGTTGTGTTTTGTCTACTACAGAAAGAATATTTTAAGCAGTATGAGGTGGGTCTGCAGAACCTGTGCAATTCATATCAGACTCGCGCCGATGCCCGGGCCAAAGCCTGCGAGGAAAACCTCCGGAACTCAGAGAGGAAGCTGAGGGAAACGGAGGAGAAACTGCAGAAGCTGAGGACTAATATCATGGCCCTTCTGCAGAAAGTGCAGGAGGTGGGTGAGGAGGAGTAGCAAACCATGAGCTGCCTCAGAGTAGCCACCATGAGCACCCAGATCAGCCACCTGGCTGATCCCCTCCAGGCATTACAAGTGTTTCAGTCCAGGTCTCACGGGGCTCCAGCTTCCTCAGCTGGGAACAGCTTGGATCGTCACTGCCCACCCTTGGTGTCTAGTCTCTGGAAGTCCTGATGTGTGTTAATTATCATAGAATGATTTCTCACGGTGTGTACATAATGCACAGGTTCTGTTTGTTTTCTGCCATAAGGCTGCTTGAGAATTTCCCCAGTCATAGGCAGTGCTCAGCAGTGCCCTGTTCTTGGGCAGATTCTGAACTCCACATATAGAAATGCAAACCTTTAAGCAAACAATACAAAAAAGTCTTGTGGTGAAATTGATATATTAGTGATACTATTAAATTAAAGTAGAAAATATATCATTAAAACATTTCAATAAGTAAACTAATTTTAAATATAAAAACTATCGTAGTAAAATCAAGATCAACCTGGAAAGGCTACTGAAAGCCTCTGGAAGCAGTTGCTCCCTATTAGGAAAATGTTAAATCTAAAAGAATCCCAACTAAACCTGGCTTGCCAAAATCAGTACAGTAAATCCATCACTTCAGTGCATTGTTTGAGCATCAGGTGCTGATGGGTTTCCAGTATTGTCTTTCAGATGCTGACAGGGAAAGCTGGGGATGCTGTCACCGCAGCTGTCAGCAGCTGGCGGGTGCTGGAGGTTGGGGCATAGAGGCTGAGCAGGCCACATGTAACAGAGGATGCTAAGCTGCTCTGGCTCCTCTTTTTGCACTGTTCTTCAGGATTCACTTTTCACTGGTATTCCTTGTTGCTTTGGTTTCAGGACATTGATATTAATACAGATGATGAACTGGATGCATATATTGAGGACTTGATCATGAAAGGAGACTGAGCAGCTCCAGTACAACTCCTGGAGAAGTGCAGAAGAGCTGGCTGCTGCAAAGGGAGATGTGGATCTCTGTGTGGGTGGACTGGGGCAGCTGATGAGGAGAGAGTTTTTTAGACAGTGCTCATGTTGGTGTACAACTTGTGCGGGTGACTGTACATGAGAAACATTTGTGCTGTTGGCAGGAAAATTTTTAACTTTGTAGCTCTCTGAATCTCTCCCTTTTGTTTATAAATATTTATTTTTAAAAGAAATGGGAACTGTGCCTGATATGATGGGTGTTTTTAGTGATGTAGAAGTGTAAGTACCCCTTTTGCAACTTGAGTATATTGATATACTAAACCTGGGAGCTCGGAGCACCCCACTTAGCCTACTGGTTCTCCAATAAGAACCTGGCAGCAATTAAAAAAAACCCCTCGAGTTGTGGCAGAGGGGGTCAGGATTTTTTTTGTGGAAGATACTGAACTTGGGCTAGAGGAAGCCAAGCCGTGAGTTGGAGCTACAGAAAGGAGATGTCCATGTATGAGTGTGAGCAGAGGGGATGGAACCTCGGTGGATTTCAGAAATTTGGCACTGTCACTTGCAGTGAGCTTCCTGAACAGGAGGTCACTGCAAGTAGGTGAAACGGCCACCATGGTAACAGCTAAGAGGCTGAAGGTCCTTCTAGAAGAGGATCAGCTCCTCGACTGCTCACAGTGGGCTGTGAGCATCAGAAGAAAAATACTGGAGTTCGAGTTCTCTGCTTGCAGTCACTTTATCACTCACTTCTGCTGCTGTTTCTTTCAGACATTATTACAGCATCAGAAGAACCTGACCATCTGACAATAAAGTGACTCCTGTTCTGTTGTCACCCCCTCAGGTTTGTGTTGCTTTGATCAATTTGCTCTACCATGTAATTTTATTATTAGAGATTTCTAATTATTAGAGAGAGGCTATTTGGAACCTTCAGAGCTACACTGCTGATTGGCATCTGGCCCTGTGCCTGCAGCAAGGAAAATACCTGTCCCTTATCCTTCAGCTGCTGTCAGGTCCTGGTAGGCCACTTGTGGCCATGGGGACTTGGTCAGAGTTTGTCAACTGGCCAGCAGCTTCTCAGGCCTGCTAGGACAAAGTGTCTGTGGACTCATGCTTGGAAACTGGAGTCACCTGCAAGCCAAATGGTTGGAGAAACATGGTGTGGCAAGAGATATCTTCTATCAGGGAGGTCAGGTGGAATGGACCCTTGGTGTTGACAACTGGATGTGTAATAGATGTTTTGCAGAAAACCCTTCCAAATTAAATATCTGTTGCACAGAAAATCTTTGGCACTAATTGTTTATAGTCCTGAAGAACTCCCAAGTTTCTACACATTGCAGAAGAGGGGGAAGGCTTTTGCTTATTACCTGAATTCCAGGTGCTTGTCACAGCACATGGTGAGTCTGCTTCCATCCAGAATCTGGACCTGACATCCCACAATAAATGAAGGTAAGGAGTATTCTCCCATCCTCATACATCTTCCTGCACAGAGGGGCAGCATTCCTTAAACAAAGTAACAGGCTCTACCAGTCTCCATTTCCTCACACATACTGGAGGTTTGTTAGCAGTGATGATACACTGCAGTTTCTGATGAAAATAATCTGGAGAAGATGCATTTTTTTATTAAGGTGAAAGAAGTCTTCATCCTTTCCAGGAGCTACCAGACATTCTAGAGAAGGGGGTTTTTATATAATGCAGTTCAGCAATATAACAAAATAATTTAATATAATTATTAAGCTCAGTTCTTGAGCTTCCTGGCACAGTTTGGTTCCCTACTTCTCTCATGTTAGGAAAGTGCAGCTGTTTTGAGGTTTGGGGTTCTTTTCCTCTGCTCCACTGAACTTCTCATTTCCAGTTTTAACGCTTTTTTTTTTTATTTTTTTTTTTTATCTTCTACCAAGGTTTTTTTTTGCCAGGAAGAGCAAGCCAGGCTTTTAAGTGCCAATAAAACAAGTTTTTCATTCTCAAAACCTTTCAGGCAATCCTCTGCAGCTGCTTTTTTCTTTTTCTTGATTCTGTTTCTGTAAATTTGTTAAGCAAGTCTGTGTGTAACATCAGATTTTAGTAACACTTTTAAAACCCATAGGCTCAGAATGCCTCCAGAGAGGATCCAGACTGCTGGCTCCAAGTGGGGTATACTCCAAAGCTATATCAGGTGGTTCAGGGCATTTTCCCACTGAGTTCTTAAAATCTGGGGTGGACATTGCCCCACAGCTCTGCACCTCACACTCTCCCATGAGTGTTCTTCCCTGGTATCACACAGGGACAGCACTGTCACATCTTGAAAGTTGTTCCAGCTGCCATCAAGAACCTGTCCCTTGCCTGTAACCCTGTCAAGACACCTCCATACTGCAGTTGAGCCTCTTGATGCCTCAGGTGTTCCCTTAAGTCTTCCTCTTCACTCTCAACTGCTTACAGCAGAAATACTAAGGACATTAGTTTCATTTTACACAACATTCCTCTCCCCCTCTCTGTGGCCAGCTTAATCCTTTCTTTATGCATTCCACATTTGGAATTCTTCCCAGAGCTGTCAGCTGGGTACTTAATGCCAGCTCACTTCTGCTGCATTTTTCCTTCAAGCTCTACCACATTCTCTTTGCATCTGCTGAGGGCAGCAGGAACAGCAGATGACTGACATTCTTGCCTGCAGGAAACTAAAGACAGCGTGGCAGCGAGGGTCACTCTGGGAGACGCCAAGTGGGTCTGGAAAATTGACCAGTTCTTGATAATTGCTGTGGACTAAAATGCTGTGGAAATGGAGGGGATATTCTGCATGTGCAGCTCTGCAGAGGTGTAAAGTAACACTGATCTAGTTTGGATGGAGAATGCTGAGAGATGGGTGCATGAGGTTTTGGAGGTGTTCATTGTCCCTGAAAGTTCCTCAGGGTCCAGAGTTGCTTCTTAGCAAGGAGGAGGATTGTGTGGTTCCTGTCCTTTTGGAAAACTTCTTGACACACTTTTTGTCAACTAGAGTTTCCGCCTTGTCTTGGTTTGAAAGACAGGAAGGCAAGAAGGAGGCTCTTGCCTCCAAGGCTACTGCCAAGGAAGGCAGGAACATCCCTTGGAATGGAGACTATCACCCCCTTCCCTCTGAATTATAACTTTGAAATTAAGGGATTTTCAGCAAAGATGTGAGAAAACTAATAGCAGTTCTTTACTAGTATGTATAGCAAGGCAAACAAACAACTATGGCATCAACAACAAAATGAGTGTTTTTCTCTAGAGAGAGGGGGCTTCAACAACTCCCTTTCTTCTACCAATAACAGAAATGGATACCAGGAGATAAAAGTGAAAAGAAAAAAGGAATTTTTTATTAATGAAAGAAAAAACATAATAGGGGTGCCTGCAAGACACAGAAAAAAAAATTACCCATACACCACACCTCTTCCTCGATGTGTGGCTGAGAGGCAAAGATGGCAACTGCCCTTTTCTATGGAGACTGAAGGAGAAAAGAGTTCACAGCAGCTGGAAACCTGTTGGATTTCTGACATGGGTCTTCTTGCAGCAGCTGAAATTGGATTTAAATAGTGGCTGAGAGGCAAAGATGGCAACTGCCCTTTTCTATGGAGACTGAAGGAGAAAAGAGTTCACAGCAGCTGGAAACCTGTTGGATTTCTGACATGGGTCTTCTTGCAGCAGCTGAAATTGGATTTAAATATCCTTTCTCATGTTGGTTCAGCTTGTGAGAAACAACGCTCACCTTTAAAATTTCTGAGGTTTATCAAACCTTAACAAAATACAACAGAAGACTGAATAAGGAGAAAGAGCAGCGCTGGGAGTCTGTGACCAGAAGCCATATGCTCGTCTACAAAGTGGATGCTTTTTGCTCATCTGCAAAGTAGATGCCTTTTATACTATTAGCTCCCTGCAAAGTGTTGTCAGTTAACTCCTTCTTTGCCATCCATTGGTGGAGATTACTTTCTTGCATCTTGATTGGAGGTCAGGTGTCATTATGCCTCACCTCTTAGTAACAAGCCGACCATCCCCAAATGCCCTGACTACCAAGGCCATCCAGTGACAATACAAGGGGAAGGGGAAAGAGGACTATGGGAGGACATATCACAGTAACAACTATACATCCACAAAACTTCTTCTAACATACACATAATATTTATGCTTTAATTGTGAGAGCCAGCCATTTTATTACTCATCTATTAAACCCTCCCCTTTCCCTTTTCTATAAGTCATTTGGCTCGAACAATTAACTCTCAGTTTCGATTCCAATAATCTACTTCTCAGAGTTAAAATTCTTGAATGACTCATACTAGCATCTGTTGATGTGGGTGAGGGCAGTGGGAACAGAAAAAAAAATCTCAGGTTTTCCTTAGGCACACTTGATGATGAATTGGTTGGAGCAGACAAAAGGGGATCACAGAGGTCTGGTATGGCTTTTTACCTCCATCTACCATGCCTATGGGGTTGCCACCCATAATGTGTATATTTGTGGTGAGTACAGAGACCAACTCAGTCTTGCCCTCTAGTCCCTGTTAATTGCACCCATATTGTGTTTTGAAGGAAAAGATAGTTGAGGAAGGATAGAGGTCTGGTATGGCCTTTTTGCCCACAACTTAACATGCTTGCGGGGTTGCTGCCCGCAGCAGGGCTATAGAATCTTCTTGGTGGTGAACACAGGGGCCAATCTGGTTTTGCCCTCTATTTCTTATCTTACTCCACTTGTCAATTCCTAAGCAAACCACCCCAGCACCTCTTACCGTTCCCTGCGTACCTCCCCTCAACAGATGCTTGCAATCTCCATCCATTAAAACAACAATTACAGTAATAACCGATACGGTTCAAACACCCCACACAAAGTGTTACTTAAAACAGTCCTCGAGCTGGCTGGTGGAAGCTTGATTATGTTTTGGACATCCTGGTGTGTCTTGGTTTGAAAGACAGGTGTCTGCTAGGGAGGGTCAGGATCTCCTTTGGAATGGAGAATTCAAACCCCCTCCCTCCAAATTATTGTAATTTAGAAAATAGAGGTATGGGGGTAGAAATAACAGTTCTTTACTAGTATGTATAACAAGGCAAACAACAAAAGCTACGGCATTATTAATAAACTCAACCAGGAACCCAGTAACAGCTTCCCTGAGCGCGGCCTTTTCCCGTTTGGTGCAGTTCCAGGCACAGCCAGTAGGGGCGCTGCTGGCTCCTGGCTGGGCATGGAGGGTGTGATGACCCCCACAGCTGCAGGGAGCATGTGGTAATGGCGGCTCGGCCCAGGCAGGAAGGATGGAAGAGATGGATCAGAAAACTCCAGAGCTGAGGCTGAAGATACGGAATGTCTCAGCAGGCAGGGAATGTGGGCTACAGAAAAAACCTCAGTGCCAAAGAAGCAGCAGGGAGCGGGACAACAGCGACCCTGCTCCCAGCACAGCGACAGGCCCCTCTTTAGTGAGGCAGGAGATAACAAAGTCCCAGTTCAGTGGCTGTTCCCAGGAGCAGAGGCTCACCCCACACCAGAAGAAACAGGACTGGGCCGGACTTCTGTAGCAGGAGTGAATTCCTTTCCTCAAAACACAGCTACACTGCTCCCTTCTGAAGGCTCAGACTGAGTGAGTGAGAGTTTCCCCTCCCCTCCCCATCTCAAGCACCCAGCCATCACTGCTTCTTAGCAACATAATGGGAAAAAAATTCACTGGTAACAAGTTTTTTAAAAAGGAAAGAAAAAAGGAAAGAAAAAAAAACCCTCGACTCCCAACAGGGTGCTTCTCTGGTTATGTCTCTGTTTCTGCTTAAGAGTCAATTTTGTCTCACCCAGTGTGGGTGTTATTGTCTAAATCTCTCTTAGAGAGTATCCTGAAGAGGAGAAGCAGCAGAAGTCAGGCAATCTTGTCAGCCTGGCTACAAGTGCAATGCTGGCTTATGAACTGCTATAGGCAGGTGTGTCTTGGCATTACATCTGGCAGAGATACTGTAGTTATCTTAGTTGAGTTTACATGGAAAAAGAAAGCTATTAGCATGTAATAAACAGGTGGATTTATCCAGGCTCTGATTCTTTGTAGCAACAATCCTCACCAGCTTACACACATGCACACCCAATCTTTAGTTCTCAAGGTCTCTAGGATGCTCTAGGCTTGCCTGTGCTGGCAAGACGTGAATGTCTGCCACCCTAGGTTGTGGAGATGTGCTAGTGGTATGTGCATCTCCTAGGACAAGAGGAAATGCTGTGGCTTTGTGCTGGCAAGTGAAAGGCACATGCAACAGATGTCACTGATCTGGTTTTTGTTGTTACCAGTGGGGGACACTGCCACTTTCACACTGTGGTTTGCATGCAGGATGGGAGAGANATGCTCTAGGCTTGCCTGTGCTGGCAAGACGTGAATGTCTGCCACCCTAGGTTGTGGAGATGTGCTAGTGGTATGTGCATCTCCTAGGACAAGAGGAAATGCTGTGGCTTTGTGCTGGCAAGTGAAAGGCACATGCAACAGATGTCACTGATCTGGTTTTTGTTGTTACCAGTGGGGGACACTGCCACTTTCACACTGTGGTTTGCATGCAGGATGGGAGAGAGTGACTTTGTGAGAAAAGTGACAAACAAGATTGGCAACTACTGAAAAAGCAAAAGGAGTCTCGCCCTTGATTAAGATAGAGTAGGTATAGTGAGGAAGAACATCCTCAGCAGCCACCTACCTAACAGTACAGGGACAGTGACTTAGGGGAAGGCAACAGTACATCAGGATATGCCATTAGTACCTTTGAACACTTTTTGGGGTTAGCAAAAGATTTTTGGCTACAGCCACCTGCTCTTCATGTACTCAGTTGAGTCTTCAGTTGCGTCAGGCTGTCTAGCTCCTGGGATTTTGGAAAGGACAGTTCTTTTAGAGAAAGGGGACAAAGGGACTGGCCGTACTTAGGATGCCTCTCCTTCCTAAGGCAGGCAGCCTCTCCTTGCTTTAACACCTATAAAAGGGAAATGCAGAGGCAAATTTTTCTTCTATGAAAACAGAGTGCACACAGAGAGCCAGGGGTGACTTAGCAGAGCCCAGCAGTGACACGTACACACAGACACACATATACATCTGCTCTTCCCAGGTGGGACAGCAGCTGGACACAGTGCTGTGCATCTAGAGCCATGCACCCAAGCCACGTTTCTGGGTGTGCCCAGCTTGCGTGTGCACCCACGTATATGTGGAGAGCTAGTGCACACTAATATGTGTAGTGTTATATACATGCATATCTTACATAGGGCCATGCTTACACGTAATCCCACAGAGGATCTGTAGCCAGCCCCAGCAGAGAAGAAAAGAAATAGCACTCCTTGGTCAAAGCTGAATTACAGAGGTATCTACGTGTGTAGTGCTGTGCACACTAGCGCACACTGTACAAAGCGGGACACGTACTTTTACATCTGGGCACACTAGAAAACATGAGTGCAGCTTCACACATTGATACACACGTACACCCCAGCACCTGTGCCCGCACACAGAGCTATACAAACTGGCATGCACAGGCACAGCATGTGCAGACTCACACACCCTGGTATACATGCGCACAGTCACACGCACTGGCATATGTGTGCAGAGTACTTCCTAGAGCCCTTCTGGAAAGAGAGTAGTTGGACATCTACTGCTTGCTACCCTGTAGGCAATATTCTACCCTCTGCCTTTGGGGTGGGAACAGATAGTGCACATTAGGAGAGGAAGGGGAAGGGAAGCCCTCTAAGACAATTTGGAGTAATATTGTTATTAAAGCTGTCCCGAATAATAACAATAGTTTCCCTTGGCAAGTGCCAGCGTTTGTGGAAAGAAGACTTGATTGTGCAACAGGAGTCCCCTTAAGGACAGGGTAGAAGAGGAGTCCAGGCCATAATCTTAACTAACAGAGTCTGAATCTATTATTCCAGGGAGAACAAAAAGCCCTTATAGAGTGGTGGAAGAACTCCCTATTAACAGAGCACTTCTCTGGGGGTTTGGTAGTCTAAAAGTTCCTGTAGGGAGTAAGTGAACAGAAGAATCAAATAATGTTACTGTGTCAGAGGTGGCCAAGTCCAATCCAGCACCGCCTCAAAGTGCTGGGCGAAGGCTTGAGGCGATCCCTGCTGCAGCATCTGCTGCACTGGCTGTTATGTTGGCTGGAACATTTGCATTGTAGCACAGCACTGTGTTGTGCTCCAGCTCTGGTTTCCCTGGATCAGATGACCTTGAAAATCATATGTAGAACAGCACTGGTTAGCAAAATGCCTTTCTTTATGACACCAGGGACAAATCCCAGGAACCTTTGTTTTGGCCCCATTCTGAGCGAAATAGTCCTTTTTCAGATGGCCAAGTTTTCCACAACCAAAGCATGTTCTCCGTTCTTCCAAGGCTTTTCAGGGCTGCAAAAGCTGCAGCCATTCCTGCAGCTGTGGTTTCAGATGTATGCTCTAGTGTACCGAGGCGATTACAAACTTATATCATTTTTACTAGTATTGGATTTGGATTAGTCAATGATTTAAACAACTTTTTATAGTTTCCCCATTTGCATTCTCAACTGTGAGCTTTAAAAGCAAAATCTCTTGGGCTGTCTCATTGCCTATTTGCCTTTCTAAGGCTTGCATCAACCTGTCAATAAACTGCATGAATGGCTCTCTTGCCTCTTGGATGACATTTATAAAAACTTTTTGAGGCGTTCTTGCATCAGGAACCTTTAAAAATGCCTTTCTTGCACCCTCTCTTATCCCCTCAAGTGCCTCCTTTGGACGTTCATGAGCTTGATTGGAACCGTCTGTGTATAGTCCCTCCCCAGCAAGGTGATCCAGTGTTAAAGCAGCTAAATCTGGATTTCTGTGTCCCACAAAGTCAAAAAAAGCACCTGCAGACCCTTTTCCCATTCTGCCTCCCACAAAGTACACTGTGTAGAGGTCAATATCAGCCCCACAAGGGACCTAAGGTCGTGAGGTGTCATTAAATGTGCAGAAAGTGTAGACCTCAGCAAACTCCCAAAATATGGGGACCCGATACCATGTTCAGTTGCTGTTTGCCTTAACCTTTTAATTTCTTGAATCACAGAACCACAGAATTTCTAGGTTGGAAGAGACCTTCAAGATCATTGAGTCCACCCCATGCCCTAACACCTCAACTAAACCATGGCATCAAGCGCCACATCCAGTCTTTTTTTAAACACATCCAGGGATGGTGACTCCACCACCTCCCAGGGCAGACCATTCCAATACTTTATCACTCTCTCTGTGAAAAACTTTTTCCTGATGTCCAACCTAAATTTCCCTTGGAGCAGCTTGAGACTGTGTCCTCTTGTTCTGTTAGTTGGTGCCTGGAGAAAGAGACCAACCCCCACCTGACTGCAACCACCTTTCAGGAAGTTGTAGAGAGTGATAAGGTCACCTCTGAGTCTCCTTTTCTCCAGGCTAAACAACCTCAGCTCCCTCAGTCATTCATCATAGGATTTGTGTTCCAAGCC
>VWYP01025809.1:265484-281565 GCA_013400435.1 Pycnonotus jocosus | reverse complement strand
CCTCCCCCAGGGGGACAAAAGGGGTAGCCAGGTTATACTCTGGCCCCCTTTGTCCTGCCCAAAGTGCCTCATAAGTATTGAGCAATTAGTTCCTTAGCAACATATGGGAAAAAATTCTATAAGTGAGAAGAAAAAGAAAAAGAAAACAAAACTAAACCCCAACAGGATGCCATCACACATTGGCAATCAGTCTTTGCTGCTTTGGGTATCCCTCATAACATCAAAACAGATAATGGACCTGCATACACATCACAAAAAAATAGACAATTCCTGCAGCTCTGGGGTGTGTCACACGAGACTGGTATTCCCCACTTAGCAACAGGATAGGCAATAGTAAAATGTACACATGGCACTCTAAAATGTGTTTTAGATAAACAGAAAAGGAGAATGTGTGGTGAAATCCCACAGAGCAGAGTATCAAAAGCTGTTCATTCCCTGAATCACTTAACAGTACCCAGAACAATCCCAGAATCCAGTAATCCAGTAATCACTGCAGTCATCTAGTGATGTCCAATCTCCTAAACCTAAAGTAATGGTAAAAGATATTGTCATTAATAAATGGGGAGTTCCTTGGGACATTATTAAGTGGGGACATGGGTATGCTTGTGTTTCCACGGACACTGGAACACAATGGATACCCACTAGGTTTGTCCATCCTGCCCTACATCCTGCTTGGGACCCAGAGACAACACGCTCCTGATGATGTTCCAGCAGATATCGTGGACCAGTGATTTAAACAACTTGCACACCTGCTACACAGAGATGTGTGACTTTCTAAGGTGACAAGTTTATTTAAGTATTTTTTATCTATTTAAGGATATGAAGAGTTTATATATTTAAAATATGAGGACTTCAGGATTTTTATCTATTTAAGGATATGAATCATAGACCTGGACTAAGACAGATTGTTTTCCCTGTAGGTTGGTTTTCCCAGCGGTTTAAAGCTGAAATGTTCCTTGTTTATAGAGTTATGGTGTAAGCTTGTAACTTTCAAGTAATGAACCTGCAGCATGCCAATTTGAGAACTTGTATTGTTGGTGGTCCTGCCTGATGGTTCCTGGGAAGGAATATTGCATCTTCAGTGATATCTGAGATACATCACTGGCTGGGAGGGGCTAGGCTTATGGAGTGTGTGTTGGGGATTTTGGGAAGCAAGGCTCTCAAGGTTCTTGGTACTGTTTTGTTATTAATGCTGTAGTTGTTGTTTTGTTTGCTTTGATACACATGCCAGTAAAGAACTGTTATTTCCTATTCCCATAACTCTGCCTGAAAAAAAAAGCCCCCTTTAATTCTTTTTTTTTTTTTCCTAAATTATAATAATTTGGGGGGAAGTGATTTGAATTATCCAGATACCTGTCTTTCAAACCAAGACATGGAGTTAGGGAGATTCATCTGTGTCATCATACTGTCCTGTCATCCTGTTTGCAAAACACCCTTACAGAGCAATGACAGAGAACACCTTGCATTTTTTTAAAACAAAAAAGGGAGAACTGTGACAGCTATAGCTGGTCTATAGCTGCATAGATTATTCAGCTTAACAGACACTAACTTGACCAGCCTAGCTCCTTAGAAGATAGAAGTTAACAAATCCCCAGGCATGTTACTGATAGGTCAGATTCAAACTGGAACAGGGGGCCCCGGGCTATCCCTTTGAACCAGGAATGCACCCATATCATTGGCCAGTGAGCTGAGTGGAGTTAAGACCTTCATTCAATCATGTGTATAAGGACGGGAAATTTAAAGCCCCTATATAATAGGGCACCCTTAAATAAACAATAAAATTCAGCTGTTGCTGCATGATCTCAGTGTGTTCTTGTTGGTGTTCTCTTGTCTCAGTCATCAGTGACATGTCTGCCTTGCTCTCAGTCCCTGCTCCCCACAAAGTCAGAAAATTGATGGTAATTGCATAACATGTTATCATTCATAGGTGGTTAGAGAATTCCAATTTGAAAGGGCTGAGGTTATTCTTGCCTAGCAGACTAAATGCTAACTATATTCCAGTCCATTTGTGTATAGCAATGGAAAACATGATTTATCTGGGATGTCAGGAATGACATTGCCTTTCATTAGCCATAAATAATGTTATGAGGCTCTGCTCTGCTACTAGGTAGGTTCATGTACTATCAATTTCTCTGCATTTATACACATGCAGATTTAGGAAGGTGGAAATTCCTCAAAACCTTACTAGCAGAAACCTGTTAAGAGCTTATAGGGTATTTATTTTATGTTTTAAAAATTCAATAGACTCCAGTTAATCTGCCCTCTGGTAATCCACAGAATAGTGATTGAGCCAAACACTTAGCTGGTGTAATGTACTGAAGCTCTTCTGAAAGCAGCAGTCAGGCTGCTCCTCTGAGATATAAGAGGCTTAGGCTCAATTCTCTAATTTACAACAGGTCTCCCATGTAACTTTGGCCAAATTCCTTCTATCTAGATAAAAATAATGGTTTACAGGTAGTGAACAAAGTTCAAATCCCAGTGATGCTCAGACTTCCTACATGATGCTTAAGAGACAAAGGCTCAATTAAAAACACAGTGGCTGCATACTAAAGTGGCACCCTCAGCACATTTGGGTAATTTCTATGTGCTTTAGGGAGCCAATTCTATGAAAGAAGGCATAAATCTCTATATTTCCAGTGAGAATCCTCTGTTGCTGTTTACAGTAAGAGAAGAGCACCAGTTTCTTACTGCTCCTGAAGGCAGGTGGAAATTAGGAGCTCAGCAATTCAGTTCAGTCATGACAAAAGGCTTTGTGGGCAGGCACGGAAGCAAAACTGGTCAAGCCACAACTGAGAACATTTCAAGCATCAGTTCTCCGGAAATAGGCATCAGAAGAGGGACTTTGAAGAAATTAAGAACTCCAACATTTAATCTTCGTATTGTTGCTTCAGAACTTCAATATGGGATTGAAAGGTAAGGGGATTAAGGAGTCTAAAGCATTCATTATTGTAGCCATGGGGAACATCTAAGCTAAAATTGATAAGTGCTGTCATTTATAATTGCTGAAATCTTGAGCACCAGAGTGAGTGCAGTGGGAAGGTTTGAGCTCTTTAGGGGTAATAGTCTGGTCTCTGATCCATACAGGTGCAGCTGTCTGGAGGGAAATTGTGTGCAGATATGCCAGTCTGGAAAGGTCTGGCCTGCAGACAAGACTGCAGAACGAGCACTTCCACAGCAGTGATGCAAAGCCTGGGTGCAGATGCTCTGTAAGCAACTGGTCAAAAAAGCCCTTTTGGTAGCTTCGTGTTTCAGTTCATTACAGAAGAAATCTTTATTGTAGACATAGTTCCAGGAATAAGTGAATGGAAAACACTTTAGAGGACTATTCTGCCACAAGAAAGGTTAGACAAGTGAGCATGGCAAAGATCCTAGAAGCCAAAAGTAACTGAGAAACAAAGTGAGAAAATATTAAATAAAATAAGGAATGTATGGTAGGCCTTCTCTGAAATGAGGGGAATGTGTTGGGGGAAATTCTGCAAAATATGAGAGGACAAGTATCTGAGGAAAGGGAGTGTGTGAGCATGCAGGCAGTGCATCAGGAAACAAGTTTCATGCTTCTCTCCTGCAAGATGCTGCTTTATCAAATGACATCTCACCATGAGCTAAAAAGTCATTTGCTTCCTGTTACACTTGATAGCATTTTCTTCATTTTCATCTTATCCCTTTCTTCCCATTTGACCCATGACAGGTATTAATACCCACTTTGACTATTCAGGAGCGTTTTCTGACACAAAATCTCAATTAGAGAGAAGAGTGGCGATTTATAGATGAGTTACTTATTGCTGGATTTCAAAAGCTCCTTAAAGAAGGGCTCTCAGAGGACAGTGATTTGTCAAGTGTGTCAGTGGGAGCCCAGGGTTGTCCTTAGTGATGAGAACAGCCTGCACCAAACCATGGATAGCTCCTGGCTTTGGGCTTTGTATGGAACCAAACATGCAGGGAGAGCCCCAGTTATCTTTCCTTTTGTACTGGATGTGTAAATCCCTACCAGAATCCAGCAGTGGCACTTAGAAAGCATTAGTGCAAAGCCAAGGCATGTGATTCTCTTAAGGTGAGAGGCCAAAAATACAATTCAACTCTGCATTTCTCTTTGAGCAGAGTCCTATGTGTACCATTTAGGAGTTTCTGCTCACAAGATCAGAAGTAGGGAATGCATATAAATGAGTGTCATTGCAAGGAAAAATTAGGGTATTGAATTAGTAGAAAAGATGGAAGAACTGCATGTTTTCAGGAGTGACCATAAACACAAGCAGCAGAAGACTTGGTGTGATGGTCTAGTATGGGAAGTCTTCTGATATACTGACCATGGTGGAAAAAGCAAAGCATCAAATAATTTTGATACTCTTCTGTATTAAATATTTCAGTAAAAATTCCCTCCACTGCTAACATAACTGAATCACTATCCAGAGACAGCTGTGGTGAAAGTACAGACAAACAGAAATTTCCAGTTTGTCTACAGGACTTGTGCTGTCTCTTAGAGTATGCACAGTGCATCCCAAACCATCCTCGGCTTTTGGAAACAGCAGTGGGATTCCTGCAGTGCATGAACTGTGCCTTTTAGACCTAATGATAAGGGTTTCACACAACATTAAATTACTTGTAGCTGCATGGCCTTGCAAACACCACTGCTCCAGCTCCCTGAGTAAAATGTGCTGCACTTTTTGCCAAAAACATCAGTGTGGAAGTGCAGCCAAAGCAGAGAGTGTGTTCTGAGGTTTACAGCTGTTCTGAACAGAGATTTAGAGATTTTGACCTTAAGTTTCAGAGCAGCAACCAGCACTAATTCCACCCTGATACAGAGGATGTACCTTCTGCAATTTCTCTCCTTACTGAAGCTAATTTCAATGAGCTCAGGCTCCATGACAGTTTCTATAAACCTGCAGTGCAAAGGAATTCCCTGAGAAAGATGTGTGTTCTTCAATCCACAAACTGGAGGCTCAGGATGGCATAGAGGTGACAGTGCCAAAAATTTCCATTTAGGCCACGTGCTGATCTGTGTGCTCCAGATTAACAGCTGGGGCTGTGTAGCAGCCCCACAGGTCAGAGCCACCTGCACTGACCTTGCCCAGGTGTGGTGGAAGTTAAAGAATTTGAATCCTTTGTACTCAGAAGGCTCAGTCCAACCACAAGCAGACTTTGTTTTTGTGTCCAGATTAAGAACCCAGATGAACATTTGCCTCCATTAGAAACAGAGAAAGATGTTCTTCAGCTTTCACTGAGTTACAGCATTAAAATCTGCATTTATTTGTTTATTTTCTTTACGGGCAGATATATGGCTGATTCTTTCCATTAAACAAGTTGCAAAATTTTCCCTACATCCTGCACTGCAATAGTAGGGAAATCGCTGCCTTTCAAGTGGGGTCTTTTGGCAGGTCCCCATAACTGTCTCCACTAGTGGAAAGAGGTTTTGGGTTGGGTTTTTCACTTCCTAGCTGCGAGGTAATTAATGTGTAATAAAACCTGCAGCTGATGGGAAATTTTTCCAACAAAACACCCCTGATGAGCAAATACTGACTGGTAAAAATCATAATTGTTAAAAATTCTAGTTCTAAAATTGTCAGTATTTGGTTCTGCATGCTCAAAATGAAACCTAACTTTTTTTGTCTTTGAATAATTTTTGGATACACTTGGATGAGAAGCATAGTTTAAACTGTTGTGTTGTAAAGGAAAAAAAAACATTAGGGAAATCTCAACACTTTCTCATTTTTATGGGGAGCTAACACATGACAAAAACACAAAATGGATTTCTGAAGAGGATAGAGCCATAAATTGCACATAAAGCATTACCTGTAACTTTTTCTTCTCAAGCAGAAACCACCCCCAGCAGACAGAACCTGCATCCAAATGACCACACTGTCTGCTGAAAGCCTCTTTCCTTAGTTCACCTGACATTCTCCATGTCACCACGATGGATGAGACTTGCTGACACCATAGATAAAGACTCCCATGGAACAGAATAATTGATGGAGAGCTCAGAATAATGGCACTTGTTTCTTCTTGTTTTTCTTAAAATCCTGACCTTGGCATCTTTTCAAGCCCTGCCTGTGTCTGCTGTAATGCATTTATTTTATTCAGACTTGTTTTGAAACTGCTTTGTCAGGTGATTGAAGTTATTAGTAAAGTTTTGACATATGTTATCCCTTATAAGAGATGAAAATTAGTGGTTTTCTTCACGAGAGATGCTCAGTAATAATTGCTGAGTAACCAACTAGTTCCATTGTTAACCTTGGCATCACACAATTTTTTTTTTTTTAATAGCAAATAGCACCTAAAAAAACATGGTGCTTTTTATTTTTAGAGGGAAAAGGAGCAAAATGATCGCAGAAAAAGCGAAAAACCAAATTAAGTACACACATTTATAAGTTTTTTGAAAAAACAGAGCCAAACCTGTTGCAATTGTTATTTTTATGCTGAGAAGCCCCCTTGCACTGCAGAAGAGTAATTGGCACTATGAACATTGCTCACTGAAAAGCAGCTGAACCTCCACCACTCCCTTGTTTAATCATTCTTGAGTTTTCCTGCCAAGCACCTGCCTTTTAATTTGCTACAACCAGCCTGAAACATCTGTCAATCTTTTTTTCCCCCTATGAATTAATAATGCTGTAATTAAAATCCAGCAGGGAGCTCAGCTGAGACTCCTGGTTAATTAGGACAGGAGGGGGCTTGTGAGCAGTGTGGCACTGCATGGCTTGGATTGGAACCAGGGCTCTATGGGTGAGGAGTTTCTGCCAGTCCATGAAGCTTTTGGGTGTTATTCCAGTAGCCAATACAACTATTTATGGGCAATCAAATATTGCTGAAATTACTTCATTTGGATGAAGTACCCAAAAATTATTTTCTATATGTGTATTTTTAAAGAATCTGTCTTTAGTTTCTGTTTCTCTCTAAGCACTAAGAAAATGAGAAGCAGCAGTGCTGAGCTAAGCTCTTCCTGAGAGATGCTTTGCACTTCAGGTGGCAGTGGGAGTGTCACAAAGAGAAAAATGAACTTCTTGGTAAAGGCCATGCCTGCTGCTAATGGGCAGAGATTGAGGATGTGAGTTTCATCCAGAACTGATTTCCACTGATAATTGCAATGGTGCCCAACTAATCAAGATTGTTGCTGGTACTGAAAATAAGAGCTTGATTCAGGTTTGAGGCTTGGTGTTTCCTGTAGCTCAAGTTCTTATACCACACATTCAACTTGTAAGGATTTGGATATTGGCTGATTTGTTTTGGAACAACAGACAAAATTATTTCTAGTTTTATTGCATATCAGCACACTTGGAGATGAAAACATCAATATGAAGACCTCATCATTTATCAAATAATTTTTTAATTTTAAAAAGTGCACAAATTAAGCCTTTTCAAGCTTGCTTGTTGAAGGCAGAGAAATTTATATTGCACCTCAGAGTGAGGCATTAGAATTTTTATCATGAACTTAAATAATTTGAAAACAAAGCTAAACTAAACCTGTAGCACACAGCAATGTGTACTATGTGGAACATCAGTATCATGCTCTGCATCAGTGCCATGTAATTCAAAAAGTATTCCTGATTTAATTGGCCAAGTGTGTTTTACAACTGTTCAGATTCCCAAAGGACCTCCCACAAAATAAACTTCTTCGGGCAGCCTGTAATGCAAAGAGAAGTTTGGCTAATTAATTATTCTTTATTGTTAGCTTAAATGAGAACCACTTGTTTGCCACTTTCCTTTGATGATAGAAAAGTTCCCAACTTCTCATGTTAGTTTATCTGAATTATCAAGTTCATACCTGATTTTCAATTTTGTTTTTCTGCAGCAGTATATATATATATATATATATGTATGGATATATATATATGGAGAGAGATATATATATACAGCAGTTGCATCCTATTAATGAGAAAATTATCTACAATCCCTGTAATTTAAGATTAAGGGAGTCTTTATTTCTTTCTGAGTTTTCCTGTTAGAGTCAAACTGAGGATTCTGCCTTTCAGTGGATAAAATACATTTAATATTTACCTTACTACAGAAAACTTAAGTTAAGACTCACTATATTCTGCAGTATAGTAATAATTTCATAATTTCTTTATAAATTTAGAATCCATTAGAGGAAAATACACCTCTGGAAAGAAGTTCAGGGGACTGGATGATGCATCTGTGTCTCTGAGAAGGTGAACTTCAGAAAAGGCTTAGGTAAGTTTCCAGAATATACAACAGAATATTTTTCTCTAGCTTTGATCCAGGGAAAAAGGAGAGTTGATTCCTGAAAGGGATGAGAGGAAAGGCTTTGAATTAACACCACATGGTGAAGGTAAAATCCCAGAGGGAGGTAATGTGTAATACCTTTAAAAAGAACCAAAACCCAAACCCAACTGAACAACAAAACCCAAAAAAACAACAAAAAGCCACAACTCCAAACCAACACAACCCCCCAACAACAAACAAACAAAAACCAGAAAAATAAACCTCTGAATAGATGTAAAATACTTATTTTCTGCAAGGTTCTAGCCTCTGCCTGATGTGAAACAAGGTAGACATGATTTTAGTTTCAAATTAGCTGAGGCTCCTGTGGTGTATTATTAAAGAAAAAAAAATCATTTGAAATTCTCAGTGTTTTAGGAGGGAGAGATGTACAGATTTGTCCAACTTCACCTGAAGTCCCAAATCAGTGAGAGCTGCTTAGGGCATGTGATCCAGGAAATGCAGCAGAGTCAAGTGTGAAAAAAACCTGACTCTCATCCACAAAAATGCCACCTCCCTCAACTTCTCCTACCTTTTGAGAGCTTGGCATTGCTGTTCTGTTTTTGTTTGTTTGTTTGTTTGTTTTTTGTTGTTTGTTTGGGTTTTTTTTAATTATTTCAAATTGCAAGAGAGCATTGCAAGGCTAACGAGCTGTATCTGAAGCTCAGTGTATAAAAGAGAAAAAACAATATGGCTGAGAGGGAATTTTCCTAAGCCACCCTTCACTGCAAGTAGCTGCTGCATGAAAAATTAAGAGATTCCTTGACCAAGCTTGCCCCCTGCAGGCCTCTACCTCCCTCTGGCACTGCCAGAATTCTTCCTTTTCTACACAGGTAATTAAACGTGCTGCTGTTGTTTGTTTGGGTTTACATTACTTTTTTTGGGTTTTTTTTGTTTTGTTTTGTTTTTTTTTTAATAAAACAGTAATTACTTAAATAGATATTTGGGGACAGCTCTGTATTCTTAGTGCGATTGGGTCCCAAACATTAATTTATTTTGCCCAAGTAGCTCCTGATTAGGTTTCCTGTTATCTGAAGGCAGTGAGCTAATGGAAATGATGCAGAAGGGATTTGATTTAACCCCGGAGCTGTTTGTTCAAGTAAAGCTCCCAGCACAGGCCATAACCAGGATCTGGTCTAATGAGCCACAGTGAGAATCCCATCAGCTGCATCTCTTGTACTGGATAACAAGGAAGAGTCACACTAAAATAGGCTCCTGGTGAAGGCAGTGAGAGTAAATATAGCCCTTGGGAGATGCAGGAGAGAATATTTTGCAGCTCCTCACTTAATGTCTGATGAATAAGGACCTTTTAAGAATCTTTCATTTTTAAACTAAACCAAAAAAAAATCACAATGGTTTTTAATTTTCATATAACAAATAAAAGCAGGTACAGGTCAATACCCTAAATCAGTTTATGAATGACAACTGTTTAAGTATTTCACTCAATGTCCTCTGTGTGTGTATACGTGATTTTTTGAAAACATGACTACTGAAATGTAAGTATGATTTTAAAAATTAATTAATGAGATATAACTCTGAAATGTAAAGCCAGCAAAACTATTTTTTTCAAAAAAATCCCTGAATAACTATAACAAATTGGGAAATTTTTTTTATTTGTAATTGACAAAACATCATCAAGATCTCTGGTATAAACAAAATCACATTGACAATCCTGCTTATGTTGGTATAATATGTGTTATCTGAGCTGAGGCAGACAGAAGCTATGCCACTCAACACTTTTATTTCAAAACATTTTGCAAAGCAAAGTTATTTAACCTCATCCTTCTTTCTTTTTATAACACACTCTATGTGCTTGCAAGAGGCAGAAAATATCCATTAATAGTAATAATAAATGTAATCGTATCTCTTCAATAATACTAAAATTTCAAGGAGTGCACTGGGGCTCTCACGGGACTCTTTGATCACCAACACATGAATTCTAAGGATTCCAGCCCTGGGAAGGCTGAAGAGTCAGAGAGGTTTTGTTTCAAGCAGAACCTGAAGCCACCTAGGAGTTCACAGATCTATACCAAAATCTGATTTCAATGAGTAACTTTAATCAGTAAATTCCAATGAAAAAATGCTTTGCTGGAATTTTTTTCCCCTGATCAGCTCAATTAAATATGCTCTTTGAAACAAGATCTGACTCACACTGCAGGTTTAACAAGGGCTAATTTAAATAGACCCTCATTACATTTCCAGTATTAAAGAGCAAATGAATTAAACACCTAAGTTTAGAGGATATCTTTCAAAATTCTATGACCAAGAATAAATAAACAGACTCCTGTTTTGACAGCTGGTGTCTGGCTTTTAGCCAAATAACAGGATAACAAAAATGTGGAAAATTGAGATGTGTTTGTTAGAACAGTCTGAAATGGAGCCTCACTGAGCTGCATGATGGATTCCACCCATTTACTACAGACTGAGTAAGAAAAAGACTCCTGCATTCGTGGTATATGATCAATTTGCCTAAGAGTTCTTTGATAACTTTTTTTTCTTAGAGATACTTGCAGGTACACCAAAAAATACGGGTTTCTGCATTCATGTTAAAACCATCCAGTAGATGGGGCCACAGAGTTGTACAAAACACGAAAGTAAGATTAGTTCCTCCTAAGAAAAACTCTCATAGTGCAAATAGAGCTTTGTTAATCCATTAAATTCTAATGTCAGGCAAATAATTTATTTGCTTATATCGTCTTGACTGTATGACTCATTAAGCTCTACTCAAAGGCTACTCAATATGATTCCGTGTGCGTTTGATACTGAACTAATTACAACTCTCAGCCAACAGAAATTACAGCTGAGATCTTAATTTTCATTCATCTTCTGTTTGTTCCCAGGTATTGTACAGGTGTGAGATAAGCTTGTGATGAAGCGAGACAATGGAAGTCATTGACAGTAATTGTAGCAAGAAAGCCCCACATGTGGAAAGGTGTGTGCGGCAGGAGGAACGTGTTAGAGGTTCCTGCAGAACACAAAGGATGACTTTACGAATGTAACTTGCACCCTTGGGAATCTTTCCCCCCCCTGTTTCTTTGAGATCTTTGCGTGTATTCATTTTAAATGTGTGGCTCAGAAAAGAACGCAGGGGGTTCTGAGCACCTGTAGGGAGGTTGCAGGAGCAGGGGCAGCCCCGGGGGCTGTGTAGCAGTGGGTGCAGGGGTTTAAACTGTGTCTGCACATGGGGTGCAGCGTGGTACCAGCAGCAGAAGGGGTTCTGAGGGTGTTTCTGAGCTTTGCCTCACGAAATGCCACTTCGTGGATTCAGTTGTGAAATCCCATCCGGGAGACGGCTGAGCCTCCGCTGCTTTTGAGCCGGGGGCTCGCAGGTTAAATACTGGCCATGGGGTAGGAAAATGAGCCCGTGGCTTTGTGACCGGGGGATGTCAGGGGGTGCTTTGGGTCCGGGCCGGGGCGAGGGGCTGACGCCTTCATTTGGCTCTGCCGGGAGAGGCTGCGCTGCCGGAGCCCTCGGACGGGGCAGTCCCGGCCGGCCCCGAGTCACCGCTGATCCCGCGGCCCGGGGGCATCTCTGCCGTGTCCCGGCGGGTGTCGGGGAGAGCCCTGTGCCAGGGGATTCCCGGGTGGGAGCCGGCCCCGCGGGGGCTGGGCGGTGCCGGTGCCGGGATCGGGTTCGAGGGGCCGCGGCAGCACCTGGAGGCGGCCCCGCCCGAGCGCAGGAAGGGAGCGCCCGGCGGGGCGGGAGGGAGNGGCTGCCGCCCCGCAGAGCCTGCGGGACGCTGCCGGCAGCGGCCATGGCTTTCGGGAAAGCTCCGAAGGACCCATTCGGCACCGCCGTGGGCAGCCTGGTCGGTGAGTAGCCTCGAGCGGTGCCCCCGCCCCGTCTGTGCCCGCCGGGCGCTGACCCTCGGCTCCCCTTGGCCTTTCAGACCGGGCGACGCTCGGCTCGCTGCAGACGGAGGAGTGGGGACAGTTCATGCACATCTGCGACGTGATCAACGCCACGGAGGAGGGGTGAGCCAGCGGGCCGGGGGCAGCGGGGCGCGGAGGTGGCACCGGCGTGGCTCGAGGCCAGGGCGACATCGGGCAGCCGGAGCTGATGTGAAGTGACCCGAAACGAAATAGCGCAGGGAGCAGATAGCTTTGGATCCCCAGGAAGAGCTTTGCCTGTCGCGGGACCATCGGGGCTTTTAGGGATTAGGCTTAGAGGTTCTTTCCCATAGACACACGCTAGAGAAAGGAGAGGACAAAGGTTTCTCATCTGAGTCTGACTCGTGTCGTGCAGCCTGTACTGCTCGTCAGGCTGAACGGGTACCCTTGAGCTCTGCAAACCCACCTGGAAAAAGGCTTTGAACGCTTGGATGCCTACAACACTATTTAAAATTCTTGGCTTTTGCCTTCAAGTTTCCCACCGTGCAGTGTCTCTGCCAGGCTGTGCCGCAGCCAGGTGCAGCACGGGCTGGGATCCTGTGCAGTGGGATCCATCCCATCCAGGTGTGTACCCAGCACTGAGCTGCTCTCTTGCACTGAACGGCCACATCCAGGTTTGCTCAGCCACTTGCTGCTCTGAGCTTCCTTGTTTCCACCTGTAAAAGTGGGGGAAAAGGAAACTTGTTCTCATGTAAGGTCCGCTTCAACATTGCATTGCGAGAGCTCATTCTAGCAGTGGCATATTTTAGTACTACCTGAAGAGTTTTCTCCAGGACAATGCTTACTGTCTGCACAGGTGTCTTTTTTTTCTGTATCAACTTTTCTTTCTTTTCATTGTTTTGGATTCCACACTCTCACCCGTAGCTCTTAGTGCTTGGAATGTCAATAATAATTATTTGCTTCTGGTTATTGCCATAAGCAACAGCATGCTTTGACCCTCAGTGTTAGTTTTAATGTAAAGTTTCCATGCAACAGAGTATTTTTTTAATAAACTGTTTCCTCTTGTGCATAGCTTAGGCTTGCAGAGGAACTCATTGTAACTTCCTCCTAGGCAGCCACTACAAGTCACAGTCTGTAAGAGGATAGTAGGAGCAGCAAAACTGCTGCATCTAATTAGGCAAATGGTTATTTTAATGCAATATCCAGCTCCTGACCAGAGCATTTCCAGATGCTTCAGCGAGGGAAGCAAGCAGGAGTGGAATTGTAGTACGGCTCTCTGCAAGGGAAACTTCTCCACTCTCGTGCTCCCATCCATCTCTTGATGCTCTACTGATGTGCCTGAGTGTGACATATGATTAAGAAAAATAGAGAAATGTCTTCTTTTTTTTCCTGAAGTATATATCTCATCAAACTACGATATGCAGTAGTGGTAAACACCCAGTTAATTTCATTGACTCTGAAATGCTTTCAACAAAGATTTGCTTTTTTCTTTTTAGTGAAACATTGTATTTGGACCTATTGCTCCATCTTAGATTCTGGAGAGATCCTAAAGAGACTATAGGACATCTTGTTTACGTTGATCATGAGCTTTGGGCTGGGCCTAATAGTTGTACACTATAGTTAGTCCATATCAATGAGGCAAAACTGCTTCCCACTTGTGATAACCTCGATACCATCTTCCCTTTTCCTCCTACACAGATAGTTAAAAGATATGGGGTGTATATATAGAAATGAAAATGGCTGGGTTAGAAATGCCCCTATCTCTGGGCTGGAGTGGGTTGTCCATCCATCCATGGTAATTACTCAGATGAGTTTAAGTGCATCCTGCAATTATAAGATTGGAAGTTATCCATGACACCCCTACTCCTGACAGCACTCCCAGGAGAATATTTTCTAATTGCATCATACCTGAAAACTACCCATCAACTCTTGATACATCTGGCAATTGGCCATAAAAGCTAGATAAGTAATTCTATTGTACAACAGTGGAAAAATATTATTTTGGACCAGACTTTGCAGAGGAGAATAACTTTATTTCTCTGCACAAGTCTCTGGAGTAATGCACAGTCTGCAGTAACAAACCTGATTCACTGCCTTGTTGCTCTACTTTACTGCTGAAGAGATTTGCTGAAATCAATGGGGCAATTGCTCTGGTTTTATGTGGGTGTAGACACTGGGGTGGATTTGGTCCCATATCTCAGGTTGATATTTTTGGTTCTTGGATGAAGTTATGAACTAGAAAACTTCACTAGTAACTTTTCCTCTTTCATTTCTTGTTACAGGCCTAAAGATGCAGTTAAAGCACTGAAGAGGAAGCTTTCAAAAAACTGTAACCACAAGGAGATCAGGCTTACCTTGTCTGTAAGTACAGCTATGTTTATATTAATTAGACACTAAGAAGGTAAACAGTCTAAACGATAAGGTGGCATGCAAATTATCCCTGACACAACTCTCCAGGATGTTTTCAGTCTTTGTTGTTTGTGTGTACGGCACTGCCACAGTGCAGATCAGATGGTTTGCTGGCATTCCATGGACTCCTGGATGATGAAAATTCTCGTGGGGGGGGTGAGGGGGAGAACTAACTTGTTCTGTGTAAAAGTAGGATAGTTGTTACTTGCTCCTGTGACTGTCCTTCTGTGAGAGCCCCACCTGTTTGTGAAAGACACTGAGGTTAGGATGTTACATAAATGCTACATTTTACCATTCTATTACTCACCTTGTGGTTCTCATCTTAGTAAAACTAAGTACAGTGTGCAGCATGGTGGAATGTGTGATATGTGCTTTGTAAAAGGAAATGTTATCACATATAAATGATAAACTTGAAGGAAAAGGTAACCATGGTGAGTTAAGTAAGAGAGTGAGAGGCAGGGTGAGCTGTGTGAAATTCAGGTGTTATGGCTAAAGGTTGGAGTGTCTGGGAATATCCTCGCTTGATATAATGTGGCCTCTAGAATCTGACAGTGCTCCTGAACTGCCCCAGGGTTTGGGGAATTGTTGTGATTTCAGTCAATTTAAGATTTACTGGAGTGTGTTAATGCAGGAAGTTCTAATACTGTCCAAAGTCCTGAGTTTCTGGCTTGAATGACTCTTGACTACCAATAGTGCAACTCTGGCAAGAGTCCTATCTTTTTTATTTTAAGTTCTTGAGGATTTTACTATTTTGTTAATTAGCTAGAAGTATTTTCTTCACCATTTCCTTTTTTGAGGTTTTAGAGGCCTGTCTGCATCACTGAGTACTATTACTCATGGGTTTGGTATTTGTTGTGCAAAATCATTATATCAAGATGTGCTGAGAAGTGATTAACGAAGATGGGTGATGGATAGTGACGAATTGTAGGTTGCTTAGCAATTGCCCAAATGTCTCCTGACAAGTTAGAGATGCAGATAATTGTTAAACATGTCAATATAAACCTTCAGCTCACTCCATTTCCGCACTTCTTCCCTGGTTTCCTCCTCCACTGTCTCATGAGTCACATTTTTGTGTGTTCTGTGTGTTTGCATAATGGGAACACTGAGTTTCCACTGCACCTGCAATCCCTGTATCAGGTCTGTCTCCTGCAGCCTTTGTGCAGCGAGGTCCTGTTCTGATTATCTGATACAGTCTGCTGATAACCCAGGGTTTAGGTTTGGGAGCTGTTCCTTGGGTATTTACAGTGCAGATATACCAAGGTGACATTATAGCTCAGCTTTTGAGTATGAAAAAGTGGGAGAAGGATCTTGTTCCAGGTCTATCCAAGGAAGAACTTTATCACGCTGACCTGGAAGCTCATTGTATTGCAGATGGAGCATGCAGCAGGTTCAGATGGGATTACAATTCCTGTCCTGTTCCAGCCCCTTTCTCTGTCCTCACCCACTTCCATGCACACCTGTAACATGCCTGCCAGGCAGTCACATCCTCTTGGCCCAGCTGCTGATCTTGTTTCCTCTTTTTTTATTTGAATAAGTTCCAGCCTTTCCTCTAACTCTCTCTCTCTTTCCAGTTTTAGTTCTTGTATAAGATCTTTCATGCTTTGCCTTTCCCTCTGCCTCTGGCTTTTTTTTT
>VWYP01025809.1:160370-265459 GCA_013400435.1 Pycnonotus jocosus | reverse complement strand
TTTTTTTTTTTTTTTTTTTCACCAGTATTGCCATATTTTCAGCATGTGTACAATCTTTCCTTTGATGACCTCATTGCTGGCCATGTGTGGCTTTTACCTTTCCCACATCACTCTTCCTATGTGCCATATCTTCTGTTTTTATCTTCTTAATTGCTTTAATGAAATTGTTCCTGTTTTCCATTTTGAAATGCTTAGGTGACAACAGCAATTGATTGCAAATGGAAAAAAAAGGGGATATTTTTCAGTTCTTGAAACACAAGCCCTTCCCTCCCTGTGCAACTCTCATATGTTAAAAATTGTTTTCCTCAGAGATTTTTGCAAAAAGAAGGGTTCTTTTTGGATGAATTGTTAGTGCCTGTATTTGTTACTGTAAATGTGGTCCTCTAGCTTTTGAGATTCTACATCAGATTCTCTCCTACCTACATTAGATAAAACTAAGAAGGATCTACATACAAATAACATTTCTTTAGAGGTGTACTTTGATCCAGTTCTATCTATTTGACCTTGACATCCTTGAATTTAATATTTCTAATGAAGCTGCTTAAGGAGCTCATTCCCAGAGGATACACACAGAGTGGAGTGTGAAAATCTTCATGGAAGCAGCGTGACTGCACGTTAGCCCTGCTTCTGTTCCTGAAATGGGTTAAATCTCAACAGCGTGTTCCTCCTCCTCGCTCTTGGATGATGCTTTATTTACTTGGAGGAAGAAGGCTGAGTGCCAGCTGGATAAAAGTGCTGGCTATGGCTTAACTTCAGGTGCTCTGAGCTGCTGAAGTTCCTGTGAAGTCACGTGGATGGAGGTGTTTGTGTCAGGCCATGGAGTTGCCTCATGCCCAGCCTTTGATAACACTGAGAGATCAGGGCTGGCACTGGTGGTTGTGCAATCAGAGTGGAGAGGATTAGAACTTTCAGGCAGGAATCCAACAGACTGTGTGTGTGTTACTTGACTTTTTATTGCTGGTAGACTTTAGATACATTAATTCTGTTTATGTAATGAGTACTGAGACAGCTGTTCAGTTGCCTGCATAGATCTCCCTTGGTTTTGTAAAGCATTTGCTGTGGTGCCCCAGTTCTGACACCTGTAGGGTCACATGGGAAAGTTCTTTATTGAATGTATCCCTCTCACTCCTGCATTCAAAGCAGTGGGCAGAAATTTAAGATTAAATTATTATTTCACCTCTGTATTACTTTGTTGTAAAATATTTTAAAGAAAATAATTTTCCCAGAGAAATTGTGGATGCCCCGTCCCTGGAAATGTTCAAGTCCATCCAACTATCAAGGTTGGATGGAGCACTTAGCAACCTATCTAGTGAATGGCACAGGAATTGGAGCTAGTTGATCTTGAAGGTCCCTTCCAACATAAGCTGTTCTGTAATTGCTTAGAGTTAAATTTTTACTGATATTTTTTCCTAAGAATATTTTCACTTTTCCTTTTAATTGTGTACAATTTTTTCTGATGCAGAAAAAAATTGTCATGGCACATGTGGCCTTCAAATTTTAGTTTGTTAAATCAACATTTCACAAAGTGGAGAATCTAAAAAACAAAAGCATGAGAGAGTCCTCTAGCTGCTCAATTAAAAGAGTAGTTCTCTATTTTATTATATTTCATGGTATATGTTGACAAAAAAGAAGAGAGCATTGAATGGGAGCAAAAGAAATCCAGATCTCAGTGTTTCAAATGTGAGATCTGAAAAACACAGGACTTCTGAAATTTCAGTGTTTTTGAAATGCTGAACTTTGATCAAGTGTACCCAGCCCCTGCACTGTAATTGGTGAGTGGCAGCTGAAAGAGCTGCTCATACCGGTTTGGTTTAAATGCTGGGCTTGGAAACAACATCTTGTAGTTCCAGACCTCAGTTGGGCAGGCATCAGGATGGGTTCAGTGGAGTGTAATCCTGGAGATGGATTAATGGCTTGTTCCCCTTGAGTCAGAAATTTGAAGAAGCAAACTGTTCATCTAGGTTTTCTTGCAGTCACCTTGGGTCTGAGAAGTGTCCCTCATAATCTGCGTCCATTGCTGAGCTTTAGAGACCAAACCTGGCTGCTTTAGATGTGCAGTGAGTCCTGAAACCTGAGTCAGGTCTCTATTGATAAGGAACATAGCTGACTTTCTGCTGTACTCACCAACTTCTCCTGTTTTCTGTTTCTGCTTCACACTTTGGCTTCACCTCTCTGTAGATGCCTTTTTTTTATTTTAGTTCTGTGATTCAGTCCTGTAAACCAGAGGCCTTGGATTACACAGTTTGCCTTTTTACTCAGTGCAGATCTCTGAGATCAGTTATCCTGGAACCCAGCAGCTCTGTCAATTCCAACACTTCTCACATCCTGTTTGCCATTGACAGGAAGTTTAATGGTTTGATTGAAGTTAATTTGCCAGTTTCATTATTAAAACATGGTTCTGTTGAGTTTCCATTGTGCTGTGTGGAGCAGTGGTTGGCTTGGCCAGCTTGGATCTGTTCCTTCCAGTGGAAGTGCTTGGGACTATGAAATCCTATTTACACTGGAGTCCTATTTGCACAATAAATACTCATATTGAAGCTCTAATGAAAGGTGTTATTAGCATGAAAGTGGCTTGTTCATGAATAGCCTGGTTAAAAATAATTGAGTCAAATTCTTATTTTTCTTATACCAGCTTAGTTTTACCCTGAGTGAGTGGGCTGGGCTGGCATAATTGAGTGGAGGATCCAGACCATTAGTTCAGTACTTTCATTCAGCAAGTAAATTCTCAGTCCCCTAAGTAGGAAGTTAATAATAGCGAGTAGTATAACAAGTTTCCCATGCTCTGGGTTGAAAATATTTTACACAAAGCATCTTTGAAGTACTGCACAGGCAAATGACTTGGCTTATTAGCGTATGTTTCATGTACTCCCTATGAAAAGTAATATTTTGAACCAAGATGGTTTTTGTAATTATTTTTCAGTTAGCTTTTTGCACAGCAGTCTGCCATTGTCTCTCTGTTCTACCCTGTTTTCATTTTGGCAATATATTTTCTTCTGTCTTAAACCTGTTCTCCTGTAAGTTTCTGATCACACTGAGAGAAAAATCTCTTAGTCTTGAGGCTAGAAAATGAGCTACTAAAAGGATTTCATTTAGTCAAATGTAGTCTGCTCTGAATAGGAAAGTGTATTTAACCTAATTTTATCAAGATCACAATAATATATGATAAATATGTGTATCCTTTTGAGAATATGTCCTGTCTGTTACATGATTCAGAGGAAGTTTTGTCTCAAAACACATGAAATTTTCAGCCTTTTGTTAATGTCAGCCCTTTTCTTTCACCTTTCTCTCTTCCCTCTTACATTGGGAGGGAAAATGAAGCTACAATTGAAGAGAAATAAGCACAAGAGTGACCATTTTTCCTTGTGTGGGTCATGATCCATCTTCAGATTTGGGCCAGGCAAGATGAGTTCTGTTCCTGATTCTGCACCTGACCTGATTTATCCCAGTTTCATGTCAAGTCCCAGGTGATTGGGATGTAATGGCAGTTTTTGACATCTCTTCTGCAAAATGAGAATTGTAATGAGCCACCTCCAGATGTACAAGGGAGAAGTATTATGTCTTTACCATATCCTGCTGTGTTTGATAGAGTAGGCATGGTGCTTGCAGGGATCCTGCTCTAAGCATTTGATGCAGGGTTTTGGAAGTAGACTTCCTTCATGAAGATGAATCTGACAATTGGAACATTTCAGTTCATCTGTTTCAAATCAATGTGACCTTTGAAAAGCATGCAGAAATTGTGCTCTGAGTTGGTGAATTTGTTCTTTCCTATTTTATCATTAGTCTCTCACTTACAGGGCAGATTAGAGGACAGGCATTTAGTAATCTGATTTTCTTCTCTTGCAGAGCCCTTCAGAATCTGTCAGACCAGGGTACCTGTGTGCTAGGCAGTGAATTAATTCTATTGCTGAACCTGTACAACTAATTTTTCTAAGATATGGGCAGATTTCCTGCTGTTAAGCTACCTTGTGTTCATTAAGTGCTGTAACATAGAAACGAGTGTGGCCATGCCCCTCTGTTAAAAACAGTGTTCCTCTGGCTGGCACAGCTCCTTTGGACTGTGCAGGTATAACAGGAGCTGCTGCTTCCCTGAAGTGACCTCATCGGGCATTCTAGTGAGTAGTGTCCATTCCTACTCTTCACTGTAACTCCTTGAAACAAATTAAACAAAAAGAAACAAAAGCCATAAAGTTGGGGGGCGGGTTTCCCCGCCCTGTTCTTTGTGTAACAGAAGGGGTTTTGTGTGTGCAGCTGCTTGAGATGTGTATGGAGAACTGTGGCCCAAGATTCCAGTCTTTAGTTGTGAAGAAGGATTTCTGCAAAGACAAGCTGGTGAAACTGCTGAACCCCAGATTCAACCTGCCCATTGACATGCAGGAGAAAATCCTGACCTTTATCATGGTGAGTCCAGAGTAAACTGTGAAGTGTTCACAGTGTCTCTGCCATGTGGTAAATGTTTAATTGTGCAGCCTGTTTAAATGCTGGGAACCTCTTCTGAAAGCACACCCTAACTCTGGAGCTGTTGTGGTTCCTGTTGCACTGAATGGAGTTACCCAGAGTGGAAGAAGGGAATGACCTATCTTTAGGACCACAAGTTTTAAAAGCATTTGTCTGGCCCACTGACTGACCACTTATGTGACTGTTACTGTCCCTGATATTTCAAAACCAGATTTGGGCACGAGGTTTTCAAGGGCTGGTGGATGTGAGTGAAGTAAAAGAAGTTTACCTAGAACTGCTGAAGAAAGGAGTGGAGTTTCCATCCTCTAACACCAGCAGCAGTGGATCTAAGGTGAGGATATACAAGGACACATCAGAAATGGGATGTGTTAATTTTATGGGACACAGAAGATGTGTTTGATCTGAAGTTTTGGGGGGGTTTTGTTTGTTTGTTTTTTATTTTAAATGCTTCAGGGCAGAATATGACCAAACTATTTAAGCATGTGAGCAGGAATCAGTTTCAGTTATAACAGCTAAGGTAACAAAAAAGAAACCTGACCTGTATAGTAGTTTATTTCATTTCCAAGTACAGATTCATGGGTATGTTCTCAGAAACAGAGCATCTCTGTCTTGAGACTTTCAAAGATTTGTGCATGCTGTTTACTTCAAAATAAATGGGTGCTTAGTGCTCCAAACTTGTCAGCTTCTGAAAGCCTCAACAAAAATGAGTAAGATTTTCACAAAAACCTGTACTGTTGAGAATATGAGCATCATCTGTCTTGAAGATTAAATGGAGAGATGTAGAAATCTATAAGAAAAGATTATTGTCTGTGTATCTCTCCAGCTTTGTGCAGTAAGTGTTATTTAAGCCTATGTCATAGGTAGTATTGTGTGGCATTTAAAACATTAAATATAAGTATGGTTCGAGCATTGTACAGCAGCTGAAAATACAGTACATGGTTTAATGCCATTCTTTCTAGATTTCTTTTTTTTTTAAGAAGAATTTTCACAAAAGCTTTGGGCAGTGTGAAAGCCATCCATCACTGTGTGGAATCTTGCAGTTACAAAATTAGAAGTCTATAATCAGTGCAGACAGGAATAATTTAGATTTATACTGAGTTTGATCTGATGGTTCAATAGTGGAGTGCACAAAAGCTTATGTATTTAAAGGTTGTTTGAAAAAGCTATGTGAAGAATGCTCTCAGTAGATACTAATTCTTTTCCCTCAACTAGTACATTAGAGATTGTTTTTTCTACTTCATGTACTTTCAAGTTAAAATCAGTGGCAAACCTTCTGTTTGTCTCAGCAGACTCGAACATAGTTTTTACCTCAGTTTTCAGGAAGTGAAGGGTTTGTAGTGTGTAGTGCAGCCTGGGGCTTGAATTTGAAAAATTTGCATTTTTTAGCAGTCAGTTCAGATGCAATGCAGGTGAAGCTTTCTCAGGCTGTTCCTACTTTTCAGTCCAGAAGACTTTTGTATTTTACTTTCTGTGGAGACCCAGACTCAGCCCTCCAGCCCTTCTCCTGCTTCCAAGTGTGATCACATTCCAAACTGTTCTTCACTGCAAAATTGCAGTGGCACTCTGGGAAGGACTCTTTGCTCTTAGATGGCTTAATTATTCTTTGAGCCATTCCCACTTTATACTGTGATGGAACTTACTTGCAAACCCTTACTAAAGATATTTGATTTCTAAGCCTCATTTCATAACAAAATAGCCATGAGATTTATTCTTGTAAATAGGACTTGCTCAACAAATTCCCTGGGAGCACTGTTCACGAGGAAGCTCCTGCCCAGCTGTGTAGTCTGAGAGATGTTCCTCTCTCAGCAGGATGCCTGCTGCAATTTTGTTCAACACAAGCTCTGGTTTTCTTGTGTTTTCACAGATTTCACCTCAGTCTTGTGCAAAGTCATCCCCATCCTCTGCCAGTCCTGCCAAACGTTCCTCCCTGCCTCTTCCCACAGGCCCAACGTTGTTGTTGACTCCAGAGCAGGTGCAACACTACAGGTTTAGGGGAGGGAGGGTCCATCTGAAATGTGCTGTGAATGTGTGGCTGGAGCAGCCTGGGTGCCACTGGAGGGACCCTCAGCTCACAGGGTGTAGCTCTGGGTTCCTGCTCTTAGGTTTGTGGAATTAGTGCTCAAGTGTGTAGATATCTAATCACATCTTAAAATGCTGTTACACAAATTGATAAAAGCTTGTTCAGAAATAAGCGAGAAAGCCAAACTTAATTTCACATAAGGCTTGTGTGAAGAGGTTATTATAAAAAAGCAGGAAGGAAAGGACAGTTCTCTTCCATTCCTGCTTACTCTGTATGTAACTAATAGAAGGAACAGTAACATCAGTGAGAGGGATTAACTGCAAGGAAAACAAGCAGTGCTATCAGGCTTGGATCTCTAGTTTGAGTGCACATTTAAAAGCTGAACTAATTCCATTAATTTCCATGGTGCATTACCAGAGTGAAATAATGTTAATTAAGCCCGTATTATACCTAATGGGAAAGAAAGTGTGTATTAGAGGTAAGGATTATTCTGCTTGCTCTGTTCACCTACACAATGTTCTTCTGTTGAATTCCAACAGATTGGGAAACTGTACAGTGAACTGGATATGGCAAAAATGAACGTGAGAGTCATGTCATCAATATTGAAAGAAAATGTTCCTGGTTCTGAAAATCCAGATGATATGAATCTTTTACAGGTACATAATAATTCATTGATAGGGGCTATTGGTGTGGTTATAGTTGCTTTTTAAAGTGTTATATCTTCTTTTTTAACATCCAGATTCAGATTGACAAATGGAACCCAACAACAGGTTTCTATCCCTCATTTTACTCAGCTTTCTTTCATCTCCTTCACCTTTCCTTGACATCTCGATAGTCAGGAAAGGACAATACAGCTTGCAATGCAAATTTAAGCTCTAGGGAATTTCAATGGCAAAGGAATTTCATAATGGAGCATTCTCTGTTGAGCTGTTCTGTCAAACAGCCCCGAGAACATTCCAGCTGGAGAATGGCTGATGACACAGTGTCACTCTCATATCCGTCCTGGAGTTTGCAGAGCTCTCTTTATTATCACCAGTCCCTTAGAGGCAGACTGAAGGCCAGTGAAGAATACAAAGCATTGGCTTTATGTGTGTGACCTCAAAGGTTGGGAGCTTGCTGTGCTACAGAGGAATTCATGTGCTCTTAAAGTGTAGCCTGGAGGAAGTGTATTGCAATAGTCCAGTGATGCGACAGTGAATTTGTACATGCTCCTTCTGTGATATTATGTGCTTGTGCTGTATTTTCCAGTTTAGAAATTAAAAGTACAGTATTAATTTAACATTCCAATAGTGACCTATGTTAATAGAAGCTTTTCAGTTTCATGTTGTCTGCGAGAACTTAAAAAGCTTTACCACATCCTTCTGTTTCTAACCTTACCTCCAAATTGCTATGAGGCAGCATTTTTGGCAGTTTTGCAGCATTACGTGTTTTGAAGAACTGATCAAATTTTTGCAAGCCTTGAGTGCACTTCTCCTGCCCTGTGTAGAAATTTTCCTGTGCAATAAACCCTTACTGGGTGCTGTTGAGAACACACTGGTTAATTATGCTTGACCATCTCTGTCCAGTCCATAAGGTTGGGAAACAGAAAAAGCTTGTCTTTTATTTCCTGTCTCCTGCCGCGGCACTTCTGTATGTGGGTGCACAGATTCAGCTGCCCAGAGTAAACCCGTGGATTCTTATTGACACTCCCAGTAATAAAATTGTTGGCAAAAGGTTGAGGACAGGGTGTGGAGCTCCCACATGTGGGAGAGTGAATGAAAACTCATTCCTTTCACTGTTGTTCTTTCTGTTCTTTTTCTCCTGTGCACGGAGTGGTGTAAAACATCAGGCATGGCCAGCCTGTTTCTTGAACAATGCTTAATGTTCTCTTTTTGTTTGTGACATTACCTGGATTGCTTGGATTGGACTTTTGTTGTCACAGAACAAAATCCTTTATTGAAAGAGCTGCTTGTTTAGACTTTGAGTCAGTTGAAGACATTGATTTTAGTCCTTCAGATTATCTAGAGTCCTTCAATAAAAACAGTGACAAGGTGAACTTGACCACCTTGTTACACATTGTGTAACGTGTTTGTAGTTCTTCATCTTTATTAGTGGCCAGGCTTCTCTTTCCCCACCCTGTTTTGGACAAGGCTTAAGATATCATATTTCACTGGGAATAATGTGCTGGCCAATAATTGTAGTTAAAGAATAGTTTAGGATCAGCCAAGAAGAGTAACAAACTTTTGTACTGGATGGTGAATAGACATAGTGAATGGATAGTGGATGGATGTGCAGGAATTTGGGTCCAGATCAGCAGCTGGTAAGAATTACCACAGATGTATTGGAATCACTGGTGATTGTTATTCCAGCTGCTCCATCATTGTAAAACTTCAGTTTTCAGGCAAATCCATGCTTGAAATGACTGTCTCAATTTCCTTCTCTATTGAGTATTGACATTTGCCAGTCTGCCTATGTAATGAAGTCACAAGAATTTTTTTTTAAATGTGGAGTTGCAAAGGTTTTAGATGTAGTTAGAGACATTAGGCAGAACATATTTTTGTGTGTTTTATCCTGGGCCATGAAGATGCAATACTGAAAAGTACAGCACTCTGCCATTCTGACACAGTTTTAGCAAAGGAGTGCAAATTTCTTTTTAAATAAATAATTGATTTATGTGAAGTATTGTATTTTTTTGAGGAAAAATCAGATCACTTTGAATATCAAAGCAATTTCTGAATAGTAGTGTGCAAATAGAGTCATTTCCCCCTCCTTTTTTTTTTTATTTCTTTAAGCAGAGCCAGCCTGCATTTGCAAATGCAGTGTGAAGGAGAAAAAATGTTGGCTGAGTTAAAGTTCCTGTTGCTAAAGAATTTGTTTCCTTGAACATGCAAAATCTGCAGAGGGGAGCAATATAAACAGACTGTCTTCCACTTCACCAAGCAATAATGCAAAATTCTGCTTAATAAACTCTCATAACTCTCCTATCTGCTGATTCTCTAAGGTTTGTGTTACTTTCCCAAAAATCCATAGATTTAGTTTATCCAGACTTCCCACTTAAATGAATAGTTGGAGCTTGAGACTTGTCACTGAGCGTTTCTGACCTTTAGACTAATATTGTCTTTTCTTCAAGCAGACGTTGAACAGGATTACGTCCAAGAATCCTGCTGAGTTTAATCAGCTTCAAGCAGGATGAAATCACATTGGCTCTACATCACCCAGAGGGGTCTTTGTTATTTTGCAATTTGTAATTTAGGCTTTAGAGGCACATATATCTTTAGAAACGAAGGTGGGTTGAGAGGTAGGGGTGGTGTAGGAGTGATGCGGTGGTGGGAGTTGTTATCCTGTATTGCAGAGATCAAAAACATGGACATTGTTCTATTTGCAATGATTGGTACCCGTCTGGTTTGTGTAAATTAAGGAATGCTACCTGTGATTCTGCAGTGCTTGAGTGTTTTATCAGTCATCTCCAGAACTGACACACTGAGACCACAGTTAGGGGTTTTAATTTTTTTTTCCTTCCTTTGCCTCGAGCAGAAATTGTACAAGACCTGTCGGATGATGCAGGAGAGGATCATGGAATTGTTGGTGACAGTGGAGAATGAAGATGTGATTGTTGAACTAATACAAGTAAATGAAGATCTGAATAATGTCCTCCTGGGACATGAAAGGTAAGTGCAGGGCCTCTCTCCTCATTTGGAATCCTACCTGAATAAATGCACTTAATGGAGAGATGGTCCCTGTGCCTAGTGTTGATCCTCCTCATAGGGGCAGATTTTATCCTTAGATTCAGAAAAGAAATATGATAGCAAAAGAAGAAAATTATGTATTTGCTGCCTTCTAAACACTTCAGAAATGGTTCAGGAAAGTAGTTAGGATACATTAGAGTGGCATAAAGCGAGGTAACAGCATGAGCAGGAAATCAGATAGAGGCACGCAAAAATAGTTTGGAATTTGACACCCCTTTTTGTCAGAGTCCAGTGAATTTGTCAACAGCTGCTACAAATCCTTTGGTGCTGGTGCTTATCTCTGTTAAGTGTCTGTGCTTTCAGGAAGGAATACTTGTCCTCCTTTCTAAACAATTTTGACAGTTTTACTGCAGGAATTGGCCATGGAGCAGCCTTCTGCCTCATTGCACTCTTAGGAGAGTTACTTGCTGCTCTCAGCTGGATTGAAACACACTGTTCTGCTTGTCTTACAGCAGAAAATGCTTCTTTCTTTCACACATGAAAGCACAGCAGTACTCCTGTTGACATCCTGTGTATTTATCTGTAATGGCACTGATAAAATGACTGGATGCTGGCAAAACTGAAATTAGATTTCAACTTAAAATTCCAGTGTTGTTCCCCCAAGTATCAAGAGTATACTCATGGAGAGTGTTTCTGATTTAACAGGAGATACCCTTCAACATTAGGAAGTTGATCTCTTCCACAGCTAAAAAGTGTTCTAGGGATCATTATGCATCAAGTGCAATTGTTCTTTATTAAATTTAGCAAATGTGTAGAATTTAGTCATCTTTTCTTTTTAATCCTCTTCTGAGTGCTGCACTGAAAATATCACTAATTCTTCTAAGTGTCAGGCATAAACTTCAGGGCTAATCACGACAACGTTAAGTTTTCATTTACTCTGAAATCTTGTCTGCTGTAGTGTTGGTGGATTTTACAGCAGCTGTCTTGAAAGAACTGTATGCTTACTTCTTCCTTTAGGAGGTTGTTCCTTTTAATAAGCAAAAAAGGAATTTTATTTGGCTTTTGTGTAAATCCACTGAAGTCAGATGCGGGCTTACAATTTTTGTTACAAATGATGAATACTGAAGGCCAGGAAGTTCAAACTGTGAATAGGAGCTTGTGGTTATAATTCAACAAATTCCTCACTAAGGAAATGATGATGGAAAGAGTGATTAATTTGGACAGAAAACTACTATATTCAAGTAATGTCATGCTATGGTTTGTATGGTACAGGTCTTCCTGAGTACAATTCCATTGCACTTCAGAGTGGATAAGTATAAAAACATATCTGGTTAATTTTGTTTTGCAGATTTGTTCTTTGGGTCTCCCTCTGAACAATGAGGTGTGCAAAGGGCCAACTGATTTTAATGAGCTGCATCTGTTTCATGCTCTGTGTGTTGTTGGAGGATGAGTTGTGCTATACTTTCTGTTTCTGATTATTAATGTAGAATCCAAATTAAATCCGGACCAATCTCCACTGTGCAACCAACAGCTCATATGTGTAACAGTGCCTCCCTCTAGTGTCTCTGCAGCTTCTTTCTCCTTCCTGGATTTCAGAGAAGTAATTTCTGCTCTGCATTTGGAAAGGTTTTTTCCTGCTGATTCTTCATGCATCTGTACTCTTTTTCTGGGCCTCCCTAGTACAGTGACCCTGAACAGCAAATGCAGTTGGATAAACTCTCTATACATCTGTCCATACAATTCAGGGCTCCTGGTGCTGAAACACAGTGACCTTCTGGATGCTCAGTGTAACTTGTGTGGGTCTGCTCTGGACCCACAACAGCACTGTTATCATTCCTAGAACATACATATTTATGCAGGTAGATTTTTTTAAATTTGTTTCCATTTTTTAAAAAAATAGCGCCAAGGCCTGCACTAGTGAGAGGGCTGTGTGCCAGAATAGGTGTGTGGTTTGTCCTGGGAGGGCATGAGGGAATGCTCTGAACTCTGATGACAGAAGGGTTCCTGGCACTCAGCTGGAAGAGTGTTCTGGTCAGAAGGAGCTGGCTTTGGCACCGTGGATGTTCACCTGCCTGGTGTGAACAGAGACAAACCACTGTCAGAGGAGCCTGTGTTTGTTTCAGGAGCAAGCAGATGTCTGTCTCCAAACATGGGGCCAGGAACAAACCTAGTGCTGTTGGTGTAGGAGATACCAGGACCACAGCCCTGGAATGGGAGTCAGATTGCCCATAAAGACAAGTGCCCCAGAAACAGCATCTGGAGTGTTTGGTGCTTGGAGTCTTTTCAGAATCAAAAGTTGATTATAACTGGTTTCATATTCCTCTGAAGGACATCTTACAGGAATGTAAGAATGAACATTTAACTCTGCACCTTCAACAGGTTCTCACGGAACAGAGTTCGTTTCCTGGAGAATCAGAGGATACAGCGTGAGCGGGAGGAGGTAATTAAGGATGAACTCTTGAACTGCAGGACTGCCAACATTCCTTTTGCTCTTCCTTGTGAAAAATACGCTTCTGATACATGCAGAATTTTGTTCTCTAGTTGAGAGGTACAGGAGACAACAGACTGACACTACTCTTACTAATTTTTCTAAAAGTCTCACTTGCAGAATTTCATGCAAATTCATGTAACTAAAGTAGCAAATAATGTCAAATCTACGAGGCATCCTTGGGCATGAAAAATGAGAGAGAGATCTCTTCAATGCTGGTTTATTGCCTCTCCAGCTAAGCACAATTATCTGCCATGCAAAAAAATGAGAAACCATAGGTTCTTTTCATTTGTTTCCTGTTAATGATCTGGAGACTGAAATACTGCTGCACTTTCAGAATTCACTTCTTCCATTGATTTTTTTTTTTTCCTGAATTAAAGCTTTTTCTGAATTGTGAATAATGGCTTGTAGCAAATCTTTAATGACTCTCCTTTATTGATTGATAATTATGGTTGTTAATTATATTGCCCAAAGTACTTTTGCATGTTTCAGCTTCTGCTAAGCCATAATTGTGTAGTCATCCAGGACTCGGCAGGAAAATGCATTGTGAATGCTAAAATACTGCTGACAATTATTAAAAAGGTAGAAGATGGTCTTGTTTTCCTTGAAAAGCCACTATTACTACACTCTGGTTATGTAGGTGGATGGTTTTGCTTGATGGATGCACTGTTGGGTTAGTTAGTAATACAAATGGTGCAGTCTGTGCATTTTTATATTATTAAGGAGACTCAGTTTAAAATGCATCATCATTTATCTACTTTTCATCTGATGGTACCAAACCTGTGTGATTCAAGCATGTGGTTTTGTTAAACCTTCGGCTACATTTTTAATTCCAACTTATTCACAGGAGAAAAGAAGGGAACTTTTTTCTATGTCCTAGGAAATATTGTGGTTTTAAATTTTTTTTGTGTCCAAAATGGGACTGGAAAAAAAATCAACCCCCAAATACGTATCATATCTCATTAACACAAGTAAGTAGCATGAAAAGAATTGTACAGGATTGATGAGAAGATAAATATAAAAGCTGTATCTAGACAAGTTCAGAATGGCTTTATAGAATTGAGTCCTTTCTGTTTTCTACTTCAGAACTGGTTTTCTTTATTTTTTTTTGAAATTGATCTCTTCTGACATGCATATTTTGTTTTATTAGCTATATTTCACACACACACATTCTTATACTTACCAATTTTTAATACTAAGATTTTAAAAGTTAGTATTTTGTGAAAACAGCAATTTGTTTAAAACTATGCAAGTTTCTTAAAAAAACAAAACACTGGGGAAAACCCCAAATAACTTATTCTTTTTCAAATGTTAAGCTGTACAGGAAACAGCCATCTGCTCCCTCAAGTGATCTACTTGGCCTCTCTATAGATTCTCCATCTTCTGTGCCTGCAGTGGTGCAAAGTGACCCTGCAGTGTCTCCTTCAGGAAGTAAGTGGTGAATGCCCCTTTCCCTTCCACTTTAATTCCCTAAAACAAACCTGCAAGAGCTTAGTGGAGGAATCAAGTTCATTGTAGGAAAGAAAACAAAGATACTCCTTAACTTCAAGGATGTTCCTTAAATTTTCTTTAAAGGACAGTTGAAATGTGTCCATAGGAACAAAACTGCAGGGTATTATGAGGTTGCCTGTAATTTTTTTACAATAATCTTTTTCCCCTTTTACATAGATTTGAGCAATAGCATGTGCTCTGTTTTCTACTGCAGTGGGGCCTGTAAAACACTCTGGTAGCTGCTTACTCTGTAGACTTGGCAAGAAGAAAATTTTTCAGGAGTGTTAGACTTGGCTTCAGATACCCAGAATAGGTGTTTGCAGAAGCCCCTCCTTTATTCACCTTAGGGAAGTCCATATACTAAAGCTAAAGGTGTGAATGTCCCCCTGGGAATAAATCCCTAGAATTCCATTTTAATCCTTTAGAAATAATAGTGACAAGATTTTTAAGTGTTATCTATCACGTAGAGCTCTGCTGATGTTCTAAATACAGAGATGAATATCTTGGATCTAAGACTTTTCAGAGGCAATAAAACTTTGCCTTTCATGTGACAAACAGCAATTCATTTCAGACTCCTTATAGGCCTTCCAGACAAAACCTTTACTCTTTTGGTGTTCAAAGTACAAGTAGCTACTTTCGCATAATAATGTTTAAATTACCATTAATTATCGCTTTGAATTTCAGATGGCCTATCTGCACACCCTGAAGATAAAACCAGGCCTCATCCATCAATTTACCCACAGCTGGATTCAGCAACTCCTACAACAGCTCATCAATCTTTGTGAGTAGTCTCTTGTCAAGAAATGGGAATGGAAAACAGATCCTTAGGGGTATTGGTGCTCTGTAATTCATATAATGAATATAGGAAGCTCTGAGGACACAGATTAACTACTTTTACATATTAGTCCCGTAAAACAAGTGAAAATTCCCTCTGTGCTAGACATTGTTTGGGAGGGTTCAAAATACACTTACACCCGCATCACTATTTTGTCATAAATAGACATAAATGTACCTGACTTTCAGCAAGGAAAGAGAGAAACATGAAACAGGTCAGTAAAAGAGTTCAAGACAGAAGAGGTGTCCTTGTAATTCCTGTGCATGGGACACTGGTCCATCTGCCTATGCTGCTCTCAGTTGTGACCCACAGGCAAGACAGACCAGCCAAAAAAATAATGAAACAATCAGAATAAACAGTTTTGATCATTTCTTACTTACATTCAATGTATTGCTCTCTCCTAGATTTGCAGCTGAAACACAAAACAATAGTTTAAGTGGCCCAGCTGGACACATTTACAGCAATGTGAACATATACAGCAATGTGAGTAATACTCATGTTTGGGATGATCGTTCTTGTCTGGCAGCTGTCAAATGAGAACTCCTGGATTTACTCCAACTGCTGTCCAAATGCCATGCAAAGATCTTTTCTGTGGTCTTTCTCCATGCCTCAGGAAACATTCTACTTGGTAGCCAGGTCAACTTTTCCTCTTTTCCTGCCACAGATCCTAATGTGGAAGCCTGTTTCCTCAGGTCCAGCACAATCCCAGGGGAATTTGCAGACAGCACTTGTTTCATTATTTGTGTTTAATTTGTTGCTATGCAAAGCAAGCTGAGATCTTCTCCTGTTGCCATGATGTTACTCTGGGGTACTTTCTCAAATAAGATATTAAAAACAAACATACAAAAAACCCTCAAAGCCCCCACAAAAAAATCACTTAAACTCCAAGTACAGTGCAGGACAAATGTCATGCTGCAGAGAAACACCCCTGACAGAAGGAATGGAAAGAATCTGAAGGGACTTTGAGATAATGTTATGGAGGTAGTACGAAATAGAAAAGATGACAAGCAGCTCCCAAACAAACATGCACAGTTCTTATTTTAAACTGCAAATGAAAGCAGATGTTTGAATCTGTGAGGTGGAACAAGTTGCACAGAAGTAAATTTTGCAGATGTGCTATAGAACACTAAATGTTGCTTTGAAGGTTGTGTGGAGAATGAAGATTAATTGGGATGCTAACTGTTGGCCTTGGAATTTTACCTGCAGAAGTCAGAGTTTGAAGCTAAGTCAGCAATTATGTAAGTTAGGTCAAGCCAGTTCTCATAGAACAATCTGTTTATGCATTGTTTTGCTTGATGTCCTTAGCTGACGACTCTTTTAAGCCCAGTGCCTCTGAACCCAATAAATCTGCAGGCTGGACAGACTGTGCCATCAAGTGGATCATCACCAGCAGGTAATAAATACTGCAAATCACCTCTGTCATGTTTAATTCTCTTGTTAGAACTTAAGGCCTTTATATAAAGGCTGTCAGTGACTAGGAACAGCAACAACCATTGACAAAGTCATATTGCTCATGGATTCTATTGCACATCTGTCCACTTTAGTGTGTAAAGCAGCTGAATCCATAACAGATAGTGTGCTACTTTCAGAAAGACACAAAAAACATGCAGTAATCATGCTTTTCATTCTCATTTAAATCTGGATGTGTCTGCCTGTCTTTATTCTTCAGCTGCATCAAAGACCAAGTCACAGTCACCTCATTACTATGAGATAATGGAATTCGATCCCTTGGCTCCCACTGAGTAAGTAACTTTTAAAATAGAATTTTAAAATTCTGAGGTATCAAAGGCAAAATGTCTTCTTCTTCTGAGAGGAAAAACAGATCACTCTACTTAAACTGCATTACCTAACCAACTGCATCATGGATATAAATGACAGTGGCTGCATTTTGTATGTTTTCTTCCAATATTTCTGGCATAACCAATTAAGGAATAAACTGTAGTGTTCTCATTAACTGACATCTGTAAAATTGGAGGAGTAATGCTGTATCAAAATTACTAAAATCTTATCCAGTGATACAGAAAGGTGAAGGAAATATGGTTAGGGTCCTGCTGGAGGAAGCTGATTGAACTTCAGCATAGGTAGTTCTGGAGCAAGGTAACCAAAGGAATTCCTGTCCATAGCAATCATGTTTTTTAAAGAATGTTTTTCTACTGCATATGAAAAACATCCTAATTTAAAGGGAATGGATGCTGTATCTCTCCAGAAGGCCAAAATAGTGAGACAGAAAATACGAAACCTAACAAATGGCAGAACTCCCCTTTCTAACAGTAAATTGTAAGAAAAAAAATTGAGCTATCTATACAAAACTTACTTCTGAGGAGCCATTGTATTTTGAGGTAGGGTAATCTCAACAAAGCTTTGTTGGTTTTTTTTAAATAGTGCAGTAATTGCATAGTGGTGCACTTGCCATTTGTGTTTTGCAGTCCTGTTCACAAACTTGTTTGATCAAAAGTGACAGTGTCTGGAGGTTCCTCATTAAATGTACAATCAGAGCAGGGTTTGCTCTTTGTTTCCCAGGAAACCTGGCCATCCTGCACAGGAAGCTACACTGTAAACTTTGGGCAGGATTTCTCTGATGAGTTTTGTCAAAATGAAATGTGATTTAGGATTCACCCTGCTCCTCCTCTTTCAGAGCTATTTATGAAGAAATTGATGTTGTACTGAAGACAGAAGTTAAAAAGAACACAGACTGAAGGTAGAGGTGGAATCCTTTCCTGAACACTCTCTGGTGCTGGTGCTGTGCAGTGCTTCCTGTAACTACAAGTGAATAACAGAAGAGGTTTTGCATTTTGACACAGTAATTAGCGTTGGAGTACTAAGCTGTGTGGAAATTGAAGCCTTACTTGGCTCTACACCTGAAGAATTTGTCCTAAATGTTCAGCTGTGTGTTCTTCAAAGTCACTTGCATGGTTATTTTAAAGTGTTTTGGGGGCCTGTAAAATGTGACTTCCAAATTCACCTGTGTATGAAGTAACACTTGACACCTGGCACAAGTAAACAAAAAGGACATTACATTCACAGGAACTGCAGGTTCCAGTTTCTCTTTTGGCCTCACTGCTATGTTCATCTCCCTAGAAATCTGTAAGGAGGTTTTCAGATACATTTTTTTTTTCTAGAATTGGCCTCTTGATAGATATCTGAAGACATGCAGTGTTACTTTCCTACATCCTTAATACAGATTTCCCCTTTTTATTTTCTTCTAAAAAACCCATGGTATAGTTGGATTTTTGTCTTGGGAAGAACCTAAGCTGGGACACAAAGTGCTGTCATCTATAATTAACAGAACAGGAAAAAAACCTGCTTGTTCCTATGTTGTTGTTGCTTTTATTTACTCAGTAAATATTGGAGGAGGATCAATTATTTCTTTCAATGTTCCTGCCCTGCAGAGATTGTTCTGGTGAAGGAAAAATTAATCATCTACAATGCAGATGAGCAATAGTTACCCATTTACTTTAATTAAGTTGTTTAATCCTGTTAATAACTGTTTTCTTTTAGTAAGTGCCTTATCTATTTAATGCTGAATGTAAACTGTGCACTTTAACAGGTATAGTTCTCTGAATTTATAGCTGATATGAAATTTGAGAACTTAGTTCATATTCATACCAGATAAGCTAATTTTTGTGAAACAACTGCATTTTAAACATACCTTATGTTAACTGTTTAAGGGATAAGAAGTTCTCAGCTGCTTTTGCAATTTTTGTAGCATAAAATTCCAAATAAAAGCAAATGCTTACTGAGAAGTAAACTCTCATAGCTTCCAAGTTTTTCTCCATTTGTGTATTCCCCTGAAACATTAATGTAGGTAGCATTGAAATATTTTAGTGTGAATCTCTGTACAGTTTGCTGCAGGACCATTAGAACAACTTTTTTCTATCCAAAACAACCTTGAAGAATTCTGGGAGTTTTGTAAGCTGACGTGAAAAGGTGAGTTGCTTTACTCTCATTTTTCTTGCAAATTTGCAGCGGTCTGGACAGCAGCCTGAGGACACAGCTGAAAATAGGATTTGAGGTGGATTCATTTTAAATTTTTTCCCCTACAGTTGGGTTGTATTGGCAGAACCCCCACAGTGAAGGGCAACAAATCAAACTGGGCTGTTCCAGTGTAATCCATAATGGGTGATTGCTGACAGAACCTCTCAGTGTTTAAAGCAGCACAGTCATCATGGAATAATGGAAGGGAATTGGCTAACTACCAAGGTTAGAACCTGTGTTATAGAGGGAATATGCTCAGCCTCAGTGCAAATTTGGGCTTTCAAACCCAGGGGGAGAACCCACATTTTTATGGAATTGCCACTTGCTAGGGGGATATTCCTTTTCTTCTAAAGAATGTGGCCAGAATAAAGCAATGGGTGGAGAACTGCCATAATCAGTTCAGCTTTCAGAAGGATAATGGACTAAAGACAACTGAGGTAAGAAGTTGTTTGCGGTTTTTTTTCCCCTAGCCTGGATTCAAGCATTTATCTTGATGTTACTTTTTTTTTCCTGAAGCAGACTGGAATTATAAAGCTTGCTGCTATCTTCATACAGATGTATTTCACTTGTGTGGGCTCCACATGTTCTGCTGGATAAAATGCATTAGAGAGATGAAAGAATGAAAAGTTTTCAATCTTTAATATACAGTTAAGACATATATGTCATCCAGAATCTGTTTAACCAACACAAGTAATTGGTACAATAATTAATTTTAAAAGTAGCATCCATTTATTTTCAAAAAAGCAGGTTTTACTGTATGCAAATATAATTGAGACTTAAGTAACTGGAAGTTACTTCTGAAATACCCATTGCCTTTTCAGACTCCAACCTAACCAACATCAGCCTTACTTTGTTAGCTCTCTGCTGGAAGGGGTAGAAAGACCTGCCGAGCAGAAGAGACACTGGCTGATAGCAATTTCTGTCTGAAGATGAGCAGGTTACTTGAACTTGCTCTGCTACTTGCTCCTGGTTTGCAAGGTAGTGATGAAGTGTTACTAGACCTACCCCACAGATAATGACCAAAAGTTACATAAATACAGACTTAGGAGTTCTGATGGTAAACAGAGAGACCCTCTGAAGAGCTGCTGCACTGCTGGGCATGATCTGCCCAACTCAGCCTCTGAACGGGCTGATTTTGGATTTTGAGGAGACACCTATGCTGTTCATACACTGCCCTTCCCTCAAAGCATGTCAGACACAAGCCAAGCTTGTCTCTTGTGGAGGTGTCCAGAGTAGAGCCCTCTGCAAAGGCAAAGAGTACTAATTAGCAGCACAAATACTTCAAATGAGTGGGACACAACAAGGAAATAAGATGGTATTTCCAAATGGAAACCATCCCACAGATCTGATGTGCTTAAGCTTAAATTACTATTCTCATGATAACAGTTTTAGAGCAGTCTGCTCTTACTAAACAAACTACTGATTCAGTAATAATATGAGAGGGTGCATCACCTTCTGAATCATCATCTCCTCCTGTGCCAGGGAGTGTTACACAGAAATAACAGTCTAACTTCGTTTAGTAATGAGATTACCTTAGTTTATTACCTGGGTTTATCTTTTTCTAAAGTAACTCAACATGCATTTTCTGGAGCCAGCAATGGAACTTAGATGCTTAATCAACTGATTTTTCCTTTTGTATTTAAATGAAGATCTTAATTTCCACGTTGGTTTAAAATTTTGCCTTGTGGTATTCAGATAACATCTTACAAAAAGATGGCCTGAGAAAACCCTCTCTATTTCAGGAACAGTGTGTTCCCTTCCACTCCCTGATGATGAAATACTGTCCCTAAGAAACAGGGATACATTAAGTTGGTTTCCAAAATAAATATATATACATATACTTTCATAACAGCTTGTGCCCATGGAGGTTTAATAATATAATTTCATACTGCACAGTACTCCTGCAGTTTTTTCTTCCAAGAAAAATGGCATCAAAACTGGCACTCAGATGTAGCAGAAGTTACACTTTGTAGAGAAGGCCTGTTACTGATACCCAGGAAGTGGCAACTTCTGTCCTTCCTTTGCCTCAAAGAAGGTGTAAGAGAGGGTGATCAAATCAACTTTAGCCATTTTAGGGTCCTCTGCAAACTCTGGGTCAATGTAGAAAAAGACAGGCATGTCCACTTCCTCCTGAGGATTTAGCCTCTGTTCTTCAAAACAAAAACACTGCAGGTGGGAGGAAAAAAAATCTACAATTAGACAACAATACTTTTATCTCTGCCAACATGAGAGAAATCTTCATAGTTTAAAATAAACTCTCATTCCCTGTACACCTGTAAAATCCTAGGAAGGATCAGTAAGATGAGCAACAAGATAGCAATTCTGTTACTGTGGTGATACAGGAAAAAAATAAATTAGCTTTTAATGAAGTGTATAGAGCTGTCACAGGGCCAGGCCAGCTCACATCACTCCTCCTGCCCTCAGAGTGGAACAAAGTAACACAGCTTTGGCAGCCACTCTGATGGCATAAGCAGCTTGGTGTGATGGCAGCAGGAGTAAGAGTGATTTGATGCACTTTATCATTAAAATAAAAAAAAAGGTATTTTAAAATGTCAGCATATGAAGAATGGTATCCAAGATTAAAATGCAATTTATGGGCAATTGGTTTTGTTCCTGTAAAGGAAAATGCAATCTTTGCTTTGTTCACACTTACTTGTATTTTATTGAAATACTGTCCTGCTTCAAAGGGGACAACGTTGTAGGTGGAGATTCCAATTATTGGTTTGTCAGTAGGATTTTTTGCTTTATAAAATGCCAGTGCAGTCTCTCCTGGTACCACCTGTGTAACATAATTATATAGTGATTTTCTTTTTTTTTAAATCCACTGCAGCCCTCCACCCTTCAAACCAAGTTCTTCAGACTTTATCTAGAATTTTCTCTTTTGCTGTTTCAAATTGGTTATTTGACACATATTTTTGATTACATGCAATTCGCCCATATTCAAAATTAAAAGCTTCAACACTGTTCATTGTATTTTTAATCTTACCCATTTTGCCTGAGTCTTCTATTATCCTCAGTGGTTCAACAGCATAGAGAGCTTTTTTAATAAAAGATTTAGATATTGTGAGCATTTAATTTCTGAGGTTATTCTTTCAGTACTGGACTCAGAAACTATTAAGAAGCATGACTCCTTATTTTGAGAACTAATTTGAAACAGAAACGTTAATTTGTGCTTTTTTAAATATAAAAAGAAGTTCCTATAAGGATAGGGTAATAGGAGAAATAGTACAGATTTAGATATACTGTTATATTATATATTTTTAAGTATATATATATACTTTTACAGTGTGTGCATGTGGTGTATTTACCATGAAGTGTGTACTTCAGTAAGTATGAAAGTTTCTGTAACTTTTGCTAGCTTTATGGGGTGCAAACAAATGTCCTGTAAAAAGGACATTGATGTGCTGGAGCACGTCCAGCAAAGGGCAACAAAGCTGCCTAAAGTTCTAGAAAAGATGTCTGGAGTTGTTTAGTCTCAAGAAGAGAACTCTCAAGGGGAACTTGACTGCTTTCTGGAACTAATGGCAAGAGTGGGTAGTGAGTGGGGATCGGGCCCTTCTGCCGTGCCTGCACTGGAGAGGACCAGAGGAAATGGCCTTGGGATGAGACAGGAGAGATTCCCATTAGACAACAGAAACATTTTCCACTGTTGGTGTGGTCAGGCTGTGGAAAGGGCTGCCCAGGGAGGTGGTGGAGTCACCATCCCGGAGCTGCTCAAGAGGCATGGGCCTGGCGCTGGGTGCTGTGGTTTAGTGGTTACGGTGGCAGTGCGGGGTGCACGGTCGGGCTGGGTGACCTTAAGGCCTCTTCCAACCGTGCCCGCGGCTCTGCGCGGGGGGAAGGCGGTGACTCACGTAGATCTCGCTCTGCTGCGGTTTGAAGTTCCACTGGATGCTGGCGTGCGTGTCGGCGTTGAACGTGACCCTGATGAGCCGGTCCCGCACGGGCTCCATGCGCTCGATCCGCTCCGCGCCGCGCCCCTCGCCCGCCGTCCCGCCGAACCCCGTGGCCTGTCAGGGAAGGGCAGTGAGGGCCCCGCGCCCGCGGAACCGGCGCCGGCCGCGGGCCCCCCGTACCTGGCAGTAGAGGCGGTAGAGCGGCACGGCCGCATACGACAGCCCCACCATGCCCACGGCCGCCGCCGCGATGTAGCCCACGGCCGAGCGGTTCCGGCGCCGCCACTCCTCCTCCTGCTGCCGGGTGAAGGGGTTGGAGCCCCGAACGCCGCGGGTCCCGCAGGGCCCGGGCTGGGGCAAGGCCCCGAGCCGCAACCCATGGGCACAGCGTGCCCAGCCCCGGCGGCACAGCGCCATGGCCGCAGCGCGGGGGCTCTCGGGACAGGCGGCCGGGGAACGGGGCGGGAACGGGGCGGGAACGGGGCGGGACGGAGGTGGGAATGGGGCGGGAGTGGAAGAGGGAACGTAGAGGGGAGGGCGGGCCGAGCCGCCATCGCGTCATTGCCCGCCGCGCCCCTTCAGAGCGCGCTGAGCGCGGGGGTCCCGGCGGAGCCGCCTCAGGGTGCTCCCTCCTCGCTCGCCAGCGGGACGGCTCGGGCGCAGGTTGTGTACGAGGTAACTGGAGCAGCCCCCAGGCCGGCGGGGTTCCGCGGCCCCGGTCCCGCATTGAGCGGGCTGTGCTGGACCGCAGTAGCACCGAAAGGCCGGCCAGGAGCGGGGTCACCGGGAGGGGTGGCGGTCCCGCAGGTACACCGCACCGGAGGTACCTGGTACCCAAGGAATGACCTGAGTCCCGCAGATGTCTGGTTATCCCTCAGGTTCCTCGCTGGCGGCCCCAGGTCGGGCGCGGGGCTCCTCCGGGTGGTCCTGCCGGGGCCGTGCAGTTTCTCCTCTTTTGTGGACACTTGACACTGATTGGGTTTTTTTTGTTCCTTTTCCCCCCTGGTTCTTTGCTTCACGTTATTTTCATTTCTAGGGATATGGTTTTGTTCAGGCACAGGTACTGACACGCTGCAAAGGTAGTTTGTTAGTAAACAACAGTAACCTGAGAATGAGCAAAGTCAGGCAAGTTCACAAACAATAGTTTTTCACACGGCTGGTGCCATGCACTGTAATAAAGTCTGCTGTAGCAATACTTGAATTTACTACTTTTAAGGCTGTGCCTCTCTTCTGTGGTGGTTCCGTTAAGGTGAATCACACAAGGACTGGCAGCTGATGGAGCTGCTTCATTTTCAATGTTGAATAAGAGAATGGTAAAGGCTCAGTGTAGCCATACTGTGATATTTCCCCATACTGTGATATGTTCAGATGACTGGATTTTGGTCCTTTACTGAGCAAAACCTAAAAATGTTTGCCGCAGGAGCATTTGTGATATTCCAAAGTGGATTTAACAACTTTTTCACTCAAGAAATACAGACATACAGGAATTGATGTGGTTTTGTGGAGGTTAACACTGCACCTGGGGATTCTGCTGTATCATGGCCAGGGTCTGTGGTGTGACACTGGTGCCAGGAGCACCTGTGCCATCTTTGTCTGTGTGTTGGGAGAGTTCCTTGTCCCTCTTGTCTTAGAAATAATTCCTGTTCTGGGTTGGCATGTGAGGGTTCAGCCATGCACCTCACAAGGTCAGGAAGATTTGCTACTACTGATGCAAACAGATATTTTTTGCATTAATGCTTTTGGAGCAGTTTTTGAAATTATTGTAGTTCATTACATCCAAAGTTGTATTTCCTATCAATCTGTTGTATGTACTATATAAAAACACAATGTGAATTTCTGGGGGTTTTGCTACATTAGTAGTGTGTAAGCCCATCTTGTGTGTTTTGGCCTGTTCTAAGTACTTCATGTGAGAAGTTCAGAGACACAAAATACCAGAGAGTAAGTTAAAAAAACATGAGAGAACAAGACACACAAACTACCATTTCCTTTCCAACTAACTTTCAGTGGAAAAAAAAAAGAGATTATCTTTGATGTTATGTTAAGTCATCCTAGAATTGTAGTCTATTTTTCCTTTTTTAGAAGATTTTAATCACAGGGAATTCAGGTTTACTTTAATTTCTACCTTATAAATTCAGAGGGAGTTAGGATGTGAAATGTTTGGGTACTACTACAGCAATGTCCAAGTTGTTAAGTGTTTTCAGCAGTGAATTGTAGCCATGTTGTCCTGACAGTTGTCTTCTTCCAGTTTGATTTCAACTAGTCAGTAATAAATACAATTGTTTCCAATGTCTGAAAATAAACATGGCCATATAAATTTCAGAAAGTGGTTTCTCTTTTTCCAACAGGTTTGATACTGAGTAGAAACCTGTTCTTCGTGTGTCAGAACTCTTAATTTTGAACTTTTATTTTAATAGTGCTTCTAAGAAGATGTCCAGTACAGATCCCCTCACAAATACAGAGGAGTAAGTACTTTTTTTCTCCTAGATGCAGTAATATAAGTACTGATTATAATATGAAAATTCTTGCAGTTTCAGTGGTATGATCTTTTATTGATGAAGTCTTATATGAAAATGACTTTGATATTGAAGTAGTCTGCAGTAATGTTGTAGAAAAGCTGACACCAACACCAGTGAATTTACACATAAAGAGAGGAATTGTCCCTTAAGCTTTTCATTAAGTTAATCAGCACTTGGTTAAGACTAGTTTTGTAGAGATAAAACCCTGCATAGAGATTTTTTTAATTTAATGCTTCTGAACTATGAAAACATACTTGTATATAGTAGATCACTTCTTTGTACATCTGGGGTATCTGCAGTAGCATAAGACTGGAGGTTTTGTGTTACAGTGCATTACCTTTTCAGAATACTCTGTCTCTATACCTTTAATATTTTATATGTAGTACTTAGGAGCCATCATATTTTTACCAATGTAATGGGATATAAAATAATTATATTAATTCTATAAAGCTTAATCTTATCCACTTAAGAGTTGGATCAGATTCTAAATGTCAAACATGGATTCAGTCGTGATCAAAAAGTGTAACTCCAGACTTTCCAAACTGCCAAATAGCCACACCAATGCTGTCATCAAAACCAGAATTAAAACCGGGCACAGGCAGCTCTTGCTGGGCTTACTGTGTTTGCTGTACTTGTGCAATAGAATCCAGCACAGAGGATTCAGAAGAATAATAAAACAATTTAACATAGATTTAGAATCATGCCACCTCATAAATAACTTGATTGTTTTGGAAAGCAAAACCACAAAACATTAAAAAAGCTAACTTGCTTTTTACTGGGACCTGAAAAAGCCAAAACTCTGCTTGTCTGATGGAAATTCAGGGTGTGTGATCACAATGATATGTCTTTCAGAAGCTGTGGCATGCTAGTGAAAGATTAGTAGTTTACATGAGTAGCTCCTAGCTGACTGTATTCCAAAGGTGTCTTTTCACATTAAAGCTGAACAGGAAGAGCACCTAAAACTGCACTTCAGCTGAAGCTGGTGGCAGGCTGTCATTTTCTGTACTTTTGTTTTTTATGGGAGATGGTATCGATGCTTCCAGGAATAGACTTGGTTATATGTTAACTGAGGTTTACCTAAACTTTAAATCACACCTTTCTTCCCTATGCAGGGGTTAGCCTCAAATCATTCTTGCTTCTCTACAATTACAATGTTGCTCAAGCTTTTTTCAGCCTTAACAGTTGCTGTGTAATGATACATGTTTTCTTGTAATCTTTATAACCTAATCAGCAGAATGTATTTTGAATAATGAGTGGGTTTGGATGGATCACATTGAGTGCTCATCCATGCTATGATATGGCATTCCTTTTTGCGTGGTCCTTAAAGTCTGGACTTAGGCACAGTGAAACTGAAAGGCTGCAGTTGCATAATGGGTTTTTATAGAACTTTTACAATAGGCCTTTGGTTTATTTGTATCAATAAAGATCTTGTGAATTGAACTTTCAAAGATTCTGCAGATCTTTTTGTCATCTGCTAAATTATCCTGTATTCCATCTCAGTTGCTAAAGAATTGCAAAACTTCCCTTGGGGAAGACAAGTTGTAATTTCAAATGTTGTCAGAATGGAGTAGCTTTCCAGCTGTTTGGAAAGGAATCCTACGTAACAACAAAAGATAACTCTTGCAAATTTAGTCTTACTTATTTGTACTAAATTTCATGAAGTTTTGAGTTACAATTTTCCTAAATCTTTTTGGAAGTAAAAAATAATTTATGTTCCTTTGAGCATGTTCTTGAAAGGCAGAGGACTTGCAAGAGAAGCAATGATGCTGTCATTCATTAAAAGCAGCCCAGCAACAGAATTTGTAGGTAAAGAGGGATAGCAGCCTTGGGGGTGAGTTCAGGAAGCTGAACAACACACAGTTTACTTTGAAGAAGGGGTGGAGGAGCAATTTTCTGAACAAGTGATGTACTACTGGTAATAACTAATAAAATGAGAGCAATAAGCCTAACACTAATTTATATCTACCTAAATTGTTTAGAAGTTTGTCATGTCTGGTTTAATAAAAATAAAATTTTTGCTTTCTAACAAGGAAATTGCAGAGCCTTAAGCCATGTGTTAATTGGGGATTTTCTGCAGCAGAAAATATGGCATTGGTTGGTCTGAGTGATGTATTTTGACAAATGCTGCTGATACTGATACCAGAAATTGAACTCCACTGGTGTTAAGAACAGACGTCATTTTGTTGGAGAAAATCTATTGGTATTTTATCTTCTGTAACCTTGCCTAGAGCAAATCTGATAGATATGAGGCTTAAAATATCAATGGATTTTCTGAAATGCCAGTAACACCAGCAGAGTGAGCTGACTGATAAAAGGCTACAAAGGGGCAAATTTTCGTCTCTGAATGGATATGATCACTGTGCCAGTGGGGCTTTTCACAATTTGGGAACTGGGAAGGCTACTTCATGTTCCCATTTCCATCTCTGATCTGCTCCTTAATGTGTGGTGGGTCACTCTCCCCCTTCTGTGTGTGCATTCCAGGCTCTCAGGACTGACCACTCTCTATTTGAACACTGTTCAGCACGTTGTCTCTCAGAAAAGGGATCCTTTCCCCAGAAGGATTATCTGCTAATGAAACCACAGTCACTGCAGCTTTAAAAAGAAAAAAAAAAAAAAAGGTGCCTGAGATAAGCGTTTGCATTTCTGGCATAGCTGAGCCATCCCCATCCCACTGCACCTCCAGACCTGACAGATGCTGTCTGATCACAGGGTTGCTGCTGGCTAGAGAGGATTCACCTTTCTACTTAAAGCCCTCAGTGAACGCAGGGTAGTTGGCTTTCATTTCAAGCTGGAGTCTTGTTATGGTCTTTTGAGAGAAGGGGAGTAGTAGAGGTGCTTCTTCTGAGGCAAGCCTGGGAGCAAACATTCATTAACCAAGCTGGTGTTGATGCTCAGAACTTCTGAAAATGTGCATCTCCCTGCCAGACCAGGTCTCCTGTCACAGGGTCTGACCTCTGGGAGCAGGGGTTATACATTTGATTTCTTCAGCTAGATTATTCTCAGTGTAATGACTTACATTTGGCAACTTTATTTCCTTTCACAGAAAAGCAAGGCAGCTTCCATTTCTAGATAAAATATGTAACCCAAATCCTGTGTTGACTTTTGACTGCTGTATCTAGAAAGTCTAAAAACCAAATTAGATCATGGCACAAGCCAGTACCATGATTGCGAATGAAAAGTAATAGCATAATGGCATTCATTTCATTAATACCTTCAGTCTGCTTTGTTGGCTTTCCCTTTTGTGTGGCTGTGCATAATCCAGTCTGCTAGGAAGATTGCTTTGAAAGGTCATGAGTTACTGCTTTTGACCTTGTTTGCAGGGAGCATGTAAATAAATTATTAGAAGAACAGAAGGAAATAAGTTTCTTTTAATCATTGTGTTTGCCTTTGGCTGCTGGATCTAGATTGCTTAATCACAGCATAGTAAATTTTCTCTTTTGCATTTATCAGTCTTTAAAGTTGCTCTAAATGGCCATTTCAAAGAGAGAAAAAGTAAGCATTACCTCTCTAGGTGAATTAGTGCATGTGACGCAGAGGCTTTCAGAGAAGATTAAGTAGGCAGAGACGCTCAGCTGGAGCTCTGTGTTTGGGTTTTTTTAGTTGGAAGCAGAAATCATCCTGCTCATAACCTTTATCCGGCTGAACTGGAAACCTCCAGTGTGTTTTGGTTGCGTTGTCCTTGTTTTTCCTGCTGTGCTGAAGGAAAGGATGTCCTTGCTTTCTCCAGGGGCTGAAGATGAACCAGAGCGTTTTGATGGTCTCTCTCTCTTATACTGGTAGGCTGAACCATTCAGTTCTGAGGGCATTGCTCTAGTCTGTAATTGGGCAAAGTACAGGAAAGATAATTTGAAAGCTGTGGGCATTTTCAGCTTCTTTTCATCAACAGCCACAGTTTATAATTTAGATTTCTGTGTGTCAAGTAATATGTGTTTTGTTAGCAAAGTGTATTATTCTCCCATTGATAAACATAGGTAAATATTTTGTTTGTGCACATAAATGACTTAGTAATTTCTCAGGAATAGAGATCAGAAGAATGTGTGGAGCTGTATGTTCTGATAAGTACTAAAAGAAATAAAACCCAAAGTTGTTGAACTTCCTTGTGTATGGTGCTAAAAAGTAATAGAAGCAGGTTCATTTAAATTTGCCTTACTAGAGTATCTACACAAAATATTTCACACTTAAGTCTGTTAGCATTCCAGGACTTCAGCTGGAGTGTTGAATTTAGTATTTTTTAGTGTAAGAATGTTATAGTGTACATTTTGACGAGTTTTGCTTGTTTATCTCTTGCCCCACATCCTCTCTATATACTAAAACCTTGCTTAAAAATACTTTTGCCTGACCTCAAAAAATGAGTAGCAACATCTGATTATTTAATTTGCATCTTTTTCTGCAAAGAACATTGAATTATTTTTGTTACTACTGCCAGCTGGCTTAGGAGCCTAATTCCTTATTTATACTCTTCAGTATGTTTTTAATGCTCTGGGAGGAATATGCTAACATTTCATGAATATTAAAAGTGACGATATAAAATAAATGTTGGATAAATGACTGAATCCAAGTAATTTTACAGTGAAATTGTTAAAGCTCTGTTTATTTATTAGAACTACAACAAGTAGCTTGACTTGAAGATTGACATTATATGGGGAAGAAAACCCCGAACACTGAAAGTCAACTAGATGTGATGTGCTAAACAAATTTGGGGCATTTGAAAATCTTTGTCTTTACTTTTATGTGATAAAGTAATTTTAAGCTGCATGTATTGGAGGGATTTAGTCTTTAGAGGATAGACAGACCTGAGTACCTTGTAAAAGTTGTCTGTCCAAAGCGTCAGTTCTTTCTAATTGTAGGTGGCAGCATCACAATTCCTGTGCTACAGAGATATCTTATTCCTCTCCACTGTGCATTGTTAGTTGTTTGTTCTCTGTATCCTCTTTGTCAGAATCCTCTTTAGTTTCATTAGGATCTCTCTTTTGAAAGTATTTCTGGTTACTTCTGAAAATGTAGATCCTTTCCTACTAATTGTCCTGTTCATAGACTTGATCATATTTCATGATTGTTTTATCTGGTAGTATATGAAGAGGTTCTCCAATTTCTGGCAAACTCTAAACTTCAGACTTAGAGCCTGAGATTTGATCTTTTCAGACTTCACAAAACCTCTGTGTGGTTTGCACAAGGTTGAAGTAACTTTTGTTCTTGCTTTTTAATTTTAACAGAAAAACTGCCACGTGAAAGCTGCTGAGAGGGAATGGCCAAGCAGTAGCAAAAACCAATAGCAGTAGTAGCAAAAGGCAAGAGAGAAAAAAATAGAATAATAACTTATTTTAAACATCAGTCTACCTTGTTTAAGATTTCAGAGATGGAGACAAGTCAGGACAACGCATGACGAGTATGCTGTCCTTCAGCCTCAAAACAAATTTGTGGGATAATTGCAGTGACAGTACTGGGTGCTAATGCAAAATGCTCTCTTCTTGTCATGGAGTAGGAGGTTGTCCAAAGGCTATTCTTAAAGAAATATCAGACTTGGGGATTTGCTCTTCCTTTCTGGCTGTGATTAAGTAAAAGCAGTTTGGTTCAGTTTTAGCCTTACAAAGGATACCTTATGCTGTGACATATCATGGCAAGGTCATGGGCAGTCCTGTCAAACACACCAAATACACTGGGTCCCATTATTTCTTTTCAGCCTGTGAAACAAATACTTCAAGAAATACTACAGTGAAAATTATATAGTGCTTGAAGCATAGGTTTACTTTTTGTTTCTAATGGTTACTAGAATTATTAGATCTCTTCTTGTGGCCAGTCTTTCTAAAGCAAAAGCTAATTTTGCAAATACTTGGAAATACGAGGATTTGGGAAATCGTTGCTTTTCAGAGCTAGTGCTTATACTTTGATTAAAAAATCTCATCCAGTTTTCTTCTATAAAACCAAAAGAACTGCAGATGTTCCTCAGAAGCTGAATCTCTTGGCTAGTGCTGGAATTTTAAGAACGTTTGGACCTTCTGGATTTCTCTCTTCCTTCTGGCACAGCACCTTTTAATGATGTACTCTGGCTTTTGCAGATATACCCAGTTTCAGGCATGGAGTTCAGGCTTGTGCTGGATTAGATTGTGTGGAAGGATTTGGGTCACTATGTCCTCCAATTTGATCTTCTTTCCCACCCTGCTAATGAGTTCTTGTTCCATTTCACTAGCATCCTCTAGAAAATACAACTCTTTATCTAATGTGCAACAATATGTCAGTCAAAGCAGAAAAACCTCAGTGATACTTCTGCTCTTTTCTAGAAGAGATCTGCCAAGTTTTCTCCAAAAATGGTGCAGTGAAAGGACAGAGGAGCTGTAATACAACTTACATTTTTTTACCCATAATTCATCTAAATGAAAATAAAACCTGGTAAAGGGTAATCTGGATTTACTTGCATTCTTAACACTGTGTTCTCAGAGCAGTGTGCTGTTCATGAATCTGATGAAACTGTAAATTTAAGTTTCAAAACTCTACTTTGTATTCTTTTTTAATTCTGTTGCATGATCAACTGCCTTCAAAATATTCCTCTGCCTTTTGACAATTCTAAGTGCCATCCTGGTTTTTTCCTTTGTAGTGGGAAGGTACACAGAGGATCAGGCAAAAGAGTTTGGAAAGAGGACTTTTTTACAACAGAGAAAGAAATTGATGTTGAGTGAAGAAATTAGGAGATTTGAGAGAAGATTATGTTCATAAATAGCCACAAAATTATATTTTAGATATCTTAGGAAACATTTTTATGCACTGGCTTAGCTGTGCTTTTGTTCAAGTATTCATTACCTGATGAAGACTGATTTTGCAGTATGTTTTGCTTGCCTAAATGTTAAGGTGGACCAGCTTCTGGAATTTTGTTTATGTTTAATCACAGTCCTTTTATTACACAAAATGGGATTTACCGTTCAGCCTGAAATGCTTTGGGGGAAAAGGAAATAAACTCTGTATATTTATTGTACCTTTTCATCTAATATTTGTGATGAGTAGATTGATTTTTGGCTAGGGAGATGGTAGCTTAGAGATATCAAACAATATGAGGTTGTCAATGGAGAAAACTGGTTTGGATTTGTATTTGAGTTGAAAATATAGTCACTGTAATTTCTTTTATCTTAACATAGGTCTACCTACACTTCTGTAATTTAATAACTTTTATTTTTTTTCCTTAGGACCATTATGGGCCCTCATGGAATTAATCGAGCTGTTCACCGCCTCTCATTCTCTGACTGCCAGAATGGATTAGGTAATTAAGACTGCACATTCTGTTATTCTGAGTAAATCAAACCTAAAAACACCTGGTGAGCTTTGCCAGCTCGTACCTGGCATCAAGAGAGTTGATTTGGCTGCAAACATTTAGCATAGCAGGTGGAATAACCAACTTTCCACTTTTGTCTTTTTGTTTGTTGTTCAGGAGTTAAAATTATTGGAGGTTATCGGGCACAAACAGCAGAAGATTATGGGATTTTCATAAAGAGAATTCTACCTGGAGGGGTTGCTGCTGTAGATAGTAAGTAATTTTAACTTTTTTGGCTACAAACATACTGCATATAAAAAGCTGTCAAAAGAAGTCGTTGTTTTATTTTGTGGGTAAATATATTTAAAATAGTATGGTTTAGTCAGGATCCATGAAGTTTTGGTTTACTTTAAGATAGAGAAATGAAACTTGGACCCTTTGTGGAAAAAGATTTTAAAACACTCAGGACTTGAAAATGTGTTCAAATCTTGATATGGCTGGTGAAGGCAATTGGCAGTCTTTCAGCACTGTTGAGTAAGTATTGAGATGCTGAATCACTTTTAATTTATAAGGTATAGCAGTGGGGTTTCCTGTATAGAACTAGTACTTTTAATTAGTTCTGATAATTTTTATTCCTGTTTTTTTAATTGTGGTGTGCTGATGGTTAAGATCAGTGTGGAAAGAAGAAATTACACTCAGTAGAGTTTGCAATAATTAAGCTACAGGCTTCTGTCCTAAGTCTCTGTATGGGTTCATTTAAGATTCCATCTTGTCTTGTGCAAAATGATCATTTAAAGTAATCTGAATCAACATCAGGTTCCTAAACTTGAGATTTTCAGGAGGTTAAAAAATAGAATTGGTTCTGAAAAATCTTCTAGCTGACTTTATTGATGTCTAAAACATTAAGATATCTACACATGGTAACTTAAAATAATGTTAAGAGCAAGATTCAAATAAAAATTAGTTCCACAACTGTGAAATATAAATTCTAGTCTCAAAAATATTTATGCTGTATGTAAATAATACAAATAGCAAAATGATTGTAATTTCCAGTGGCTATTATGTTGATAACAAGACTGATAGTTTCTAGTCTTGTCTCAATTATCTTAGGATTAGGTGCCAAGAGTCATAAAGTTGTTTGATGCATTAACTCACATAAAACTGAAAGGAAAAGTCCTGGCCTGGTTTAATACAATATGTTCACCATTTTCTTGTTGATTGATCAATCACTGTTGGTTTTACTTAAAGGCCGTTTGCTCACTGGGGACCTAATTTTAGATGTCAATGGAGAAAACTTGGTTGGAGTAACAAATGAAAGGTATGTTTGTACTGATTCCTGAATATTTATTAGAGCTTGGAATGTTATACATGGCTTAGTTTGGACATTATCAGTGACTGATTGAAAGAGCACAACTTCCCCGAGATCCTTGGAGTTCAACTCGCAAGTAATTTATCCTATAAATCTAATTCAACAAAACTGTTGTGGAAAAGTGAAGGACTTTATATGCTTCTGTAACACCAGAATCACCTGGTTTCTTAATGACACAGATTACAGAATGTGTGTGAAAACAGCAGTAGAAGCTGTTAAAATATAACTATCTGCTGGTTCAGTACTGGTGAGTGTAAATGATGGCAGCAATCATGTAATGGCATAATGAAGGGGAAAGAAAAAGCTGGAGATGGTTTCTGTAGCTGGATCTATAGAGATCAGTGCAGCTTTCAGTGCTGGAGGTTGAGATAGAAAATTGAAAGCAAAATTGCCATTTGTATTGCTGAGGAAGGTTCTGAGTCAGGCACATGTGAGCAGTAGCTTTTGTTGGGGTGGGCTGTTAATCCTGAAGGAAGCTCAGGAAGGCAGCAGGATGGTCCAAGGAGGGATGGGGACAGAAGGGAAGGGAAAGAGAGGTCAGGCCCAGTTTCCTGCTGTCAGCAGATGCACCACAGTCTGTCTTTTGCTCCGTTCCCCAGTGCTCACTTTAAGTTTTGCTGCTGCCAAACTCTGTTCTCTGTATCTGGCCATGAAAATTATTAACTACCTTAGCAATTTGTCTGTTTTCCTGCTCTTTTAGCACTGCTCACTTCTTGCCAGCACCCTGGTATATTTATTTGGCCTTTTTCTTCCCCATCTAGGGCTGTTGACATCTTGAGAACAGCCTCAGCCTCTAATCACATGTCTCTGCTCATTGCTAGAGATGAAGAAGCAAAGTAAGAGAAAAATTATTTTAACCNGCATGTATTTTATTTTAGATTAGTTTTAATTGCAGAATTGCACCACGTGTCACTCACATTTTTCTGTGTAATATTTGATACCAGTTCATTCTGAGATCACTTGATCAGTCACTTCAAGTAGCAAGCTCAGACCAACTTCAGTTTAAAGAGGAGGATTGTAATGTTATGTTTAAAAATTAAAAATTATCTGCTGTGATAGTTCTTGAAATACTTCTCACGTTTTAAAATAATGAAAAATGAGGACTCTCCAAGAGCTACCACAAAACTATAAGATTTAAACTGGTCTTGTGTTCGGACAAAAGGCAGATTCGGATGTTTTTCCTCTCAGAAGTTTGCTTTTCAATCTCTTATGAGCTTTGAATATTGTGGATAAATAGGTTAAACTGTTCACTGCAGCAGGTAGTCCAAAGTATATTCATTTTAAGGACATTTATGTTAAATATTGCTTTAACCTGCCTGTTGGAAGTTAAGCATATAAACCAATATTGGCAGAGAATCATCAGCAATGTGACAATCCAGGTCTGTATCCCCTTTTGACTTAAATCTCAGGAGAAAACAGCTGTTATGTAACTATTTTTGATAATTGTTGTGAGAGTATTTGCTGTTATTTGCCTTTCCTGGGATATTCCACTTCCAGAGTAATCTCCCCATAAAGGATTTTTTCTCTAAATTCCTTTAGCCTTTTGTCCGAATTAAGCTTCCTCTTTCTGTTCTTTTATTTTTTTTGTATTTGACAGACATCTAAATCACTCTGTAGCCTCTGATCTCTCTTTTTTTCAGACTGCCTAGATATATGTGAGGTCCACTCTTAATCTGCTTTTATCTAAAGCATACTGGCCTAGTTCCTGTAAACTCCTTGAATAATTAAAATCCGTCAGTCCTTTAGCCACTCCACGGGAGAAGTGCAGTGGCCTGGGCAGAATTTGCCACTCCATGCAGTTCCTCACCAGCCACCTGTGAATTAATTTCTTGTGAATTTACATTCTGTGCTTAAATATTATTTGATTTACATTCAGCTGTGTTTATATGTGCACCCTGGGGCCAGCATTAGTACAATAAATGTTGTTCTTTTTGTAAAAATAATGTACCCAGCATTTTTGAACAACCTTCAGAAGTCAAACTGAAATTACCTGGGAATTACTCTCCTTGCAAACAGTTAATTTCTTTTCTCCCTGACTAATTCTGTAATATTAATTTGGTGATGTTTCTGGCTTCCATCATTCTAGATTATTTGTATCTTTTAAATCAGTTATCACTGAGGTAATCAGAGCTCAGATTATAAATTTTTTCTTAAATTATTCAATTATTCAAGGCTGGATTCAATATCAGATGAATCAAGTGTTTTTGTATTCTCTTCTATGCCTGTCACACAAGACGTACATCTTTGCCAGTCTGTTGCAATATGATTGGTGTCTGCAAGGAACTTCTCCTTTTGGCTTTTAGTAGTTAATAAATATTTCTTCTATCCTCTTGTTTTTAAGGAGCCACATCTTTGTAAATCTATTCTGGCTTCTTGTTCAGTGTAATTGAACTAAAAGCATTCTTTAAAAACATGCGTATGCTATAGGTGTATAATCTGATTTCCTCTAATATAAATAAATTGTTCTCGAGCTTGGTTGTACCACTATCTTATCTTTAGTTGATTGTATTAGAAGTTTTTTAAGTTCTGCAATTCAGGGTAAAGAGAGGTAAAATTAAATCTTTTTTACCAACAGTCCATTTCATCCATAGTCTGTTGTTTTCCCATCTTTATCATGCATTACCTGATTTCTTTTTTTTTTCCTTTTCTGACCATTTGATGGGGCTTTCCTCTTTCAGTGGAAGTTGAGCCTCCTTCTCTGAGGAGGAGCAGCTGTTCAGTACCAGCGGTGCAGGTTTCACAGGGTCCATTCAAACTATCACCAAATCCTGACAAAGAAAATCTTTTTATTGGCACAGGAAAGAATTTCATGACCTGATGGATAAGTATGGCTCTCACAGTGACACCAGCTCTGCAAGAACTTCTCCAACACATCAGTTAGCTGGTGAGAGATCACTTCCCAGCCTGAAACAATCCTGGGGGACAAAAATCAGCCTAGGGTGGAGTAGAAACTTGTACTTAAAATTCCTTATTTGAGGGGAGGTGTATTGGAGGAAAGGGCTGAAAGTCAGACAAAACACACATGTACCTTGAGGAATTTGCGTGTCAGTTTCCCCAGCTCTTAAAATAAATATACTCATATCTAATTTCAGTTTTAATTAATGATTAATATGACAAGTTTTTGGTATTTGTAGCTGAAATGAGCCACAAAATGCTAGTAAAAATTTGACCTAGAGCACTATAAATTCTAATCTTTCTGGAACTGTTGCCTAATTAAGATGCCTTTATATAGAATGGGGGATCAATCAGTTTTGTATTTTGCACCAAATTTGAAAGAAATCGTCACTTGTGTTTTAAAAATTATTCCTGCAACACTGGGTGGCTCTCAGTTTTTAACTGTGCAGGCTTTTTTTTTTTTGCTTGTCTGATTGCTTAGCTTGTCTGTTTTCTAATATGAAAATAGTCCTACTGAACTTACTTACATGAGCTGAAATTTTGTGCTTTTTCCCAAATGTGGCTTTTATTTATGTACTTATTTTTATTACTATTTCTCTTTTTTTTGAAGCAAAATCTATAGACAACCTTTCTTCTGGGTCATCCTCAAGGTCACAGAGTCCTCAGTTGCATCCAAAGGATAACATCACCACCAGCAGCAGCAGAAATAATTCTGTCCCACCAGCATCCCCAAAGCTTCCAAAGTAATCTTCAAAACTCTCTTGTGGGAGCTGCAGGAAATGCTGTATTTGGCTGGTCAGGAAAATTTGGGTTGAGCACTTAGTGCTAAAGTTTGTTTTTATTTTTTAACTTGTAGTCTTGTAGCTCATAATACCATCAACATTGCAGACTTTCCATTTTAATAAGTTATTTTCCTATTTATTTGTTGTTTATGTGGTAGGTTGATTTTTTAGTGTGTCCCTATGAATTAATGTTCCTGGTTTATGTGTACCCAGCTACTCCCATAAGCCTTGGGATATAGTATATATCTCTCCACTTTTTAATAGAGAGGAGTTTTTAGCCTTGTGAAATAAGAGTATCAATTCTTTTTGTAATGGTCAGAAGTGCCTGAGGTTGCTGATTTTATTGTAAATAGTGTAATATTTGAACACAGAGATTAAATGCCCACTATTTCTATTTGTTACTGTAATACATATTTGCAAAACCTGTAAAATAAAGATAAGTTATTGCTTCCGTCTTTATAATCTAGTTCTGTGAAGTAATTCTACTTTTCTTTCTCTTTGTATCTCTAGTGACAGTGCATTTCAGATTATCTCTGTTTGCAAAGGAACAAGCCTGGGTTTGAATATTGTGGGAGGAATTAACAGAAATGAAGGGCCTTTGGTATATATTCAAGAAGTTATCCCTGGTGGTGATTGCCATAAGGTAAAGGCCTTTTTTCACTTCCTTCCCCTTCAGACACTTGTATTTTTGCTTAATTTAGTACTTGCTTTGGTATGCTACATCTGCAGTCATATTTTGAATACAAAATGTGTTTGTGTTTTGCCTTCTCTTTTAACAGAATTATCTCACTGCTCTGTAACAGAGTTACATGGTAATACAAATTTATTCATAAGTTCATTTGAGGTAAATGAGGATCTTATTCCTTCAGTTTATGTGTGAGAAGGTACAAAACCAACTTCTACAGGAGATTGCATGATGCAAGGTGAATCAGGAGGGATGGGACAGAGATTGCAACTCTTTTTTATTTTCTTGGACTTTGAAAAAATCATATTACCCTGAGATTTCATTCAGATGGATCCTTGCAGTTGGAAATCATTGTGTAGGCAAATTTAAAAAAGTATTCTGAAATATACTAATAAAATGTATGAATTGGTGTTGATTACTGTTTTAATTTGTGACAAATGCAATATGTAAATCAGGGGGATTTGTCAGTGTAAAAAGTAAATAAATAATGTAATTGCCTGGTTCAGGTACATAGAACTGTTTATCCAAGTGTCTCCTCTGGCATCATGAGTAATTATGGTTATTTGGAAGTGTAGATACCAGGCTTTTCCTCTAGCCCAGCAAGAGGGGATGAGCTCAATTCATGAGCAGTGAGTTTTGTCCCCAGGCAGTTTATAACTATTTGTTATTGAATTTTTGTAGACTGAATTTAATTCTAAAATGCAAGCTGGAAGATAAAAATGCAATGTTTCTCAAAGACCTCTTTCAGTAGATAAATCATAATAATTCCTCATTTATTTTCTCCTGTTTTATTGTGGCTTCTAAAGCATTTTTCTCACTGTGAATACATAATTTACAGCCTATCACACATAATCAATAGACTGAGGCTAAGACATCAATTTTCAGTAGGCTCTAAGATTAGCAATAATAGAGGTAATTTCCAATCCTGGTTATCCTGTTTGGGAAGTTCAAGCAGGAAGCATATTTTAAATGTCTGCCACGTGAGGGCACCCTTGAAATGGATATCTTAGAACATGCTGGATGAAAGCAATATAAAAGATCTACAGCTTTATTCTTTAACCAAAACACAAAGTGTCAAAAAAAAAAAAAAGGTAGTAAAATGCTAGCATAGGTTTGAAACAACATAGCTAAAATTATGATATGTGGGTGTTAAGTAGGTAAATTTATACTGGTCTTGAGAAGGTATTTTACTTATTTCCTATGTATCATCTTCTGTACACCTTTTTTTTCACATAGATTGATTTTTGTTTGATTTCTTAGGAGCTGAAGAGCAGAGATGTATTCTGTATAATTTGATGTGTATTGTATTAGACAAATGTCATAACTAACTCTGTATGCATAGGTGAATTGCACTAATTTCCAGTTAAATTCTTGAGGGCTCTGTTAAAATGTGAGTAAAGAAAGCTCTATCTTAGAAATCAGCCTAACACGTTTAAAGTCCTGTCTTAGAGTCTCTGGGACAGAAATATGAGATGTTCTTGTGCTGGTAGAATGTTTGCAATTAATTCAACAGAAGTACAGAGTTGACTATTATTTCTGTCATGGTTTTGACTGGTGACTACTGATAGACCAATCTGGTTTTCTCACTGACATGGCCAGTGAGTGTTTGAAGAGTTCCATGTATTGCCATGAACATTTGCTTTTGAAATATGAATTAATCCAGCTCAGAGCTGAATTAATTAGTAAAGAAGCTTCCTAAAATCAGATGTGTTGGTGCTGGAAAAATCTGTTGTTTCTTTCCTTGGTTTATTTTTAACAGAAATGTTTAGCTGGGTCCAAAATTCTTCTTTATACAATTTCTGAGGTCTGTTTTCTCTGATGAGTTTTTATAATGACTACTTTAATGGTGAGAGATGATTGTTTAATCTGTTTAGTTTTGGAAGATTGTCAAGCACAGGCAGAATGCAGAGCTGTTCTTGATATTTCTTGTCCTAAGGGGAATATGTGCAAGTGCAGTGAGTATACAGTTCTTTATGTAGTGTTAGCAATTAATATAAAGTTTGTGGGTTTGGTTTTATATTTGTTATTTTAGGATGGACGATTGAAGCCTGGGGATCAGCTTGTGTCCATCAACAAAGAGTCCATGATTGGAGTCTCCTATGAAGAGGCAAAAAGTATAATCAACAGAACAAAGATGAGGTATCTGTTACTGTCAAACAGCCAACCATCCAAAATTGTTTAATAGATGTGTGAAATGTATTTTTGTGTGCTTAGAGGAAATGAGGGATACTAATATTTTTAAATATTCAGTTGTAACATTATTTTGTAGAAAAGACTCAAGTGCACCTTTTAGACCTGCAAAATTATAATACTTTAATGTTTAAATAAAAATTATGGTATTTGTCTTTGTAATGATGGGTAACAGGACATCCTTCTAGAAAAGTAATTAAAAAAACCAACCCATGGTGTTTGGAAACGTGTAGTTTTTGCCGAAGTATAATTTTATGAATAACATAAGTATACAATATGTTGAAACTTTTAAAATTTTAGTTCTAGGTTTGAAAATTTATGGGAGATAGCTTTTATTAGGCAGAAAAACATACCCAGTCATCCAGAGAATCTGCAGCATCCTTTCAGCCTCTTAACATCTTCTGTAGCACATGGAGAGCAACAGGCAGCAGCACTTGGTCTTCTTCCCTCTCCTAATGGGAGGCTGGTTTCAACATTCCCTCCAGATGCTGTGAGTGTACTTATTACTTCTCTTAGAATAAACTGAGCAAATGCTTGTTTTTCTCCTAATTGTAATTGAGTTTCCATTTTAGTAAGAAAATGACTGTCTATTTTCCTGCACAATATTGTCTTTGGAATATCAAAACTTTTGGAACAACCATGTTGTATAACAGGAGAGTAAACCACACTGATGAGAGGAATTAGTTGACTTGGGGTAAGAAAACAAATAAGCATTAACTGCGTTCTTAGATACCAAGTTCTCCTTTACTGTTTCTCTGAAGTTTTGGAATTAGATATAAATAATTATGTATTTCAGAGATTAAACACTCCCTGTTTACTACATATGTGTGAGTACAGTACAATCTCACACTTGCTCTGATGATGAGATTTTTGCTTTAAAAAAGTCCTAGAAGTAGGACTTCCCCCTTTCGTTTGGCTAAGCAGCAATTGTTTTAATTCATACAGCTCACCATTAGTGTAAAGAAATAATGTTGACAATGAGAAAGAAGATTTTAAAACTAATATTTCAATTTTTGAAAGAACATTTTCAGTTTATCATATTTTTAAAGCTAAATAAAGTATTGCCTTAGAAGGAGGAAGAATAAAATGTTCTCAAACACAAAGTCAAAACAGGTGATTCACAAATCTTCTTATATTTGTACTTAAAATTCTTGCCCATTTTTCTTTCCTATTAGGGATATAAACATTGAAGTGAGTTGCCTAGAGAGCCTGTGCTTAATCAGTGAAGATTTTCAAAACCCAAGGTTTTGATGAGGCCCTGATCTGAATTTTTCCAATGCTATTCCTTCTCACCCCCACCCCCTCCATGCCTTTCTTTTTCTCCTGGGGTTGTTTTGATCTACCCAGCCCTTTCTTCTTACCCCAGTCTCCCTTCCTGTCCCTTTTTTCATTAATGTGTATTTCTGGTCTGGCTTGTGATCTGCTTTAGCAATGGTATTTCAGGACTTTTCATTTCCTTTCTTAGATGGAAACTGGAGTCAAGATGGGAGAGCAATCTCCAATTACTGCTCTAGACAGCAATCCTGCTGCTGCGTCTGCCACAGGTAAATGCTGATTTAATTCCCTGCCACCCTTTTCCTTGTTCTTTCAATAACAGTCAAAGAGAACATAGTACATAATGAGACTGAATAGCCTTTAAAAAATAGGGAATATTGCACTGTTTTTACACTTCTAAATAAAGAACTGAGATCAATGGATTTTTAGTAGCTTCTGTCAAATATAATTTACATTGTCTCTAATAAACAGCTTAAACCAAACAAAAATGAGTGATCACAACATCTGCTATACAGCAGTAATGATAATAGACTCAGTAGAAACCACAGAATGAAGACTTACATATAGATCAAGATTAGGTTGCCATAGAAACTGTGCTCTCTTGATTTGATGAAATTCTGGGGATGTATGCTGCTTGCATGGTTTTACTGCTTAATCAGGGCAGCATATTGAGAGGATAGAAATAACATGCAGCCCTCTTAACCACTTTTCAGTTAATAACAAATACCATACATCATGTATGTTTGTGTTTTAGAGTCAGGACATTCAAACAAGGACAAGAGTCACTTTGATCACATCTCTAAATACCTATTTTGAAAACAACATTTAAGGAAAAACAGAGTTTGTGAAATTTAGTCAGAAGCAAATCTGAGCTGAAAAATTTTCTGCGGGAAACAAATATGTTGTATTTAGAAACAGTGAAAATGCAGGAGTGACAAAATAATGGGAATACCCATTGACACACTGATAGAACTGACTCTGTTCAGTATTTCTCTGTGCAGACCTGAACTTTATTCTTTTTCTTCAGTCAGTAGCAATTAAGCATAAACTGAGCTTTTTAACTTCATGTCTAATGTACTGAGGAGAGGAAGAGCAAATACACAGGGTCTGATTCATTCCTGATGTCTCTTCACTGATGTTATTTAAATTGTACCTGTATTTATTATAGTCCATATTGGATATTCAAATTTAAAATGAAACAGTTCCCATATTACAAATCTGACCAGTTGGTTCCTATCCTTGAAGGGTGAGCTGACCAAATGTGGGCTGTTGAAACTGGCAAAGTTTTAGTATTGAATACACCTAGAGATTAACGATCACCCAGTTTTTACGTATTGGCCATGAAAAACATTGAAACACTACAACAAAATCAAAGGAACAAGAGAAAGGTCTTATTTTTTAAATATATTCCATATACAAAACTCTTGGTTAATATAATTCAGTACATAGGACCTTCTTTGTTTGAAGACACCAAGAAGGGGACAATCTCTGAATACATCTGAAGAATGTAGGTAGTAGAGCAGCTCCAGTTTGGACTGCTTGTCATGTTTAATTTTCTTCTTTTTAACAGCACATCCTTTGTCCAATCTGCCACTTCTTTCATGCTACACTTTTTCAAGGATAAACTTTCAAAGATAACCTTGAAAAATTAAACCATCTCTTAGATGAGATACTTTTTTTTTAACACTTTATGAAAAAATCAGCATAGTTCGGAGAAGTTTTTGCACAAACTCACACATGAGGGTTTTTCATTCTGAACTGAAGGGAAATTGAGCCAATTCCACCAAGGTTCTAGCCCACTGTCTTCAGAATTTAATATAGCGTGTGAGAGGTGTTAATGTCAGAGATTTTCAAGATATTTTGGTTTATGCTTTTGGCATGTAAAGAGTATGTAAATTACTTTGAGCTTGGAAACAGATACGCTGTGAAACTAAAAAAAATTTAAAAAATAATTCTCTGCGATTCCTTCTGTTGCTTTAGAGAGAATCGCAAACTGCAAGATCCTTTACTTGTCAAATGCTGGTTTTGCTTTCAGTACCTTTTTAATCCATTAATGAAATGAAGAATTAAGATCTACATTATATTTATAAATAATGAATGCAAACAATGAATTTTTTTTTTTATTTGCATACATCTAAAATACAAAGTGATAGTTAGAAAAGCCCATGCAAACTTGTGTTTCTGACTATAAGGTAGAAGGTGCTGATGGATGGTGACCTAATGGACAGGAGCTCTTGGAAAAGAGTTCATTCCCAGTACTTGGAAAAAGTACTGAGGAGCCAGGGGAATTTAGCCTAAGCTCCCTCCACACAGCCCATGTTTGGGAGCAGGTCATTCCCTCTTAGCCCACTGTTTTCTAGATCACTCCATGTGCTTTTGACAACTGTCAGATACACTAAGGGTGTGTCTTGGAGGTCTTCTTGGAATTCACAAGTGTGTTTCCCCTTCTGTTTCCTGAGTATCTGTGTATCTCTAGGAGAAGAGAAAATACCACAAGGAGAAGCCATATGCTTGATGGATCACTCAAAGCTATTCCTGGTTATTTTCTGTTAATTTGCTAACTGTCACTTTTTTATGCAAAAAAAAAATAGTGGAAGTGATTGATACCCATAATTTTTGTGGATTACAATTATGTCCTTTAAAATAAGAGCTCAGTCTAAGGATTAACATGTATTTTTGGCAAGTGGCTATTTAGCTGACATCCGCTTGATGAGCAGAGCTTCAGAACAAATTTTTTCAAAGCAATAGTTACCACTACATCATTATTGCTTTATTTCTTTTTACTTTTTAGTTATTGCCTCCAGTCAGAACGATGATTATGAGCTCCAAGGAAAGAACTTGAGTATTCATCTCAAAACAGAAAAGCTGGAGAGGGTAAATACTTAAAATCTTCTGAGTTCTACTTCCTTCCCCTTCATGATGCAGGTAAAACATCTGGACAATATTTCTAGGCTGACAAACTTTAAGGTATAAATGACATACAGAATTTTCTATTTGGATAGTGCTTTCATGTTGTAGGCCAATATTTCAGTTTATATATTGGGCAAATTACTGTTTTTGTTAATCTAATTACTGATTAACTCTTCTGGGAATCAGAACATCCCTCAGGATTTTTAAAGCAGTTATTAAGGACAAAGGGTTTTGCTTATTACAGTCATCTGTATTCAAGGTTAAAGAATATCTGAACATCTCTCAATTAGAAGGAAAAGTCACTGAGTGGCTCTGGAATAAAAGTGTTGTCAGTGAAAGTGTACCAGGATACAAAGGCTCTTTGAAGTGTAGCTCTTTAATTACTCCCCCATGTCTCTGCAATCATTATCCTTAGTCCTTTCTTTTTTCACTCCAAAATAAGTTTTTTCCTTCCAGGCACTGAATTATCTTGGGATTCAGCTCACAGATGAACAGCAGCAAGCCCTAAGGCAGCAACTTCATAAAGATTCTAAAGGAACAGTGTCTTTTGGAGGTAATAATTTGTTAATTACCATAGAAAATAATAAAAAGTAGGAATACAGAAGTGATAGATAATAACCATTAATATATTTTTGTCAGTATTGGGTTGCTGCTGCAAATAAAATGATAGTTTGAGGCAAGAACCTTATTTTACTGTATGAAAATAAGCTTGAAGTTCTGAAACTAAGTAATAGGAATGGAAATCACAAATTTATCTTATTGCAAGCACCCTTAGGAAAGTTTTATTTTGTGTTCACAAAATCCTTAGTTTTCTGTTCAAAAAATAGGGAACTGTAATTTTTCTAAAAATTACTTGGGAGAGTATTGATGGTTAAAGAGGTTTCTTGAAGCAAGTAGACTGATGGATCACTTAACTTTAGTATGTGGGAAGTAAGAACATTGCAGCTATTGCATATAGAAACAGGTTTGCAAGGAGACCATCACAATTCTTCCAGCTAAACCTAATTCTGACAGGAATAAGTTGCTTCTGTTGCAATTTTTCAGAAACTGTGAGACATGATGGTTCTGATGGAAATTTCACTTTTTCTCAAGTTTATGAAAAATGCTAGTGTGATAAAAATAGTATTTTGTACTTAAACATCCAAAAAGGTCTTCTGCGAGAGAGGTATTGGATACTCTTTCAGATTTTATGTGGAGTGAACTGACCTTTATATATTTCCACCTTTCTGTCATAGTGTAGCAAAATATTTAAATTCAAAGTGTATGGGTAATCCGAGTCATGTTGACTGTACACGGGGGACTATTTGTATTTAAAACTTTCAGCTTGGTCAACATCAATTTTACCAAGCCTCTGTCAGGGGTTTAAAGGGTCTGAAAAGCAAACCATGATCTCTGAGCTAGCAGGAAATTTTTCCTTTTTCCTGAATCCTCTGGTAAGGTAAGAGCAAGTGTGTGTACCTGGTGTGCAGATTCATTTCATTTTTCACAAACACCTGCCAAATGCAGAACATCTCCTTTGAAGATGAACTTCACATTTGTTTGCTTTTCTCCTTCACAATTTGATTTGAGGATATTTCAGTCCACAATGTGTTTGGGCATTTTTATTCTTACCAGTTTTACCAGAACTGTCTCGTTGTAGATATCTCTGTGATATTCTTTCTTTCCTTTAGAAAGGTTGAAGGGCAGACACTGCAATTATCAGAGTGGCTGTTTGTGGTGATATTGGCAATTCCGTTCCATCAGTGATCTGTTACTAAACTCAACTTCCAGACTACAACAACAAAATCTGAACTGTTTTGTTCCTAGATTTCGTTGAAGTTTCAAGAAATCTATTGTCCATGCACTCAAATGCAACTGATGATGGCCACAAATCTGTAGCCTTTGGGGTCAGTGAATTTGCCGGCCTGCAAGACTCACAGGTAAAATATGTGCCTGGTCAGTGTTTTAACAATTGGGAGGAGATTATTGGAGAGTTTATTGAATGTAAAATAATTCCAAATCTAGGGCGAGTGTTTAAAACAGCTCCAGAGCATGGGGTTCTCTAAGATAACATAGTTTCTGTGAAGCGTTTTTTAAGCAGCCTAATTTGCAGAAAGCAATTAATGTAATTAAATTGTGGCTTGTTGCAAGTCTGAACAACATTGATTTACTGAGGTTTCTTAATAAAATTTGGATTGTTACAACCTGTGTGAGTGAGAAGCAATTACTGGGCCCAGTGATTCGAGTTACTGCTACAGTGAAAATCATTTTATTCTAGAGGTGACTAAAAAACATTTTTAGTATAGGAACACAAAAATAAAATGCCTTATTATTTAAAATATTAAAATAGTGATGTATTCTTGAAACTTTAAAAAATAGTTTATTAATCCATTTTAAAAGGAAAAGTTCATTTGGAAGATAAGTTGATTAAACTTTTATTAAACATTTTTAGCGTTTTGATCTATAAATCATCCTAAAATTAAGATTTTCTTCTCATTTTATTAACAAGAACTTTTAATATAAGATGTTAAAGATTATGGAAGACACAGTTAGCAATACATTCTAACCTTATGTATTTGTATACACACAGTTTGTAACCTGTGATTCCTTGGAGGATGATGTGGAAAAACTAAAGAAAGAAAGAGATGAAGCTTTAAAAGAAATTAGTAAATTAAAGGTAATACTTAATTTTTATTTGCTTTAAATTATTCAAGAGACTAATTTTTTGAGTGTGTATAGTAATTTACTGTTTTTTGAATTTCATGTGCAGTTTTTCATAGATAAATAGAATGGCAGTGCAAACAGTCCAATCATGTTTGAAGATTGCTTACAATATATTTGTGGAGACAGTGAATTTTAGCTGTTATACTGAATGCTAACACAAAATCTCTGTTAGTAACCATAATCTTTTAATCTGATCCATTGAGAAATGACACTAAGCAGACATTTCACAGAAGTGAATTTAGAGAAATTACTGATTTGCATGGTAATTTTATTTAAAAATGTGTGATGCTAGTAACTGCAGAGCCTGAGTGCATGCTGATACTTATGAAAAGACTCAGAACTGGAGGATGAATTAATCTATGCAAAATCAATACATATTTTCCCAGACATTAAAAAATGCCCAAGTCCTAAAGCAATAAATATTATTTCTTAATACCCCAGGTTGCTTTTTTTACAAACTGTAAGATAGGAAGTTCTGTATTCAGCATACATAACTCTGGTTCTTGGACAGGAATACTGAGTTTGGAATAAGGACAATTTAAAAAATTGCCACTTGGTCCAAAAAGTTCTTTGCTTTAAACTACAGAAGCATTAGGTTGAAATGGCCAGAGATCAGTTCTCTGTTCTGTGCCACAAGGATTCTTCTTTTGAGAGCTTTGTACTGAAATGAAAGAACTCCATTTACATTGAACATAGTGAATACTGACCAGGAGTTCCTAAATTGCTGATGTGGAATACTGACAATTATCAATCTATAATTAATTGCCTCATTTCTTACACTGTTTTACACATATCCGAGAAACGTTCAGTAAATAATTCCAAAATACTCAAGAAGCTTAAACAGCATCAATGAACTCACAGAAAAGTTATCTTTTAGAGATGGTTTTATCACAGGTTTTATAAAAGCTGTTGATAGAAGTTAAATATTGCTATCTGTAGTTTTGAAAGAGCTAATTGCTTTAGGACCAAAACTCTTCCTCTTTCAAACNGCTACAAGTAGTCAAGCAAGTATGTTAAAGTCTCTAAAAATTATAATTATTTAAAAATTCTTAATTGTTTTTTCTAAAAGGGATAAAGGAGTGCTTCTTTTTCTCTTGCTGCTCATATAGACTATACTTTCACATTGATTTCAACACAAAGTGGTTCTTGTGTTACTACAGAGTTTTTGATTAAAAGTAGATAATTGATCCTTCAGTTTTTGGAGGAGTAATCTATTTCTCTGCTATTGAATTGAGATAGGAGCCCTGAGACCAGCTAGATCAATGAAGTGGGATAATGATGTAGTAGAACCTTTGTAGTCTTAAGTGTTCTTGAAGAGATTTTGCTGCTCTTAGGCAACAGTTGCCTAATTTGCAGTCCTAACATTAACTACATTATATGTCAGCAAGTCCTAAGTGTGAAAAAAATCAGCAGGAAAAAAAGTTGTAGTCAGGGTTTTTTGAGGAAAGTCTTGTTTCTGCCTCCAAATCTATCTGTAATTATAAGCCAATAAATCAGAGTATTTGGCTTCCTTGTGTCTCTTAAAGGAAATTCCCAGTTAAATGTAAGTCTTGTGTCATTTATAGCCTGGATTCAAAACCAAGGAAATTTCCTGTTCCCTCTTCCTCCTGAACACCCTGTCATCTTTTCCTTCTAATGAGCTGCCTGCTTTCCTTCCCTCCTGCACTGCTGCACCTATTCTTTGTGGGTTTCTCATGTCAGATGTCATGTAAAAATGCAAGATAGAGTTTAAAAATCCCCTGTATTAAGATGAGTTTTATATTTTTGCTCATAAGATTCGTTGAACACCTTCATTATCAGCTTTTATTCCTCAAATATATGAGAGCTTGCTTGGAAGCTTTTTCCATTAGTATTGTGTTGTTTCCCTATGTACACTGTGGGAAATAAATCGGGCTATCTTCTGGATAAAATTTAACTGGAAGATTGTTCCAGTAATGCACTTGAAGTTCCCATTCTCTAATGGGTTGGCTGTGTTGTTCTACACCAGAACACTTGTTCAGTGTATTAGTCCAGACTAAAGCTATTACAGAGTACAATCCCCAGTACAAACCTGCTTTTCCTGGGAAGGCAGCCTTGGACAGGGCTGATTTAAGATGTTTTAAGTGGCAGCAGTGCCCATTTGCCACCACTCGAGGTCCTCCCACTTTTATTTTTTCTCAGGTACTGTCTTGTGGGGGTGAAATTCAGCTTTGCCCTGCAAACCTCCCAAGGATAAATAGATTGCCTTGTAGGCATTAAAAGGATTCCATATAGTGAAGTGAAAGAGAAATAATAAATTAGATACAATTATAGCATGATGTGATCTATTTTAGGAGATATAAGTGGGCTTTTAATGGACATTTTCTTCTGTTTATATGTGGTGCATGTTCAAGTGTTTTATGTATATTATTTTATATATATATTTCTCTTGTTTAAAACCAATATCGGTATTGAGATTCATGGTGATAAGTTTTTTAAAAATAGGCTCCTTATAGTACAAGTTGCCATTTGACTTATGATGTGCATTCCTGCTTGAGCTGGTTAGTGAAAGGAGTTAATGAGTACATTATTGAGCCCTAATGGCCTGATTAAAAGTAACAAACAACCAAAGTAAACAAAAAAACCCAATTTAAGTCTGTGCTTCAGCATTATTTAAACATTTTTTTTAAAATGACTGCTTTCCTGAAAAAAAAAAGGTTTTAAATGAGGATTTAAGTTACCACGCATGTATTGGGGTACATTTTGTTGTATTTCTCTTTTCCACTAATTGTGAATTGCAGAGACTACAAATATAGGGGTACAAATATTCTGGTTAATGAATGTGCTTTGTTAGTACCAATTCATTAAACAGTGCTTGGCTCAGTAACTAACAGCATGAATAAACTCTTAAGATTAGAAATGCTGCTAAACTTGCAGTGAGATAGTAATTATTTTCTAATATGGATATGTGGCAATTCATTAATTGATCTATTTTTGCTTTGAAGTTGTGATATAGCACTATATCTTTGAGGCTTCCTTGAAATCATATGTAAGCTGAAATTGGCACAGAACACAGAAAGGCAATTTTGAGTACCTGAAGTCTTGCCAAGAGCATGAATGTGAAATCTGTAATGATGTCTTCTGTCTTCCTGGAGGAGTTGGACTGGATCCTGTGCTGCCTGAGAGTCCTGGGGTATTTCAGCCTGAATGATCCCTTCTGTACTACAGCTTTTTCTGGGCAGTTTCTGTCAGCTGGAGCACTCAGCTAAACACAGGAAATGGGCGAGGTTGTAAAGATAAGATGCTATCTGTGGTATCCCAAACTCCTGGACTTGGTTCATAGGGCTGAGATTTGCTACCCTGTGGTTGTTTTCTCTAAGGGGAAAAGAGAGACTTTGAATGGCTGCTATTTTGGAAGCAGTATCTCATTTATTTCACCCTGCCTGAAAGAAGCATTGGGTTTATTTAATTAGGTTTTTTATTTTAATACATAGTAAAGTTATTTAAAGTTCTTTTAAAGGACAATTTCAACATACAACTTTTGTAGAATTAATCAACAAGCACAGTTGATTTGTAACTACAATTTTCATGTGGTTTAAAAGAATATCTTAGTTCTGGTGTTTGTGGCAGCTGGAATAAAACTTAGATAAAACCTTCTGGCACTCAAATTTATCCAAGGAAGAAACAGAACCTGGCTTGGGAAGAAACCTGTACCTTGAAATTGCTTTTTTAAGGATTCAACTTCTCTCCTCCAGCTGTTGGTTCCTTATTGGTTGTAGTGGCTCCATACCAGATCAGGACAATGGGTCCCATGAGTCATTTACATAAATGAAATATTAGCAGCTGCAGATCCCCTATCTGTCGTGTCTTAGAATCCTAGATTGGTTTGGATTTGAAAGGACCTTAAAGCTCATCTCATTCCACCCTTCTGCCATGGAGAGGGACACCCTCCACTATCCCAGATTGCTGCAAGCCCCATCTAGCCTAGCTTTGGACACATTTTTGCCATACATTTGAGTAGGACAAGAGCTCGTGTTGCTGAAGTGGATGTTACCATCAGTTCTTCACTACTGGGGCTCTCTAACCTGCCAGGTGAGAGAACCCACTGTGTCCTTACAGTGCTATCTCCAATAACTGGAGAATGGGAAAACCTGATGGAATCATTTCCCTTTGTGCCCCTCTCCTCCAGCAAACAGCTCTGGTGTGTCAGATGATTTTATTAATTCAGTTGTAGTGTGTAATTGTTTCATTGTAATGTAAGAAGCCATTGTTCCTTAATTATTCCTTTAGGTCTTTCACTGTTGAAATCTGGTCATACTTAGTCTGCTATTACAGAGAAATTAATATTCAGCAACTGGGGTTCTGAAAAAACAATGGAGGAGTAAAGGCAATTCTGGATTATAAGAGATTAAACCTTTATATCAAGGAGGTCTTCTTTCAAAATGAAGACCTCCCTTTTCATAATAGCAATTTTCTATTCACTTTTCTCATGTCAGTTTATTTAAATAATTCCAAAGTGTGGGTTTTTAAGATGCCACGCTTTTTCAAGGCCTCTGTGTTCATTTATATTAGTCAAACTTAACGTCAGAGCATCGTTTCACTTTTGTCTCCAAGAGTCTTTTTCCCACCTCCAGCCTGTTTCCCAAGGATGCCTTTGCTGCTGAAGGTTCCCAGCTCATCCTCTGTAGCAGCAGGGCCCAGCTCTTCTTGCTTTTGACTCATTTTGTTTCTTACAGCGGCGAGAAAGTGCCCTCCTGAAAGGCAGTAATTTTGACCTGTACTTCTGTAGGTTGATAACTTCTTAGAAGTCCCTGTGTTCCCTGAATTGTTTCTAGGAAAAAGGAGTGCCAGGAGCAGCTTGCAGGAGGGGCAATTGCTGTGCTTTCAGGGAATGTGGGCAGTAATGCCCCTCACACTGCTCTTAGTGCTGTAAACACACAACTGTGACACCAACGTGAGGAATAACACACACATGGAGCAATAAGCTCGGGATGAGTCTGTGTTTCCAGGTGCAGGTAGTCCTTGTGTAGTTCTAATGCTTCCAGAAAATCATTCTACTTGCTGTCAAATTAAAGGTCACTTAAATGGATCTCTTAGTGCTTGTGCCCTGTAACAGAAACCTCTGAATTATACAACACCGTCGTTACCTGGGTTCACTAATGGTGTTGCTGTTCTACATCTGTGGGTTGCTTCTTCTACTGCTCTATTTTCTGAGAGGCCATGATGTCCCTGGCCATCATCCAAATTGGTGTTATATTGCAAAGATGAGGAAGATGGTGTACTGGTTATATGTCACTGAAATTAGCTGATTTATGATCTGGAATATATTGTTCATTAAGACTAACAGTGTAGAGGTTAAAAGTCATATGAAGCTGAGATTGGTAAATCATTTTACAGAAAGAACATTATCACAAGTGTAGGAAAACCTGATTTGAAGGATATTGATTGTACAGAACAAATGCTTCTATATTAGGAAAGAATTAAATCTGCATTTTTAACTGACATCTAGACATTTCCATTATGACACCTGTTATATGCAATTTCTTCCACAAAACAGGAAGATCTAGTCATCTAGGTTTTTTAGAAACAGCAATTTCAAACCTAGTTTCTAGAAGGTTATTTCCTCCATTTTAAGGAGTCAGAGAGTGTTTCTCCTCTACACCCACCTGTTTTCCCTCTAGTTCCATTCCCAGCCAAGATAAAAATATAATAATAAAATGTAATAGCTAGACCAGAAATAGAATATTTACCTAAGTATCCTTAACTGAGCAACTTCTACAAAAAACTTCTAGCTCTGTGAATTTGTGTATTCAAATCTGATAGCTTTAAATATTCAGAAAGTTGATATAAAGTGACTTTTCCTACAGATTAATAGCTGAAGGAAAAGATGGTTTAGTGGTTTTTGTGCCAGTGAGACTTTACATTTTGTGTGAGCAGTTTGTTTTATTCCTAGATGAGTGCATACTCATCAGTTGTACAGATCTTTAGTTTGGCTTTCTAATTTACTAATCAAAGTTAACTTCAATCCATATTCAGTCTGAACTGAGCAATATCTTTCTTGAAAGGAGATTTTGCGACATTTGGGGATTACGTTAGCTGAATTAAAAGCTAACAGTTTCTGATTTTCTATTTTCTGTACATTATTTATATAGAAAAGTTTTTATCTAACACTCTTCTGTGATAATCCAAGATATTAGGAGCATAATAGGAGCACGAACTAAGCAGAAAAATAGATTTTTTTTTTAATAAAAAGTACTGATTCTGAAAAGAGTGTGGACTGAATACTTGCATTTAAAGTCCATCTACATAATGTGTGAGCTGTGACTAGAGGGTGAATTCAGGCAGTAATAACAAAATTAAGTAACATCTCATTAAGGTACTTTTTTGGTATGGAAGCAATGGGGCAGACCAACAGCATCTGGTGCATTTCAAGAAAATCCTTTATTCAAGTAGATTTTCAGTAATTATAGAAGTTGTTATTTAATTTATTAGGAAAATTATGTCTCGGTACATACCTGCTTTTCATTTGCAGATCATATATTAAAAATTAGCAATTGAGCCCTCTAAGCATGAAGACTAACAGGTAGCCCTGATGCCAGCTGCAGTACTTGTGAGCTACATCTGCTCTTTTTGGTAGCTGGAGTTGTAACTTTTCCCCTGAATTATATAATCTGCAGGAAGCCAAGGCAGCTGTGGAGGAGACAAGAGCCCTGCGAAGCAGAATTCACCTTGCAGAGGCTGCACAAAGGCAGGCCCGGGGAATGGAGATGGACTATGAAGAAGTGATTCGCCTGTTAGAGGCTGAAATTGGAGAGCTGAAGGCTCAGCTCGCTGAGCATTCTGGCCAAAATAAAGTAAGCAAAGCCTGTCAGAGTTACCATGGTTTCCTTGCTGTTGTCATGTATCTTGTTTTCATTTTCTTTTCATCTGCTTTTCTAAAGTAGGTCACTGTTTGTCTTGTATTATTCAATAACTGGGATGATGTGGAGTGAAGGGGCTAATGTGAAGTGTATGAGGCTTCCTTTATCCAGATATCTTTGGGCTGGATAAACAGGAGCTCCCAGCATATGTGGGTTATAGGCCAGAATGGCACATGGAATAGTTTCTGGGCTGCAGATATATTGTCTTTAAGGAGCACACTTTGCATATATTTGTATGCTTTTGTACTCATGTGAAAATGACCTTCAGGTTTATGTTGCTGTTAGACAAATAACGACCATGTAAATTCCAGTTCTGTTTTAAAGTAAATTTAGATTTAATCAAGGTGATCATTTAAATGCTATTAATCCTAAAAAAAAAAAAAATTAATTGAGCCTTATATTTTAATTCTACTCCATCTCCAGTGAGGCATTTCAGAACAAGCTAAGAAATAAAATACTTGATGCACTTCAAATTTTTTTCTCTGTAACTCCTGACTTGTGTTTTAGCAAGCAGGTTGACATTTGTGAGGTTACCTTGTTTTTCTCATGAACAAATGGATGTGCATATGTCCTGCTGGAGAAAACCTACTGAAATGCCTTATTTCATCCTGAGAATTAATGTAACATTTCAAGACATTAGAATGTAAAGTCAAACTCTGTGATAAACAAGCTTGCAGGGAACAGCTTAGCAAGTCCATGTGGCTCCCAGGAGGAATTCCTCTCATCTGATTGTGAGTGGTGAGCTGAATCACACCCTGGACATTCTTTCTGAACATCTGGGTGAGATGCCCCATCTCTTATGTCAGGTGTTCTTGCAGCACTGTTTGTTTTCTAGACTCTAGATTTCTAAATTTTGGGAAATTCAGAGGATGTGGGTTGCTTTCTTGGAAGTTTGTTCTAGAGATTCTAGCTTGAGTTCCTGACGTTCTGACTGAGTACTACAATAGCTGTGTGGAGATTTGAATCTCTGCATTTCTTACCCAAAAGAAGCAGTATCAAGTAGGTACCAATTCCATATAATAGCCTTTAGTCTCGTCTTGTTGTAAAACAGGAGTAAGTTACAGGCACCAAGTTTCAGGCAGGGTCACACCTGTTTGGTTTTTTCCTTTTCTTTTAATACTCAAGTAAATCTCCCCCTAAAACACACTCACTAAACAGAATATAACGTATGTTGAAGCACAAATAAAAATCAGATTGGTCCCTCTCACTTATTTAGTGTGAAAGAGTGAGGTCTCTCATCAGCTGCTTTTTCAGAGTGGATGGTGAAATTACCAAAAAAAGGTGTTTGAGTCAACAGATTCTTTGACATTCAGGGTGATGATGATTCTGCTGCTTTGTACAGTGTATACAAACAAATTATTTGCTTCCAGTAAAGTTAATAAGTGGGTTTTGATGATTATTTTGTAAGGGTTTTAGAACAGGTTGTCAGCTTTCAGAATGATCACCTGCAGTGTGATGTAAAAGTTGATTTTTAACTACAGTGCTTTTTCTGTATTTTGGAGAGATCTTTCTAGATCTTGTGTCCAGCAGACAGCTGAGCTAAACAGATGTGCCCAGGTACATGTGAGGATTTCACTCGTGGTCCTGTCACAGGAACAGTGTCAGGGACTGTAATGAAACCCAGAGCCTCCAGGGCTGGATCTAACAGGGCTCACATCTTCTGTACTGAAGGAGGGAGGAATGCATAACACTGATCAATAGGTTATACAAGTGCATGCAGAGACTTCCTAGGGGGTAATTTCCTCCAAGATGTACCATAATTATTGTGTTGGCCAAAAGATGTATGGATGCAAACCAGGGGACTAAGTTTGTTCTGGCTGTTTATGGCACCCTGCTGAAAGATACTGTCACCATCAGGTTGATATTTTGGATCCATTCATCAATCAGTTCAAACTGCCTTAATTTTCAGCCCTATCCCTGTTATTATCTCCCAATTTTAATTTACCTTTCTATAATTTGCCAAAATCTGTTGCAGTTTGGAGCTGATCTGCCAGCTGGTCAGGCATTCCAGTTATGTGTTTTACAGAAATGTAGAAACGAGCGTGTTAAACATTCCAAACACTCTGTTCACACCATGTCTCTGTGTGATCCATGGGAGGAAAATTAATAGAATAAAAGCCTTAAAATACCTTTCCCAGGAGAACATCCAAGATTTGAGAAAGAGGGTTACAGTGCTTGACTGCCAGCTGCGGAAATCAGAGTCAGCCAGGAAGACCTTTGAGGTGGCCACTGAAAAATTGCTACAATTTGTGGAGGTAACTTGGCCTTTCATCTCTAACAATATCTTAATTGGAAAGAGTCTGTGTTGATGTTTGCCAGGAATGAGCATAGTAAAATGGCTATAAACTAGTTCGCAGAGCTCCTTTCATTCTTAGAAATACAGATTATGTATAAGTGTACAGATCCAGAGGTTTACATAATCTTTGTGTTTTGCTATACTGGACAAATGAAAATGATCAGATAATTTTTTTTCCACCTAAACTCTATCAATTTCTGTGGAACTCTTCAGCAGAAAAAGGCTAATATTTGATAATTGTTTGGCATGTTATGAAACAGCAACCAAAACAAGTGATGTTGTTATATGTACTTTGTTTAAAGGGGCTATAATATTTTGGTTTTTACTTTTGTACTTCTAGCTGGGAGACATTAGACTCTTTAATTGCAAATCAAATCCCCTACTCCCAAACAGAATATCATACTATAAGGTATTAACTTTTTGACTGTGTTGATTTATAAACTGTTAACTTTTTGACTATGACCAACAGGTTGTGCATGAAGTACTTTCAGATAACTCTACTTCCTCAACAGTTTTAAGGTAATGAAATGGCAATATTAATAGTGCAAAATTCTACTATTGTTTCTAAGTCTCAAAAAACTGCCTTGTTTTTTTCTATACTTTTGGTGTATAGTTCTGAGTGTCATTTTATTGAGGGAGAGGGAATGGCATGAATTATAAATTAGGCTTTCAGGATACAGCTTCATTAAAACCTCTGAATTAAATTAAAACAGTTAGTAATTACATAGCTATGATTATCTGGATGTTTCCATAAAGTAATTATAATGTACTAAGGATTAGTTAAAATGCAAGGAACCTTAACAGTGGGTTATAATTTTTTAATTTTTTTTAGATTCTCCTAGGTGATTTTGCATCACAATGAATCTAGTAGCATATAAATAAATTGATAAAATGTGTATCCATCTACATTTTACTTTTCTTGTTTAAAAAGCTGCTGGGAATATTCAAGAAGATTTAAGCAGCCTTTAGTCCTTCGGAAAATTGGCATGATTGTGCCTATATATCCCAGATAGCATTCCATTAATATTTATGTTACAGTAAAATTGTTCAATCTCTTTCCTGCAGTTTTTTTCAATACACCTCTCAAGGAAATCAAATGTATTTAAGTGAAGTGAACTGGAACTTTATCTCAAAAAACCTATGCAGGCTCAGACCAATTAGGATATCGTAGATAATCAGTGAGATGCAGTTCCCATTGACACTGCACACAACAATGATGTCTGTTTTATGAAATTCATAGAATTTATTTTAGTGCATGGATTAATCATCAAATACTGAGCCAAGGCGACAAACTGGCTCACTAAAAGCAGAGAAGATGCGAGTTGGGTCCCATGAAGCAGTGTCCCTTCTTAAATGTTGGTATGAAAATTCCATTCAAGTTCCTTTCCTGACACCCACAGAGTCCTTGACATTGCATTTTGAGTTGTGAATGTTATTTGAATTGAACTTTCCAAATACCTTGATTGTTCAGCCAGAACTGCTGCTGGGGCAAACTCACTGATTTGGGAGCGTGAACCGTTTTTGTTCACACAGTGAGAACAAAACCACTTTAGAAAAACATGTTTACCTTATTAAAAGGAGCACTTTCATTTATCATCTTACAAATGAACACTGATTTTTTTTTTTTTTAATTATCTTAGTGACAGAAGAACATTGTCCACTAAAGCACTTCTGGCTCGTCTGGGAAGGGTCGGACCTACTGTCACAGCAGCTCTTGCAGCAGAAGCCAGGGACCTTGCCAAGTCTGTCCGTGCCATTTTGGAAGTAGATTGTGAGTGAGTGTGTCCATCTCTGCGTGCTTTGAAATCTGGTATCAGTTCATCAGCCAAGAAGATAGATAATTTCATTTAAAATTGGATGTGAACTGGCAGAATAAATCATTCCTAGCATGTAAGGACAGAGCAGGTTCAGTGTCAGCTCAGGATGCATCTTCATCAAACTGTAATTAGAATATAAAGTTATTCCAGAGTACATTTCTTCACAGCGAAACATAAAGCACAAAATTAATGCCAAAGTAAGAAATATGAAGATTACCAGAATCATGTAAAACTAGCAGAATTTCATTACTTTAATACTCTGTTTTTCATACTGGAATATTTGCAAAATGTTATTCTGTTGGATTTACATGAACATGTATCAAAGTGTTTTAATGAAGATGTTGTTGCTGTAGGCAGTGAATGTAGGCAGCAGTTCCATTTGGAGATATCCATGTATGTCCTCAGGTCATGAACAGAAATCTGTTCCCATTGGTGAAAATGATGGTAGTTCCTGAGAGTGACTGTAATAAACTGCATCAGTTGAAAATCTAAGAAACAGCTTTGAATTATCATATAATTCTTGGTTCAGATCACTGAAATGATGGTATTTGGCTGTAGTTGAGCAGGCATGTTAGTTCTAATCCAGCTTAAATGACTGATTTACAAAAATGGAACAGAAATTGTACATCACAGAAGGTTTTGGAAAGGTAGTTAAGGATGGTTGCCCATAATTATTGTATCTAATATTTGAATAGCTTTGTCTGTTCAGTAATTAATTTATAAAGAGACTGAAAAAATGGTTGTTAAGAAAATAAGATAAGAAAAATAATTTTTTGACATTATTTATGAAGTATTTATTTCTTACTCACTCTGTGGCAAAGAAAGCAAAATAAGAGGATAAAATTTGTTCAGAAGTGTCCAGAATATTAGAGTTAGAGTTACTGGTGGAGTGAAAAGAATAACAGCAACCAGGAGAGGAGATAATTGGTTTTCCACCAATGGCAATCATAGTTCTGTCACACTGAATTGGTTTTATTACACTACACAGGAAATTGTGGAAAGAAAACTTTTGCTTCTAAATGCAGCTGAATTCTAACATGGTTATGTCAAACATAATAGGTGGAATACATGTTAGAAAGCTCTGGAGCCACAGCAGGGATCCATTTCATGAACCTGAGAATTAAAAATAGGTCTGCAGAGAAGGATTTAAAGATTGAACGTCATCTTTCTGAGTTCATTCTGATTTGGAGAGCATTACAGATAGATTTGGGCTTTGACAAGCTTGGGTATGAGATTAAAGCTTTAAACCTCACTGGCTTTTTCTCCCTCTCCCTCCAAAAAAAAAGTAGTTAAGGCAAAGGAACTATGTAATAGCATTCTGTCTGCAGTGTTCTCTGCCAGCTTCTCACTAAATGTTTTCCATGTGATCTGAAATTTTCTTGCAGATGGGCTGTCATAGAAAGGGGGCTCTTGTGTATGTGGCAGTTCATAAATATCATCTATCAAAGAGAAAAGTGTAATAAAGACTACAGTGCAGATTGAAGGGTTTCCTTTTTCCAGGAAGGTGGCCACAACATAACAATTTGTTATTGAATTATTAAAAAGAGAACTGGAGTTAATATTTTTGAGGTTGCTCAGTGGATCAGAATGCCTGGCTGGGCAACCTTTGTGATACATTTTACCTTCTAAATAGAGTTTCTCTTTCATTATTTGCTTCATTCTTGTAAATACAAAGTAAAGGAGCCCCAGCCACAATTCCTCTTTGATTAATTTACAATACATGTGAAACAAAGTCTGGGTGCCAAGACAAGGCTGTAGAGTGTTTTTCCAACAGAAAACTGCTTCCTTTGTAAAAAACCTTCCTTGACAGCCAGGTCAAGATGACATATTTATGAGTTATCCGCACAAACTATCCCCCTCCTCTGTAATAGTCTGATGTTTTGCCTGAGGGAAGAGGCTTGAAGACATTCAGTGTATTCCTGAAAATCTTCAAGTACATATTGCCTTGTGATACTGCTGCAGATCAGCTTTCAGCTCTGCAGGCTGAGTGACAGATCTGTGAAGGCACTTTGGTGATTCTTCAAGCGAAGATTCTGAAAAAAAAACAGCTCGTTTTCTAGGGCTTACTACTTCAGGATCCTCCAGTTCCCAAAATGCAAATAATGGAGTAATAAACAGAATAATCAAGCTCATCCTTTGAAAGAGCCATTCTTCATCTTCTTTAAAGACTGTAAGCTATTTTTAAAAACCAAGCCTTCAGAGGCTGTTCTGCTTTACAGAATGTGAGCATCTCCTGAACACTTGAAATTACTTTCATCATGCAGAGGATAATAATGCCTCAGTGAAGAACTGCAGCATTTAAAAGTAGTTGCTGCCTGCACTTAGTAGACCATATGGTGCAAATCATACTAAATAGAATAGAGATAGAATTTTCTTCTTTTCTATTACAAATTTAGAAAAGGAATACACTGGGTACTGGTGATGACCAAAATCTGATTAACCCTGGAACATACTTATCTCCTCATCAAAGAGCAGGCAATCAGCATTTTGAAATGGGCACTCAATTAACACAGCTTTCAAGTATTTTGGCTGCCAATTTCCTCCCTCTGAAACTTCTGTCCAAAAATACAGTCTTGCTGTAGTTGACACAATCCCAACCATCCACATCCAGGAAGTGGTCTAAAGCCAGATTCTCTACTGAGGGGGAACTCAAGCAGTGAATTTTGAGCTACTTTATCCCATCACATTCCTTTAATTTGCTCTCAGCCTGGGATCTGACACAAGGCAGTCATGCTGGAGTTCACGCAAATGATCTCCAAATTAATACAGATTCCAAAGTTCCTACTTAATTTACTCATATTGATCTTGCCAGTCACTATGCATTTGATTTTGAAGATGCTAAAGGCAGAAGTTTAGTTGCCTGGATTTATATTCATTTTCCTTGAATGCTATCTAGATAAAAGAAGAGACTAGAGACTGCTGCTGCTCAGCATCCATTAGTGCTTGTTCTCTTGATGGTTAAATTGCTTTTGATTTTTGGGCAGTACCTTACATCTTTGGCATTAAAAGCTGAAATATTGGATCTATCTATTTCTTCAGTTTAGGGATTTTTCAACTACATTGTGTTCAAATGCCAAAACCATCCTATAGTCAGGAAAGTGTCAGTTATCCCTTCCCATTCTTTTGACAGTGTGGGTGGAAAGTAGAGTAGCAAGGCTTCACAAATAACAATTTTGCTATTGTGAAAAGAGCCACTGTTATTAAGTATTCATATTTCTTTTGTTTGTTGCAGGCCTGGTGTGTTTGATTATTACAACAAAATAAATGCTATTTATTTCTACATTTATTATACACTATTTATTTATATGTTTCTGCTATTTTGTTCTTGAATCTTGTATATTATGAACACAGCAGTTCTGTAATTTTGTGCAGGTAGTTGGCAGTAGTTCATCTGCCAGAACATGGGCTGTTCCCCCTCCCCTTTTTACTTTATGCCTGTACTTCAAAATCCAGCTGTAACTCTGGCATGGGCAGCCATGTCCTGGTTAACTTCGGTTGCTTTGGCTCCTGATATTAAAGATGCTGTATCTTCTTGTATTTTTAGTATTAGGCAAAATTATTTCCTGCAAGGTCCAGCTTGTGGGAGGCATTGAGGGAATACCTCTGATATTATGTCAGCTGATGAACTAGAACTGTACCTTTCCTTCCTCACTGGAAGAGCTGCTTGGGAAGGAGCAGCATAATGATAACTAAGAGATAACTCGGTGTATTCATTGTTCTGGCAAGGCCATAAATATTTCAGTGAATTACTGAAATCAGAAGTAGAAGAGAACCGATAAATCATACAGAGTATGTCCTGAATGCAGCTGTACAGCTCCCTCTTTAATAGTTTTTGCTAGCAAAAGAATTAATATCAGTGCTGTGTGCTTTAAAGGTAAAAAACATGTTTGTCAGCTAAACATTACCTGAGACAGTACTTCCACTAGAAAATAATAATTTGGTGAAATTAATATGTGTTATTCCTTCGAAACTTTTACCAACAACAAAAGAAGTGAGTTTTCTCAAAAGAGAACTTATCAACTGTTTTATTCAAATGAAAATTTCAGTTTTGCTAGTCCCTGAAGGTTGATTCTTTTTTCCCCCTCCAAACAAAAATACTTAATGGGAAGATAGTTTCATTTTTGTCAAAAGTAATAATATTAAGTTATTCAATGAACTTTTTGCTGTTGAATCTTATTTGAATTGACATTAAAAAGAAAATATATAAATCTCAGAATTACTTAATTTTTATTTTAATTATTTTATTAGTTATTTTAATTTTTTCAATAAACAATATCAAATATACACAAGATGAGAAGTGGATCTGTTTCACACAATATTACAGACCTTGTTAAATTTTTGCCTTATTTTCAAAATGGGAATGTTTCATTAAAAAATTGATAGATTTTCTGCAGCTCTTTAGATACATTGCAAATCAGATCACATTAAGAAACCTGACGGTGAACAACTTATGTACTTGCAGAAAAATTAAAATTCAAAGTTGCATAACAGGGAAAGTGGCTTCTGTAATCCTCAGAAAAAATTCCAATCATATTTAATATAATTTTAAAAGGATGCAGTCAAGAATTTGAAAGCTTTTTTCTGCATAACTGTTTAATTGCAGCAAGACTTTTAATTTTCTGGAAATCATTTAAATGTCCAATTTTGCCTGCATGGTAAATAAGAATGAAGAGTTGTAATTCTGTCAGTGTTCATAGAACTGTAATTTCAAAAAGAAAATCTGTCCAAGAATTTGAATATGTTTCATTGCAACAGAAAATAAATGTTCCACTTAAGAAATGTAATACTGTACATTATTGAAAATAATTCTGATAAAAACTAAATTAAAATGAGTGTGCATAAAAATTAATTTGAAAAGGGAGCACTAGACCTTCGAGACAAGTCCATTTTCTCTCCGGTCTGTAAATCTGATACAAACTGCTTTATTGATATGATTCCTATATCTTGATTAAAATTATTACCCAATTTTAAAAAGGAATTTGAGTATTGAAGCAGTTGACTTCCTCATTCATAGGTAAGAACAACAAAAACCCAAGGATTTAACAAAAGTCTTCTGAATTTAGTATTTATGGGTTTATTTCTAATTGATAGGAAACCCTGAAGGCAGGAGTTTTTTTCTTCCCAGACAGTAACTTACAACTACTAGAATTTATTATTACACTAGGGATGCTATTCCCCAGGAGCCTTTGGTAACTGTCAGGTTTATTAGTGACTTATAAAAATACTTTGCTTCTGGTTTTTCATTACTGTGTGTGATGTTTATGCAGTGACTTCTCATTGAGCAAAAATGCCTGGACTGTGGAACAGTGTCAGGGAGGACCTTGGCCCTGTCTGACCTGGAAATCTTCATCAGGAAAGGGACTGACTGATGAGGAAGCACAGAGACAGCCATAGGCTCCTTTTCAGTTTTCTGAGAATGTTTTACTGGGTTGGGTTTCTTCCCTTTTTTACCATAATCACTGCAGTTCAGTACTGTAGGTCTGATGCAAAGTTTCAGTGCTGTGTGCTGGATCCACATTAATTTTGTAATGCATGGTTATACACATATTTTTTACATAACTTAGACTTATAGCTGTGGTTTCCAGGCTGTACTCAGTCATCAGCCACTGAACTGCAAAAGTGTCATGACTGATTTACAGCTTGTTTGCAGAACCTGGACTCTTTTATATTCTTTCCAATTGCAAGATTTATTAGGATAATCTAGGAGAAGTCTTGATGTTGGGTGGTGATCCCTGACTCAAAAAAAAAGAAAAAAAAAAAAAAGCTTTTAAGCTGTAGTATCATCACTAATGAAACAGTAATATTTAAGTGCTTATCTGTACTTAAAAGCAGTGCCTATGATTTACAGAAATAAGTTATGGCAGTGTAGCCAAATCAAGGCTAATAAAAAATATAGCAAAAAATCCAATAAAGAATAGCCACAAAAAAAGGAAACAAGACAAAAAAAACCCCTTTTGCTGTTTGATCTTTGGCTGTGGTTTTGTTGTTTTGTTTGGTTTTAGTGTTAATGTTGGGGTGTGAGTACAGGTCCTGTCTGACAAGCCTTAAAAACATTCTCTAAACCCTGTTTCTCTGGCCCGGATTGCCTTGGGTTTACAAGAAATACTTCAAAGGAGAGGAGAGAGGAGCTTTTCAGTGCATAATATAATTAAAATGTATCACTTCTGTGAACACAAGACATAAAAATGCCTTGCAAATGGGAAGCAGAACAAATGTCTGCGTGTAATGTAAATTACACAAAAGTGTACAAAAGTAGCATTCGGTAGTTTGCCACAAAGGCATCAGAAAAGATTTAGCTGGGAAGGGCCTCCAGCAATTAGACCATCCATCCATGTGCCTCTAGCAACACAAATTATTATTAGCTCAAACAAACAGGTATTTGTCTAGCATATCCCACTGCCTCTGTGGGCCAACTATTGCTATCCTTAATTATCTTTGCCACCAGAAATTGTTTCCTTTGGTTTAAATCCTCCTCACTGTGGTTAAAGCCTGTTACTACTTGTCTTGACCCCTGTAGTTATCAAGAACACCCCACTAGTTTCTCTTAGTGGCAGCTTTTAACATATTTGTAGACCATGTGGCATCTCCACCCTGTTTGCTGTTCCCCCAAATAAATGACACCAGTTTGCTGAATTTTTCTCTACACCACATCTCTCCTGGCCACTTCATTACCTTTGTATTTCTCTGACTTCTCTCCAGTTCATCAGTTGTATTGAGTTCTGTACTTGAGAGCTTCCTGAGGGAGACAAAAATGCAATAAGCTTGTTTGCTTTAATATGAACTCACACCAGGTCCCAAATGGTGTTTCCTTTCCCCAGTAGCTCTGTGTTACTGGTTTGTGTGGTTTGGGCTTTCTACTTTCAGAACCAAAGGCATCTGGGTGTGGCCACTTCCTTCTGGGCAGCTGATTATCCACACCTTGAATACAACACTTTGCTTTTATTCAGCTGCACTCTCTTTATTTCAGACATTTGATCCAGTTAGTCAAGCCCTTCCAAAATTCTAATCTTATTTTTCAATGGCATTTCAAAGAAAGGTCCTTTTACTAGTAGATTTTAAATCCGGAATTATCCCCAAACTCCCCTTCCTTGGACTAAACCCACGTTTTGTTGAGTGTGAGTGAGGAATGACATTGTTTTCACCTAACTGGCCTTACTTGGGGTTGTTGTTACAGGACCCAGGAACTAGACCCTGCTTATTTAATTTGTGTCCAAGAATCAGAACATTACAGTAATTATGGACAAGCAGAGAAGCCAGATAAAAGCTGACACTAATAAGGACAGAATAATTTCAGACCCTGATCAAATCAGAAAATACATTTAAATATCAGTTACGAACAACTTGCATGCTGATTTATTGGTGACTGAATATGCGTGTTAATCCCCATGTTTCACAGCAAGAAAAAACACAATTCAATGTCTAAAACTTGTTTTTCAAGACAGTTCTTTAATGTGACCTAGATTTCAGAACTCTGTTGTTGCTGCTAGAAAAGCAAATTATTCTCTCTCCATTCACTTACCTTTAATGAGAAAAGATTAGTCAGCTTTTGAATAGGCACTGCTTGTCCTGACTTTCAAATCAAAACATTTTAATAATGAAAAACAAGTGATATTATTATATCTTAAAATACAGATGACCTAACAAGATTAGTGCAGTCTCATTAGGATAATTTCCAGCATCTCTGAAAAAAAAAACTTCATTAAAAGTCTATGGACTTGTTTAGTTCACACTGTGACCCCTCTATGAAAAAATTAGTTGACTTTGTGCCTCTTCCCATACAACTCGTATTTGCTCTTGGTAACTATGGAGATGGAAGTCAAAACTCTCCAGATTCAACAATTTTACTGGATGGTAAATACTTCCTAAACTGTCTCTCTGTTAGTGTCTGTTGACATAATGCTTAGAATTTTGATATATTAATCCCTCATTATAGCATGGTGTTTTGACATATGGGAGGAAACAAACTTTGAAGTTCTGTGGCACGGAGATGCAAATTGTTCCCAAATCAGAGAAAATACACAGGGGAGGCAGGAATTGGTCTCGGCCCCAGATCAGTGTCTGAAAGAGAAAATACACTGATGAGACAGGAATTTATCCTTGAGGAATCAGTCCAGGATCCAAGTCTGACATCCTTCTTTTTTGACTGGCAGGGACAGCTCAGATTCAGCCAGCTGGTTGTGGGGAGAGGTGGATACCCCAGTGTCTCCCTGTGTGTCTGGGTGTTGGTGTGTCACCATCTAAGGTGACCAAAACCAAAGTGACCATTGCAGTGAAGCTAATCCAAAGCAATGTGTGTGCTTTTGACAGTCAGTGCTGAGTTAATTTTCTTTGAGCATCCTGAGAGATCTGGATTCGTGCTGACAAGGGGAAGGGGGATGAGCAACATTCCCTTTGTTGGGAATCAGTGTGTGCTGAAGCTGTCAGGGCTCATCTTGTCTCAGAGGGCTTGTAGGCTTTGCTGTCAGCTCCTGGAGTTGTCACATTTTTTCACTTCTCCTCAGTAGGTAGGAGTGAGAAGCTGAGGGCCAGCAGAGTTCCTCAGACATACACGGCGCACAAGTGTGTTCATTTAAATGGGATGAAGTACAAGGAAAGTTGATTGCCAAGAATGAGAGAGGAAGCTTTTTTAAAAGTGTGTTTTAAGGAGAATTTGCAAGAGGAAAACAGAATTACATGGTGCTTGTAAAGGAGACTTAAAGGAGGTACAAAATATATCTATGGCTCACACTAGGTGTGTTACCTCATGGCATGAGGCATATGAAGCATTAATTGGGAGTTAAGGAGGGAGATTTTTGCCTTGTATTAGTGATTCTGTGGATATTGTGTTTGGTAACAGAAATTTTCCTTTCACTATAAATTTTACTTTTACACTTCAGGTGAAGTTCAGTATGTTAAATGGAGGCACTTCATGATTTTTTTTCCCCTTCGGATTTATAACAAAAAAGGAAATCTATCTTAGATTTTAAGACCTTTCAACACTATTTCTAAAATATTTTAAATTATTTCTAAAACCCCTTCTTTTACTTATGTGTAGCTAAAGGCTTTTTTATATCAGACTAAAAGGATGGTATTCTTACAATTCTTGCTTCAAAAGGAAATAATATTTCTTTGGTCAGTCCTTGCTGTGAGATGAGCTGAGCAGAGAGTGGTTCTGTCTCTCAATAGTAGGTGGTTCGTGCCAGCCCCTTCTGCAGTTTAATTTCATCATCAGTGCAAAAAAGGTGAGATATTACTTAGCAAGAAAGGCATATCATGTAATAGTATTGCTTTTTAAATCTCAGACAATTTCTGCTCAATTCTAATTTTAGGCAGTCATTTTAATTTGTTACCAATGAATGCTTTCTAATTAAACTTGCATTTAACGATCACATGCGTCAGTGAGCAATGGGAGCTGACAGTGATGGAAGTGGGTGGATAGCACAATAGATGCTGACAAGAGGAGTTGATCCAGTAAGGAAAGGAGATGGTTGAATTCCAGAACAGAGGAATCAGGGGAGCAAGAAAGGAGGGAAACTGGGGGAAAAAAAATTATTTCTTGGGACATACAGTGAGGTATTCCAGGCTCTTCCTAATTAACTGGTCCTGGTGGTGAATGCCCTGTGTGCAGAGATTTGTATTTCTGGAATAAGAATGGGTTATTTCAGGTTCTTTTTAATCAGCTGAAAGTGGCTTTTACCAATTCAGAACAAGAATGTCCCCCAGAGAGTACTTCCATGAATTTAACTTTTTTTAGCCTATGTGGCATTGGTATAAAATTCCCCAGTGAAGGACTGTTTCTCTAATTTAAGAATTAATAATGTGTTTCCTGTCTTCTCTTCAGCAATCCAAGATTCAAAGGTATAAACAAAATTAATTTCAATTTAATTTATGTAAATAGTCCTCAAAAATTACTTTGTAACTTGCAGTGTGTTCAGTCAGCAGTGGAAGCAATAATGCATTCTTGACTCACCCCAAGTGGACAGCATCATGCTAACAGTCAGTAGTGGGAAACTGCAAAAAAACCCCTGCAATTAATTGATAGAAAGGAATATTTTTAAAAAAACTGGAAGGGGCTGAGAAAAAGGTAATGGGGAACATCCTTTTAGCATTTTGTAACCTTAGCAGGGAGCACTACCAGCCCTGTGATCCTCAGGTACTGCATTTCTCTCACTGCGTCACTAATTGAGACTCAGCTATAGAAGCCTTTAACACAAAAATACAACAAAACATCTTTAACTTGGCGAACTAAACAGATGAGAGCCACTGGAGGATATGGAACACCAGTATGATTTCTTTTTCTTTGCAGGCTTTTCTGTGAAAGAGGTAGATTTCTGCATTCTACAGCTTTCTGATTTTTCTCTATTGCCTCCACCTTATCAACAGATTCTTGACCATAGTAAACCAAATAATTTGGAGTATTCATCACTGCATCCTTTTGCATTTTCACTGGACAGCCAGTAGCATTTCAGAAAGAAGCAGTATAGGTGAAAAATGCAAAAATCAGTGTCAGGTAATCAGTATGTTAAATGCATTTCACTTTGCTAATAATAAGACCCAGTAGATTATGCAAATTGTGGTGGTTAGTCAGAAGAAGCTGATCTGAAACCCCTCCCAGCTTTCAGTATCCCTCACTTTTGAGGGTTTATGCTCTCTTGAGCTAATGCCTACACAATGTATTGCACCCATGGCTGAAATGTGATAATACTGAGGGGCAAGCAGCTTCATAGTATCTTGGCCTCCTCAAAATCCATTTTTGAACATCTGACTATGAAATGTGTGATATGGAAAGACTTTGGAACCCAGTTGATTAGAAGCATATTGAAATACACTTGGTTTTTTTGAGCCAAGCGGTTGGTTTCTTTAGCCAAGCTAAAGAATTACTGTTTTCCAAGAGGTGATTATTTCATATTATTTTGACTACTACTAACTTCATGCACAGATTAAAATGAGCATTGGTTCCTCTTTTTGCTTCTCATCTTCTTAACAGACCAAACTGCTTGGAACCTACAGCACCTAAGAGTTTTGTGAAAGTAGATAATGAGTCTTTATGTGAAAAATATGTACTTTGGGGTTTTTTGTGTTGTACTTCCAATATTCAGCTTCTGAAAAGGTACAGTTTTAAAGGTAATTCTTTATCCTTCTGAAAGACACATAGCAAGAACCTCATTGTTCAGGTGACTGTAGCTCTCACTCATTTCTGAAGAACTTCTCACTGAGCAGAGTTTGTTCTAACTTTGGATTTCCTTCCTTGTTAGGTAGGAGAGGAAAATATCTGTACTAATGCCTGACCACATGGGCTGTTTGAGGTCATTCTTATTTCCTTAAATTTTAGTCAGTTGACTGGTCATTGTTCATAAATTGCAATTGCTCTTGTATTCAAACTGTTTCTAATTAACTGTTCCAAGCTTTTCACAGACAAGTATTAGAATAGAAGAAAGACATTTATAACAATTTGTAATTTCAGAATTACCAAAAGTTGTTCATATAATCCTTCAGCATGAAACACAAGCTATTTAATAACTCTTTCTAAATTGTGAGCTGTAATTGTTTTAATCCAAGATTAATGAGTTTGCCAACATAGACGGGTCAATATGTTATGATTAATAGGCGGTAGAAAAACACAAGCTCATCTTTCACCATGCCCTAAATGCCCAAAGTAAGAGAAATACTGTTCCTGAAGCCTGGTTTCTAGGAACAAACTGAAGGGAGACAAGCCAATCTGCCAGCCATAGTCCAAAACAGCAGAAGTTTCAGTTGCTACTATTTCCCAGATGTCTCCACTAGAAGACTACTGAGTCCATCTTTGTTTCATTAAGTGACCAAAACCAAAAGAAATTAATGATTTCTTTTAAATTGAATTTGATATGTGGAAAAAAAAAAGGAATGGAATGTCCCCTCAGCAGAGTATTATTTATGAAAGGAAATATATTTGGTTTTGGGAAGAGCACTTGAAATGATCTAAAGTGACACACAAGCAAATGCCAGAAGTTCATATCCACTTCTGAAAGCTGTTTTCTTGAACCTATTTATAGTTTAATTCACAAAAAAGCAGCAAAACACAGCTTATATTATGGATAGCCTCAAAAAATAAAATTCTATATGGTGCCTGCACCCTGCTGAATGCCCTGGACAAACAAGGTGGATATTTCTCCACAGATTTTTGCTTTAGCTGTGTCAAATTACATAAGTCACAGAGGAGTTCCACACCATGATACCTGTGGTGTCATCTCTGGGATATTCCCACATTCCTGTAGCACTCAGGAATCCAAAACCAGGCAACTTAGGACCAACAAATCAGACCTTCAGCTTTCCATCCTTTTTGCATTGCTTAAATAGCTCAGAAGAGAAGAGCCAAAGGCATTAGGGATCTTAAATAACACCTTTTCTTTTATTATTGAAGCCACTGGAGGAGGGTTTAAATCTTGATAAGAGCTGAAATTGATGGCTATTGAAAAACAATCAGAATTCAAAATCACATTTACCAAGTGACGGAGAAAACTGGTTTTAATGTCCTTTAGTAAATCTTCTGTATCAGAAACCCTTTTAGCAGGTAATTCCTGTTTCTTAAAAAAACCCATCATTTTTGAGACTGATACTAAATTCAAATAAATTATCAAGAGATAAATAAAGGATATGAGCTGGCCCATACTCCAGTATGTAAAAAAGACATATACAACTGGAAAAGTCATAAAAGGATTTGTAACAAAGACATCCTTATTTCTGTTCTTGATCTAAGAATGGTTCATTGTGAAACAGAATATGTGTACAATGTGGCTTTAGCATTCCAGATAGATACTACATCCCTTAAACTTTATATTAATTCCAGATACTGACTGTTTACCCATAACAAGAAGGGAATTTCAGCCAGAGACCCTTTTAAAGGTGGATTACAAAGGTGTGAACAATGCTGGAAATTAGCTTGTGTTTCACAGAAGAGCACTTAGGGTGAGATTGGCACTCTGGGCAGCAGTTGTGCCTAACCACTCCTTACAGGTTCATCAGAGATGTTTGGTACCTGCTTATAGTGGAAGGAGGGTTTTAAACTCTGGCCCCAAGGCCAAAAGAAAGCACTTAAGGACATACTTATCTTGAAGCATCTAAGTAAGCCAAATCTAGATAGAGTCCTACTGTACAGTGCATTTTTTTGAGCGATTCCTACTATAAGCTCTAAATCTCTCATTTCCTTTGAGTAACTTTGTCAAAAAATAAGGCAAATAGAGTGGTTTTGGACTGCAGTATTTTGATGGCAGGACTGCAGTTTTGAGCCAACTGAATATTCTGCTGTCGTATCTGCTTTACTACTTTCATCTGCTGATATCCATATATCTTTTGCTTTAATAATTTTTAACTAGATTATTTAGGGGGGAAAAACATCACCCAATTACATTACTGCTGTTTCTAGGTTTGATAACAGCCTGGGAGATTGAAGTTTTTCTCGTAGTACCTGTATTTCCCCCTTTTTCCTTTAGAGACATAAGGGATCATGCCACGTGCAGTGTTATTGAGGAAGAGCACACACATTCTCCCTTGGGAGCTGCAGGCAAAGTCTTCCATGTCTGTCACTTCCTACAGGTTGATATCAGGCTGATGCTCATCTCTTTTTTTCTGGAACCCCCAGTGTCAGTGTACTGGTGCAGTTTTTGTCCTGTTAAGCCAAGGAGGTGATAAAGATCGATGAGCTCCACGCTTATCAGGCATCAGGCAGGTTCTGTTTGCCCTAGGGCTTCATTTCCTCTCAGCTTTATATAACTGCAGAGCAGTGGTTATCCCAGCAGGCAGCTCAGGGAAGGAGGAGCAGTCCCCAGGGACCCTGCCCGGCTGCAGCAGTGCTGGGGCACAAACAACAGCAACTGATGCCTTGGTTGTGTTTTTCACAGAGAATTACAGACATTTCTTTGGCATTAACCCTAATTAAATGCATATCCTCAGAACAAACTGCTGGTAGGCTATTGTGTATTTTGACTAAAGTGCTCTCTCTCAGGAGACTGCTCTTCCTTTTGCATGCACAGTTGCTTTTGCAGTCTTACCTTTTCCTTAGCTTGCAGAAGGTAAATAGTCACAAGTATTTGAATGACAAGAAGCCCTTTATTTTCTGCTGAAATTAACTAGTTTTTAAATACTGTAAATCTGTAATTTCTTAAGATGATCTATGCAGACAGCTGCAGCCAAATATATTATTTATGAAGATTCATCAAAGAGACTGTAGCAGTTCACATGAGAAATTATAAATATGCAGGAAATCTGAGATTGCTGGAGTTTATATAGGCTAAATCCTGTATATTTCAGACTGTTTTCCTGACTTTTTCAGCTCCTTTACTTCCCATTTACTCCAGGTGAGAGTTTAGCAACCTTTAAAATCAAGTCCTGGGACAGACAACAAATTTGACCCTGGAGGGTGTGAAAAAATAAAGCAGGAGGAAGTAGATAACTTATGAATGATTCATGGAGACAGTGAGCTTGGAGGAAGTGGAGATGATGTCTGGGGAAATACAATGCAAAACATGAGAGCTTCCTAGCTACCAGGGGAAATACAAGAAATAGAAGCAAAATCTGAAAAGGAAGGCAAGAAAGGGAACAGCACTGAAAAACTAGCAGAGAGCAAGTAAAAAATGTGGGAAATAAAAGCATTAAAAACCTTACTGATGTAGATGGAATGTGGAAGCATATAAAGAATGGATAGGATACACAATCTAATGCATACAAAGTCAAAAAGGCAAATAAAGAACTGGAGATATTTCCAGAGTTTCATTTCTAGGTGACAAATGCATTCAGTGGTTTTGAAAAGCAAAGTCTTCAGTGGGTAAGAGACGAATACAGAACATCAGTTGTTGCTACCTATGTACAGTTCTTCATTTAGAAGAGGGAGAAAAAGCCATAATTTTAATCAAATGACCAGTGGAAAAAAGTGTAATTATCGCTGATAAATGAAATAGGTGATGTAGGGGATCCATGTGAGTACAGAGCAGATGTTGGGCTTTTACTCATAATTGAGCAAATCCGTTGTCATTTATTTGGACATGCATGTTTCATGCAGGAAAAAGGAAAGGCCAGGGCAGATGGAAGCAATTGAGGGATGAATGCCATTGCCATTTAAATAATCAGAAAATACCCATGCTGTATAAAGGTCCCATCTTTCATGGGAGAGGAAGGAAGAACCAGTGAGCATGTCTAGCATATTTATAGCTTAAAACATCCTTTTCTTCCTCCCTTCATAATGGAGTCAGAGCCTGAGAACTGCTACACAGCAGCTACCTTGTGTTTAAAGGGAAGTAGCTGTGGATTATTCTCTTTGAAAGGTAGTGGGTGGTGTGTTTTGAGGAACAGATTGTATAGATCTGATCTAAACTGAAAATGGGAAGAAGCCTGAGATAAGTGACTAATGGGGGTAAAAGTGGTAGGGAAAAAAAAAATCAGTCCAATGGGTTTTTTTCTTTTTCAAGCCATACTACTGATCACAGTGCTGTTCTAGTGCACCCTGTTCTCCAGTTCCCTTCCTGAGTTCTGGAGATTTGGTTACTTGGTGCTCCTCACTTGGTGCCTACAGGTTTAATTCCTTCCCAGGTGGTTTGTACCAGCTCCAGTGTGCTCCGTCCTGATTCAGTGGCTGTAATGAATTCTGTTTGTACTGGAGAACTGAAATTATCCCTCTCCAGACTTTTAAGAAGAATCACACTAGAGACAAAGGTGTGACAACAGAAGAAAATCAGCCTTTTAAAAAAAATTAAAAAATAAACATGTGCACTTAGAGCAGTCCTTGGGAGGAGGCAGCTTTCAAAGCTCAGATGGTGCGTGCAGTCCAGCACATTTTCCAAATAAAAGTTTTAAACCAAAAGCAGGCTCACAGATGGTTCTAATGAGCTGGTCTTTGAGATACACTGGGACATGAACAAAAATAGTTTAACTCCTAAGACACTAACATTTTGAGATGAGTTTCAGGCAAAACACTTCAAGAACAATTTTTCTTGCATGTTTAAATTTAATACATATTTCTAGTCTCAAAAAATTCACAGTTTTTCAGGACCTTGTATTTGCCATTAATGTACTTTAGAGTACAGTATCACAAAAGTGGGAGCATTTTTACACAGTGACTGATGCTTCTTTCTCCAGCACTTTTCAAACCCTACAACAGGTTAATTTTGAACAAATAGTTATTAAAAAGGTAAAGATTTTCTAGGACAATTTAATTGTTAAAGGAATATAGAATAGTACCCTACTAAAATATTACCATTCTAGAAGTGTCATCAAATGATACTTATCAAAAAGTATCATCTGTTAGTAAATGTATCATCAAAACATCAAAGCTAGTAGCTTTTTGGCACAGCAAGTATTTGTTAGATTGTATTGTTTATATTATTATCTGTTACAAAAGTAGGAATTGATTTATGGTCTTTTAATGACATTGTTTGAAATGACAGCATTGTAACTTACACTATCTCAAAACTATGTTCTCTGTGTCACTTGAGTTTTGAGAGACTTCTTATTTCTTTATCTCCTCTTAGGTCTGCCTTATGGATGGGAAGAAGCTTATACAGCTGATGGAATCAAATATTTCATCAAGTGAGTAGTTCTGGGGAAAATGAGTCAGAGTTGAAATAGAAAGAAAGACATCAAACTAAACCCATTTTCAGTCCTAGAATTAATGGAAGAATTTATTGCACATTGCACTGTATGCTGTTGTTTTTTCTAGAATATAGTGAAGATTAATTTATATAATGGGGGGGGTATTATTCCTCTAAAAGATTGAAGGAAATAGTGAAAAATATAATTCACCTCCATTCCATATATATCACGATCTAGTTAATAGTAAGTTATTCTTGCTGCTGAAATTTCCAGTGTTTAATTCTTACAGGTGCCAGAAACAGAGTTTTGCAGGTGGATTTCTACAGTCTCCTAAAAGAGAGGAATGGCAGCAAATGAATTACTTTTTTCCCAAACTCTTCCAAAAGTCACATAAATAACACTGAAGTTGATGCATTAACTGGCCAAGAAAAGCGGGGGGGCAGGGGGGAGGGTTTCCCTTTTTTTTCAAGCACACTGCTCAGTTGTCCTTGCCTCACCCTGTGCTGCCTCAAGCGAGATGTATTAAAGCAGACATGTTTTTTTCTGCAGAGGTTTCCAAACACACTGCATATGGTCCTGCATTCCAGCTCTAATCAAAGGGTGCCTTTTATTTTCAGACAAATATAGGCTACTACATGAGATTTATACCAAAAAAAAAAAAAAAGTAGAAAAATAGCTTAGGAAATGAAAGTGAATTAAAAGCCAATTTCATAGCAATGGAAATAAATACAAGAGCAACTATTAAAAACGAGCACTGTTCCCTTGGGCTCTCTGTTCATGCAGGGAGCCATGATAGGACAGTTGGGAAGTTAAGGTGGATGCTGGGCTCTTTTCTGGGTAATACTCTGACTTTATACCTGTGTGACAGGAAACTGAGCTTGAAGATTGTATTATCAAAAATAGCATATAAAATTTAGAATCAGAACAAAAAAAATTACACGTTCTTGAAACATCCCCCGTGGGGTTTTTTGGGGGTTTGTTCCTGTGTTTCTCATACAGATATGTATTTCAGTGACTCAGCAGAAAGCTGGATTTGCTGGATATGTGCAGACACTTCTTTCTGAGCTCTGCACTTGGATGCTGAACCATTGCAGATGTGACAAGCAGATGCTTATTAGCAACAGTAGAATCTCAGCTACTCTAAATGGTGCAAGCCTAACTGGCAGAAAGCATCAGATGTTTTGCATCTTATCCCCACTTGCTGAAACTACAGATTGGAGCTCAGGAGTTCACATGAAAAAGCTTTTTCAGGAATTTTTGCAGATCTCACTGTTAGTGACTCTCTTCATTTGCTCCTGGTGACAGTGCCCAGGTTTTCCATTGCTGTTACCTTCTATAATCTGTCCTAAAAATTCTGCCTGTCAGTCTTTGTGAGGAAGGAAGGCAAGGAAAATTTATCCGTTTAATGGCAGAGAAGGGTGTGAAGTCACCCTTTATAGACACTGGCTAAAAACTTCTGAGTGGAGTCACCACACTAAAGTGGTGTTAGAGTTCTTAATGCAGCTCATTAGAATGGAATTAACTGAGCATTTCAATAACATATCACAGTAATGAATATTATTTTTAACTATTTCCTTGTTTTGCTTTCATCACTGTTTCCAAATGCCTTTGCAGAGTGTAAGCCAGGCTGTTTGCATGCCTGGCAATCCATACCTCTTACTACACTGTGTAATGTATATGAAGTCAGCTGTTAAAGTTAACTGTTTGAAGCAAGGAGCACAACTTACACAGTCTCTTGTTTCTAACACCAAGTGGTGGAGATTTCAGGGTGAAAACCAACATTGAAAATACCCTTTTTCTAGAAGGAACTTAGCTTGAGGGGCCATTTTATCAGCTGATCCTTTCCAGTAGGATTTAATCTTAATTGTTTAAATGGGGATTATCAGAATAGTTGATACTTCACAGCCCTGGTACTAATGCTGTAACCTTCTTGTTCTCTTTGGCTGTGAATGTCAATCCTTTTATTCTACTTTAGAATCCTTTCATTCATTTTTAGCCCAGCCAAAGCCATGAGGGGCTTAAGAGTATTTCAACACTAGCCCACTTCCCTGTATACAAATATACAATCAAATATTATTTTAATTAGCAGTTGCCTTCAGTTCCAACATGCTTTACTGGGCTATCAAGTAGCTGAGTCCATAAATCTATACATTATAAATCTAATGCAGTAAACACCCCAGAAAGGAATCTTAATAGCACATAAGCTTGAGACAGCTTGCTGTGAAATTTCCATAAATATCTCTGAAGGGGTGTAGCAATATGAGGTGCATGAGAAATCAGAGTTTAAAAGAAGCAAACCAGCTGGCTTGTGTTACACACTAAAGTGAAACCCACTTATGTGAATAAGTGACATGAATAAAACATTTACATGGGGCTGAGCAGCTCCCTGCACCTACCAGGGAAAACTGCATCTTGTCCATGAGTCCTGACCTTAGGACAACTTTTGAAATCCCCACTTTTATCCAGCAAATCATTTCAGCCTCAGCAAATTGTTTTCAATGGACAAGATTGTCAGGACTGGTCAGTGCTGCAAGTGTGAGAAACAATCTTTTAGACTGCTAAAACTGACCTGAGCCTGGGCTGGGCATTAAGCTCATTTGTATGGCTTTACCATGAAATAGCAAACTGGAATGGAAGCCTCTCTGAGTTACAGCTCAGTGTGCACTACGAAGAAAGCAAGTTCAAGCGTCTTACTAAAATAAAATAAATTAACAATAATCGGGAGGACAAAAATTACAACAGTAGATAGGGATCAGCTTCATTGCAAATGTAACTTCCCTCCTGCCAGGCAGTAAAGGTGGAATTTGCACCCAGATATGTTTAAAGATAACTTGGTGTACTTTAAAATAACAGAAGACAAGCACTGTTGTACTTTTATGTAGCAATACCACAGTCATTCCCACATGGCACCAGATTCATGCCCCATCAAGAGAAATAAAGCACTGGTGCCTGTTTCCTCACCAGTTTACATTTGGAATTTCAATTTTATACTGGCCGGGTATCCCATTCCAGGTTTAGTTGTTCTCACAGTGAAGACTATTTTGTTAATCTAGACAAAATTTCCCCTGAAGCAACTTGTGCTCATTGCTTCTTGTCTGTGCCCAACATCTTTCTTGAGAAGAGTGGGCTGAACAAACCCAATTCCTTCGACATGGCTTCATGTGCCAAGTTCTCCAACCCTCTCAGCATCTTGGTGACCCTCCTCTGGATCCTCCCCCATTTTTCTATTCTCTATCTTGAACTTGGAGGATCAGTGCATTGAAGAGACCCCATGTAATAAGGTAAAAAGGTTCATTAGTTAATTTTACTTTTGAGATGGTTGATGAAGGCATTTTTTAAGTTACTGGTTTTCTGATAGAAATTTCTGTCCCAAACAGGCACTTCATCTCTAAGTCCCAGAAACACAAAGGGGCTAATAAGCCCTCATAAAGTATCACCTACACCCAGATGAGCGTGAGAGCACTTACAGTCTGCTGGGAGGCATTAGGATGGGAAAAGTTTTGTAAATAGGGGAAAGGCCATCTTACTCACTTTTGAAGTTTTCATGTGGCTGGTTTTGCCCAGGCTTAGTTCAGGTGTTAAATTAGTTTACAAAGTGTTTTAACCAACCACCATAGAACAAAATCTAAAATCCAGCAATGCAAAGTCTATTCATTCTACCACTGAACTGATTTTGTGAATTACAAATTTCTGGGTTTGATTTGGAAACAGGAGAAAGAGTCTGTGCAGAACTGCTCTCCCAGGGAGGCACCATATCTGCTAATTAATGGTTTTGTCCTGCTAGTTTAGAATCACACAAGAACAGCATAAAACCCCATAGCTGAGACACGCTAATTTTTCCCCAGAAAACCCACTCTAGTTAATCTCTTCCACCCTCCCACTGTGTTCACCTTTAACATACGGCAGCTCTCTATCATGAGGCTGGCACCTAAAATTAGGTAGGCCCTTGCTATGCTGCCTCCTACTCCACCCACTCCTTGCATATGTATGTGGTTTGTAAGGACCAGCTGTGAATTTTGCCCCTGTAAACACGGTTTTTCTAGCATTTTAATAGGACTAGATTCCAAAATATTCTACATTAACAGCTATTTTCCTTAAGAACGCTTATCTTAAATTTTTACAGAAGACAAGTAGAAGTTCTCAAATATTTTAAAACTTTTGGGATCTCTTCCCTTAGATGTATTAGGGCTTGTGATGTTTTCTATCTTACAACAAAGGGAAAACAGTAAAGCTTCATTTAGGGTTATCTTTCAGCAATTTATCTAAAAATCAGAAGTTTCCCATGGAGGCATTGTGTACTTCAGGTTCTTCCATTGGAAGGTGGAGAATTTGCTCTAAGTAAAGTAAAAGCTTAAAGTCAATACTTATAAAATACAGATTAATAAAAACCACACATGATGCATTCTGGTGGAATTTTAAATCATGCCTAACAAATCAGGTTCTACTTGGAAGACAGACACGTCATACTATAAAATTCTATTTTGTTTGGTCTTGCTTGGGAAAGAGACACCATTCATTTTACTGGAAACTGGGCATTCATAGAAATTGTTCATCATTGTAGCTGAGCTAAGAATAGCAGAGCATGTGTGATAGATGGAGAACTTCTGTAGTATACACATTGGTGTTTTACAACACTAGAGTTAAAGGTATCATCATAAAAGGAAATAAATGACAGTTGATTTTACTTACTGCCTGGTAACTTGAAAATACAGATTTGTTCCTTTTCTAAATGGTCTCTGCACATTTCTGCTGCTTTATAAATGAAGGATGCAAGCCCTAACACACTGAGGTGTGTTCAGCTCATTCCTGAATACTCTGGTGTATTACAATATCCTGGTTATCTGCAGGTTATCTCTAGCAAGGGTTGAGGCTAGAAGAAATCAATTCAGTTCAAATCATAGCAGACTTTATATAGAGGTAAACTTCTGTATATTCCACTTAATTTTCAGTCAGCTCAGAGCAGCAAACTAAGAAAACCCATGATCTGCCATACTGATTTCAGCATGGAATTGAAATTCCCCTGGACTGAATCCAGTTCCAGCTCTGCTCCCAGCTCCCTGTAATGCAGTAGGCAAGTTACTTGCACCAAAATTAGCAGTTATCAAATCATCATTGTAGGTGTCCCCATCTTAACTCTGATGTCTTGTGGGTAGGGATGGGTAATTTGAGGCATGCAGTGCTGGTTCCATTGAGTTCAAAGGAAGCTGCAGTTACTTTGCATCTCTTAAAATTTGGACCTTTCCTATTTTACATTTCACAAAAAAAAAAAAAGTTGGTTTTTGAAAATATTTCCTATTACCTGTCATCCTCAAATTCTCCTGAATGAAAATAAAGAATAGTTATATAGTCAGAAGAAATGGCAAAAATTTAAATAGTACTGGCTTAGCACTAACCAAGTGCTATCTACTATTACTGGTGTTTAATGTACAGGGATCCAAAGCTGTCTCCATCCATCAGCTCAGCATCACTTCACACACCTTCTGATGTAGCCATGTGAATCTGGGTAGTCCTGACATGTTTCTCCTGGATTTTTGGAATTCAGATTCTCTGATTCTCACTAAAATCATTTTGCATGACTATAAGGAAAATAATCTCAGATGTAGAACTAGGAAACTTGGCATTGGATTTTATGATAACATGAGCTTGTAATACAAGAATGTTAAGACCTTAAGCTGCTTTTGGTTGGGCAATCTTTTTTTTTTTTTTTTTTCCTGAGAGGTTGTTTGGTTTTTAATATCAAGAACCAAAATGGAGAAACATTCTTTCAGCTTCCACAAATACTGCACACTGTCCAGCTTCTGGCCTGTCACAGAAGGCATCTGTTAAAATTTCTTCTGTGAGAAAGCACAAGAAAGTGAATTATTTTGCTCCCTGGGTTTTGAGTGGGCCATAGGAAGCAGATCAAAACACAGAGCAAGGTTTTTCAGGATGTGCTTCATCCGGAGCAAAGTCACTGCTCCAGGTTCATGGCAGTTTAAACAAAAGCCTTGAACATGCTCTGATGCATTTGCAAATACACAGCACTGGAATTTTAACACAGCTCAGATAGAGACAGGACTGTGAGTAACTGCTCACATTAAACCAGCACTTCCAGAGGAACAGCACTTGGCTGACACTGGGGGAGACAGATTTCAGGTAGTGCTTTCAAGCTGAGAAATGCCTGTGCTGTCACTCAAACCTTTGTTCTGATTCAGCCATGGCTCAGATCTTGTTGTTGTTACTGATTTTATTTTAGTTCAGGCCGTTTGTTTATTGTTGACAATTTTAATGATGCAGCACACACTATTTGGCTGGATAAATCTTCCTAGTGATTATTGCCCTCTGAAATGGCTTATAGATTTTTCTGAGTAGACAAGGGTTTAATCGGTTTAATCAAGGAATAAATAGCAAGACTGTCTTCTGGGGTTTCACTTTATATCCCTCAATCTTTAATTAATAGTCAAGCAAAATCTGCAGTCCCCGAGGGAAATACAAGAAACATTTATATTGCCTCAGGACACAGCTCCATGAGGTGACATGTGCTCTTGATCTTATTACAGCCAGTAAAATTAAGGTCACTGACATTTTCCAGGACCTGCCCAGCATCTCCTGGGGTACTGTTAGAAGTTGCATGTTCCTTTTGAAATGTCTTGTAAGAGAGTACAGGGTCATGAATTTTTAAAAAAAGAAAAAATAAAAAAATATTGTTTTAGTTTGAATAATCTGATGTTGATAAATGCAGTGCAAAAACCCTTCCCAAACTGCCTTTAGGATTCATGTCTGGAAACTGTCATCCTTGGATGCTCTTAGGATTGATTGATGGATTGATAGATTATACTTGCATCAATGTCACTCAGTTGTTTTATTTTGCTCTAATTGCTTACCCGCTAAATTAAAATGCTTTAGTTACAGTTCAGAATAAGTTATTCCTTGCAGATCTTCCCAGTATTTGCTCTTCAAAATAGTAAGAGTTTTCCAGTGTTTGACAGCTTTTAGTATCTGCTTTCTAACCACTGGCCTTTCCAAAGGGGATTCCAGCCACGATAGACGCCTTGGCTGGCTCTGCATTTCTGTGCTAGCTCCAAGAGCTGAAGAAACAAAAAGTGAATACCAAGTTTGAATTCATAAGGGACAATAGCAAAGTGTTAAAAGCACTGGCTCTGGAAAGCTGAGAAATAGTTCAAGAGTGCATTCCCAAAATGTGTGAGGTGCAGGACCAGCAGCTCCACATACAATTATAGAGTGATTTAGAAGCTGGTAGAGATTTGAGGGCAACAGAATTAACCCACTTCTAACATTTTTACCATCCTGCCTACCAAATCTTGCTGTGTTTATCTAAACTCCACACCATGTGAGGGAGCCTGGCTGTAACTAAAGGCCAGCTATTACCATGATCCCATAGACTGCCTTCAGGAGCAGCAACTCCCTGGAACTCCTGTAGATGCTCCATTGTGACCTGCTCTAATAGGAAAGGGTGATTCTCTCTCCCTGCCAGGATGTGAAGGTCCTCAAGATGCTGCTGCAAGCTGGGATGGCTCCACTTTTGTGCAGGATCTGTGTTTGATTGTATACTTTCTAATTATACAACATTTCCAAACGTGCTCAAGGAATTCTGATCATGGCTTAAGCGAGTTGCTGTAGAGAACACGAGAGTAAGCGCTGAGAACCTTCTCTGAGGTGTGAAATTTGGGACAGTGGGTTTGAAAGGGTAAAGGGATCCTTGCAAAGCAAAGAGCTGTCCCAAGCACAATGGGAACAAGAACAGAAAGGCCTGGAAACAAAAGCCAAAGGCAGTAATTCAGCAAATCTTGTGAAGCTGTGTGGAGTCCACACAGAGAGAGTGACACAGCTCCTGTGCTAGAGCAAGCAGAGAGGATGGCAGAGCTTCTTCATGAAGAATTAAGTTTCAGAATCTTCATTCAGGGGCATTGTGCTTTATTTTTCCTGTAGTTATGGCCCTCATTAGCCTCCAAGCTAGCAGTGCCCAGGGCCTGCATGCCAGTGGGTAAGGAGGAGATGAGGAGTTGGTGTTCCCAGTCCTCTGGCAGATGGCACACACTCCTTTCACAGCAACTCCAACCCTTCCCACGGGGACATGCATGCAAGTCTAAAAACTACCAAAGCACACTGTGGGATATATTTCTGAGTACTGGAGAGTATGTCCCCTTCAAACCCATTGCATCTACATCTAGCAGTGCTACTTGCTGCACTTTTAAATGATTATTGCAATAGCAGCAGTGAAAGCACCAAAGGGTGAAGCTCTCAGGGTGTGCAGTGCCCCTGGCTCACACTCTCAGCAGCACTGGGAGACCACCAGGCCTTTGCAAAGATTTTGTGCAGAGATAAGGAACAGCTTCATCAAGCATCAATATTCTTCAGCTGAGCACTATTGCTTGTTAAAAGGCTAGTGAAGATCGGGACATCAAAAAGCAAAGGCAGATTAAAAGTTTAGCAAAATGACTACTAGGGATTAGATGGATTTGTTTTATGGGGTATGTTCATTAATGAGGAAAACTTGGGGTTTATGTTGTTTAACACAAGCAGAGTTTCACTTTCATCTTCCATACTCCTCAGTTTGGAAGAGAAGAACAGGGCTCATATGAGGCCAGAATTTGGCTTTTTAAGTTCAGATACAGCTAAATCCTTTTCGGCCTCTAATGAGTAAGGGTCCCTGTTCATTAGGAGAGTTGGACTGAGTAATTGCTTAAGGTGGCATCTCCTCTCCTGAACTGATTTCAAAACAGATGGGTCTTGCACAAGGTGGCTCCTTTTAAAGCTCAGGATCCCTGGTGCAGCTGAAACATTGAGCTAGGTGTTGTGAATGTCATCCCATGCCAAAGGGGGGGAAAAAACCAACTTTTGAGAATGCTGCATGTCAGGTTTGTAGCTCAACATCCTGCAATGAAATCCACAGCATGTGTGATGTCTGCAAGATTTTGCAATTCCCTGTTAGGCTCCAGAGTTTGGCCTTGGCTGGAGAGCACAATTTAAGATGAAAAAGATGTCTTGATAATTCTTAAAATTAAAAAAAAAAAAAAAAAGGTGCAGATGTTTTTTCCATTAGCCTTTCTCTGAATTTTTGAGTTATTCTTTTCTTAAAAGATTGTCTGAGGTTGTAATTTTATAAGAAATAATTTTCTGTGTGAAGAAGGAAGAGCCATAAGGAGAGTAATTATAATGGCATTTGAAATAATCTGCTACCATTTCTTTGCCAAAATATCCCTCTGTTCTCATGTTTTGTTTTCCCAAGCTCTGAAATTTGTCCTGCAGTTTGCTAATGTTAAAAAGACAGACTAATCTACTGACATATTTTCAGATCAAATGTTTCTGTTTTCTAGCAAAAAATTTGGCTGCCCTCCGATAGCAGTGATTTGTTTGAAAACCTAAAAATCTTTAAATGTTGCTAATTGCTCTGAAAATGTTAAATTAGACTTTTGAACAGGAACATTTGCAAATGGAAAATGTTGTACATTTAAACTTTGTAATGCTGGCTTTCCAAATATTCCTTTAATATTCAAACCAGTTGCATCAGTTAAGCAAAACCTGGAGGTAGATTTGGATTCCCTCTCACTTTTTATTGCTGGCCCTAACACACAAATCAGAGAGGATGCATTTCTCATACAAGAATGTTCTCCAAACCAGCAAATCTGGGATTATCTCTTCAGACTGATTATGTCAAAGCTCTTTAGTCACAGCACTTTTGGAGAGCTAAAAATAAATAGCAGCAGGGTTTATACATTTATTCTCTACCTAAATAATCTGCACGTATTGTGTGTGTCTGTCTACAATGTGAGACATGGTATCTGGACTTAATGTTTATTTATAAGAGCTCTTTTCCTGGGAAGGATTTTGGCAAAGAGTTTAAACCAAACTCTTAAGAGAATCCCCTATGGGATAAAGTCTAGAGCAAGTTGAAAGGAGCTGGGCTCAAATCAGAAGCATTTGCAGCAGCAGCTTGACAACAGAACAAAACTTGGCCCCATGTGTTTTGAAAATGAATGAAAACTGGTTCTTTTCTTTCTTACCACTGATGAAACAATCTTATGCCATCAAATACAGATAGTTGTAACCCAGATTTTGCACTGAGAATTTTGTGCATTTAATTTGTGTGAGAGCAAACTGAAGTTCTTAGAGCAGTAGCAGGAAGTTGGGCATGCTGTCATTTGCCTCCTGGCCCTGGAGTATGTAGGAGAAAAATCTTCTGAGGAAGAAACACTTTGCAAAGAATTTTTTAGTTGGATACATCAAAGACCTGTAGATGCCTTTCCGTGTAACTCTTCTACTCCTGTGAAGTTCCTCCCATTTCACAGGGTTGATATTGCATGCTGAGGAGAAAATGGAACCAAGGCTTCAGGTACAGAGCAGGTCAGGGCATGCCACATGAGGAAGTCAAATGGGAAAAAGAAACTAATTTTAAAATCATTTTGTTCTTATTTAAATTCAGAAATAAATTGCTCAGAAATGGTTTGATAAAAGTAGGCAATATAACCACTTAAAATAGTGCTGGAGGCCGTAAATCTTGCATTGGCAGAGGTGGAATGGATGGAATCCAGTTCATTCAGCTCCTGTAATGCTGCAGGTATTGGAAGAAGTTCTGTGTTGTTATACCAATAAATCACATGCTGGGACTTCAATCTGGAGCACATCTCCAGTACTAAGCCTTATTGACTGAATATTTTAATTGGGGAAAAAAAGCATTTCCTGACATTACAGAAAACAGAAATATGCAGGAAAGATATTTTTCTGAGTATATTTACAAATGTAAATATATTCATAATATAAATATGAATGCATACATTTCCTGGTGTTGTGGAATAATGGGAACAACATTCTTGGTTACACAGACTTTATTCACATGTCTTTCATAAAACATTATAAAACAACTCTTTTCATGTTCTTCATGTTGGCTGTCACCTGACTTTGTGAAGGTAAACATTGGAAATGTTTGGCACGTTGCTCTTATTCCTAGTAAAAAGTACATTTGCTTTCTTAGAATGAAACAATTAATGTCCTTGAGAGTGGCCATTGTCTGCTGCAGTGTATTTTCTGTAGGAACATGTTTCTCATTTATCCTTTTATTTTAACTCCTGTGAAACTGATCCTACAACCCCAGTAATGCACATTTTTGTAACAAAAGAAGGAATGGAATCCATCCAGTCTTGTTCTCACCAAAAAAGCACTTCTGAATTGTTTTTACACATAACTGGAGCTTTGAGATTTGACTTTTTGAATTTATTTTTTTGGGTTGTTTTGGTTTTTTTACATATGAGAACCAAGGCTATTACAGCCTTTATATTCCACTTGGTCTTTCTTGTGTGGTCCTTGCTCAGGCATTGCCTCAGTTGAAGTAGTGCCTGAATTCACAGCTTCAGAGCAGCTTCTGCTGGAATTTACATTAGGTTCATATTTACCTCCTGGTGAACAGTGTCATCTTCATCACACCCAACTGATTCTGAGCTCAGTGCACTCAGCTGAAAGGTTTGAATAGTATGATCATGTTGATGGGAACAGTGATCCCAAACCCATCACTCAGTGTAGTGGAACATTGGCTCAGATTCCTACTTCAATATGTCTGCTTCCATAATCAGTTATTCGAGAGAACGTTCTGGCACAGAGAAAGACAAAATCCGTTCTCACTTGAAAAGGTAAATCCAGAGTGGTTCCTTCAAATTTAATTAAACCAATGCACCTGGAAACTGAGTACAGACCTGGGCTTTAGGGACACTGTTAGGACATGTGAGAAGAGCCATTTGTCCTTCATGGCATTTGTTATGCCTACAATATTTTTCAGCTTGTTCTTGTAGTGAACTTATATTACAAAATTAATCTTTGCACTGACTTGACTATAAAAGCTGTGAATTTATTAGCAAGATGATTTTTTTTCAGGTGAAAAGAAGCTATTTCCTTTCCCAAGAGCACATTATTCCAGAAGGGAGAAGAGGCAGTGTGGTGCCTACACACAGTATGGCTCACATGCACACACCACTCACAAGGTGTGCAGTGTTCTCACCACAGACTCCAAACCTGTCCATGTGTCTGTCCTTACTGAGCCCTGCTTGGGCTCTTTCCATTCACACAGAAGCTTTCCAGAAACGATAAAGCAGCTTAGCCTGCATGTCAAGTGTAGGGTTTAAACTTTAAAAATCAGCACTGATGCACGTTTATTGTGTGTGTAAAGGCTCTGGGAGCACATCCAAAATTTGAGGTAGAAGACATGTGAAAACCGTAATTTTTTTATTTATTCTTTCTGCAAGAAGAGGAATTACTTAATGATGCTAAAATGGTAATCATAGAGTTGTTTGGGTGGAAATGACCTTAAATACCCCCTCATTCCAACCCCCTGCTGTGGGCAGGGACACCTTCACTATCCCAGGCTGATCCAAGCCCCATCCAACCTGGCCTTGGACACTTCCAGGATTCATGTTCTAAAGAGCTGAGTGTGTTTCTGTGACGTGATTCCACATTTGCTCAACTTCCTCTTGACCACCCTGCCTCCCTCAGGCAGTGAGATGGCCATGTTAATACCCTGCTGTGTTAATTGTCTGCAGCTCAAATAATTAACAAGAAATGTCACCAGTCTGTGTCAGGAATCTCATACAAAAGCATTTTCTTTATTGCATTGGGAAATGGAACCTCCATTCCACGTTCTGGCTGTCTGAAGTCTCCACTTTTCGTTTTTAAAAATCTTGCAGTTAGCAAGAAAAAGACAATTCTGTGTTTTGAGGTGTCTTAATGATTGTTACAACTCCAGACTCCACCTGGAATTCCTTGTTTTGGGATGGGTAAGCCTATTTTGGGTTGCTGATAGCATTTCTTGTTGGTTTTTAGCCACGTGACACAGACAACGTCCTGGATCCATCCCGTGACGAGCGCCCTGAGCCTGCTTTGCTCTGAGGAGGAGGAGGATGGGATCAGAGACCTTCCCAGGCCCAAGAGCTGAGGACAGCTGTGGACAGAGAATAGTTTGTCTGGTTTTAGTCCCTTAGTGAGAAGATGAACAGGTTTTAATCTGCCTATTTTCTAGTGTGGTGTAGTAGTACCTGGTGACATTTCTCCCCATCAAGCTGGAGGAAGTTCTGCTGGTTTTGAGATGGGTTTGTTAATGTGTGCTACAAAGGATACAGATGCCACAGGAGTCCTTAATCTGCCCCATTTTGGCGCCAGTGATCAGTCTCACCTAGTGCCCAGTCCAGTCTTTTCATGATTTCCCCAAAGACCCATAATTTCCCTGACCTGAAGCTGAATTTTCCAGGTCAGCTGAAATTTTCACAGCTTTAAGCAACCTGAGATTTAAGATGGGACCACTGGTGGTGGATTCCAGCTGATGGTTGACTGAGAGATGCAAAATGAGGTGGAGTTTTTGAACAAATGCTAGTCCAAATAATGTAGAAGACTTAACTGAAAATTCTAATTTCTGTGAGAGAAACCTGCAAATAAGTTTTGCTACTAGAAATTTCATGATTTATTAATTAGAAATATTAGAGCCCTGATGACTTTTTAAACAAATACTTGTTAAGATTGGTTGGTGAGCTTTAGAAAAATGTGTCAAATGGGACTAATAAGTTGTCAAGTAAAAAGAAAGTTTTTGTAGAGGACATCATACTCTGACAACAATATGAAGCAATATGAAAATTATTCTACTTTTGTACTCTGCTAAACCGATACAGACACACATCAAATACTTCAGTGGAAGCTGTGAAGTTTCAAGTACAATGAAACCTGTGAAACCACCTCCAGGATCAGCAGAAATCAGTCACCTCCTCAGAACTGGTCTTTTAAGTAGAACAAAATCATTTTGTACACATCAGTGATGTTTTAAAGAGGATAAAGAAAATGATGGGGGGTGCTAGTGCAAGTTAATGAACAAGTTTCTGTGTACCTCAATAGCACAGGATATTTTAAATCTCATTATTCACAGCACAATGTCTGATGTCAGCTTTGTCAAATGTATGATTCTGTGCTACATTTTTCTGGAGGCTCTTTATGTATGTGTTGTGTATATAATGGTGGGTGTTACTAATGAATGAGACAGACCTGAACCTGCAGAAGCACTGATGGATATACCAAAGGAAATCTTTCTCTTCAGTCCAGGAGGGAGAAGGTGATTGTGGCAGTGTAAGGAAGACACAGGCTGCAATCAGATTTTTTGAGGTCTGTCTTCAGCAGGTGTGGCATTGGAGTTAAGAAGCCTTGTCCTCTGAGGAATGAATATCAAAACCAGACTCACTGGCAGTTCTGGTGCCTTGACCACGCTCCCTGTCCTCAGCAGTGCAGAGCTGTGCCAGGTCAGGCTCACTGGAACGGTTGATCCTTTTGAACCAAAATAATTCACATTTTTTGAAATCCAAGTCTGGATTCTGAATAGCAGCTCAGTAATCTCCTGTGCTTGGCCTGAGAGCTGGAGAGCACATCACCAAATGTTCTTCCTGAAGCTCACAAAAGAGACCTTTACAGGCTTTGCAGGAAGTAGATGTCAGGGTATATTGAATAAGCAAATAGGAAAAATGTGTTTTGTACTTTTAACTAGGTCAGACCCAAATTATCTGTGAATCTACACAGGTGGTGTGGATTAGGGGAAAAAAGCTTGCTCAGCACACCCACAGTAACTTACATTTCTAAGAAAATTTCTCCTAGCAATAACACATGAATGGTTTATCCATATTTGCTCCAGTGGCTCCTGTGTGCTCCACAGCCCTGGAGAGCTCAGGCCAAAGGGACAGAGCATGCGCTTCAGTTTCAGGCTTGGACACTCCAGAAGCAGTTTTATTTAAATCCCTTTTCTCAGAATGGCACAGATTCATGACCTACAGAAGATATGTGATGTTCTGAATTCCTTGTGGTATTTGCTGTAGCCACAGTAGTCATTTGGATGCTTTATGACAGCACTCTCTGCTCATACTTCAGTGATATCCAACCTGCACACGGATTCCAGCTCCCCAGATCTGCTCAGGAGAGGTTTGAGCCACCACTTGCCTCTTGCTGCCTGGATTTGTTCTGCTTGTGGCTGTGTGTCAGCCAGCTGGGTGCTCCAAAGGGGAACAGCTATTTAGGGATGGAGACTGTGGCTCAGGCGGGCTCTGCACGAGCAGGGGCTCCGTGGAGAGCAGCTCAAAGCTGTCCTGTTGGATCAGCTGCAGGGGGACAGCTCTGCACATGCTGCCCTTCCCGGGCATGCAGCCTGCTGTGCATGGGGACAATCTGCCTGCTCCTCTCACTGCCACCTCCCACAGACCTGAGTGTGGCACAAACCTGGAGCCTCTTCCTGTCTCTCTCTCTCTTATAAACTTGCCTAGAAATTAAAGATGTTAGAAATAGATCTCTGCATCTCTTCAGCTGCTCCAGTGAGTATTTCCCTCCTCAGATAACCCACCAGCTCACATTCTCTGGGGTTGAGAATACATTTTCTTACCTACAACTCCAAATGTTCCAATCTATTTTGGTATACTGGCATACTTGTTTCCTAGGTTATTTCTCTTAATCTCCCCTTGTCTCTTCCTTTCTGTGAAATAGTTTTGTGAAAATTATTTTGCTTAAGCTGAACTGTGTATATTGAGAAAATGGTTCTGGCATAACTTGGAACAGAATTTGTAAAGAGCAGTTGTCAACATATGCAACACTGTAAACAGCAAATTTTCATTTTTATTCCTGAATTTTAAAAAATGAGTGGAAAATATACTAAAGTGTATGTTATAGCCTTTAAATTAATAAAACTACACCTCTATATTGGAATGAATCTGTCTCACATAACATTCTCCATCTGTTGAAATGCTTCTTGTAACAGACTGCTTTTGAAATGGTTTGGTTCATTTGTTTCTCTTTCTAACGCTGAGGAGGTGCCTGGTGCCACTGAGGTAAGGAAAGGAAAATCCTTTAAGAAAAATATTTGTGGTTGTGGAGCAGGCTGGGCTGTGCAGGACTGACTGTGGGCAAGGCTCTCCAGGAGCTCGAGAAACGCTGCCCTGGCTTAGCTTGTGAAATGTTTCATTTTCTGGGAACTGATGGGATTCTTAACCCTCAGCTCGACACACAGGACTCCAAACTAAGCTCCAAAATTCAGTGGCCTTTTTTCAAGTGCTGCTCTGAGTGACTTTTGTGTGGCTCTGTTTTAAGTCAGCAGCAAAAATTTAAACCAGCTGAGGAGCCTTTGTTCAGTTCTGTGCTCCTGGTCCTTGTGTGTTACCAACACTCCCCACTCCAAGGAGCAGCAGCCTGCAGGGAGTGAGCCCAGTCACACCAGTTCAGACTGGCACCTGTCAGCCCAGGCACTGGGGCCAGCTTTGCAGAGATGTTTAGCAGCTTAAACATGTTCGTGGAGTTAATGGGAATTAGGCACCTAACCTACTTAGATGCTGCTATAAATGCTGCTAGGCATGTTTAGGTACCTAAATACCTTAGTAAATCTTTCCTCTGGCTCCTTGTAGCGATAGTGTACCAAAAATCAAATACCAGTGACTAAAGCCTCACCTTTGTCCTCTGTAACCAGCTTTGGCTTTCCCTAGGGATTGTTTTCATGTAATACTAAAAATATCAGCCAGCTCACAGGTTATACCATCCAGGCTCTGCTTATATTTTCTGGTGGCTTGATTATTTATTGCTCATTCTAGATTTTTCTCCACAAACAGTGGCTAAGGTTGGCATAGATTTAATAGGTTGGTATTTTCACAATATTCATTTAAGATATTTATTACAAGACAATAGTATTGAATTCTCTTCCTATAAAGATTAAATTAGTTTTGTATCATTCATCAATAGAGTTGAAAAAAAATTACATGGGCCAAAGATCTATTAAAAACAGAGCCTCATGTTTCCCAGCATGAAGCCAGGAAGTTGAAATCTGATAACGAATGCTGATTCTGTCCCCATGGTACAGTATCAGTCAAACCCAAACTAATTAAAACTACCATTTAAAGAGAGTGGATTAAAAAGTCTTTATCCTGCCTGCTCCCAGGTATGTTTTGGGAGATTGGTTTGTCCCCTGCAAATTCTGGCCCTAAAGCTACAAGGCCATGTTTGGTCTGATGTCCATGATCAGAATCTCTATTTACAACTTCCAGGATTAGCTGAGGTTAAGTATGTGCAGGGTTAACTGCTGTCTAAGGATATTTCCTTGCCTGTATCTTGCAGCTCAGGAATTCTCAGCACACCAGCCAGGACAGTGATGTGTTTGGTGCTCGAGACTCCAGAGAATTTAGTCCAGCATTTTTCCAAAGCACACGTTGAAGTGCAGCTAAATGAACCTTATTATTCACACTGAGGGCTCCAGTGAGGGAGGTTGCTGAAATGATCCCTCATCCTGATGAGGAGGAATCCAGTTTCTCCAGCCAGACACTATGGGGAATTTTGGTTTCACTGTTAGGCTTCTTGGGTAAAAGCAAACCATGAAAAATCAGTAGTTTTTCTGCTGTTTCAGATAAGTCACTATTTCACCCTGAGCCCCAACTCTGATCAGAAATGTCTTGATCTCCTCTCAAGTACCCTGCCTGTCAGCTACCCACAGGCAGTATTTCCCTGTGGTCCAATTATTATTACCATCAAGAACTATCCTTGCTCTTGTATGTGAAGAGAACTCATTAAAACATGATTGAATGGAAAAAGAAATAAAATTATGTTTAATGCCTGAAATAGAAATATAACAATAACAGTACTTAAATGGGAAAGAGAAAGGATCCTAGGAAAGCAAAGCATTGAGGTTCCTGCCGATGTTTTCATTTTCACTCCAAAGGCTGGTAATGCATCCCCGTTCCTTTCCAACCCCACTGATCCTGAGAACAGCAGGAGCACAGGGTTCTCCAGGGACGGGGGAGATCTCAGGCCCTGGCTGAGCTGCACATTTTAATCTCCAGACTGAGCCACTGGGGACCCATCATTAGGGACTGTAATTAGTCACCGTGGGGGTTACGTGTTCCAAGCTGTTACGTGCGGTCGTAGGTTGGAGACAGACTCACAACTCGAGTGACGGATGATCATGAGACAAACAGAGCNACAAACAGAGCGTGTTTCAGTGTTGGGAACCCTCTCACACAGGGGGTCCAGACTCTCCAGGCTTGGACAGCTGATTGGCTGGGGTCTTGACACCGCCCAGCTCCTTGGCCAATAATATGTCTGCATTCTGGATTGAACGTGATTGGCTGAGGGCCCTGTTTGAGTTCAAATCTATCCAATCATTGCTCACCCAGGAACTTGTTCTACTCCTTTTCTAGAATGAGCCAGGCTAACCAAATTGGGTTTATGTTATGGGCAGATTTATCTTGTCCAGCTACAGGCTGGCTGTGCTGTAGACACCAAGCTGAAGACAACTGCTCATCACTGATGGCATGGCATGAGCAGGAGCAGAGAGGCCCAGTAAGAACCTGCTTGGCACTCTCAGACGATATTACTCCTTCAGTTAAATGCAGAACTGTTGTAAATAATAAAGATACAGAAGATCAGGAAATAGGCCCTAACTGTTGAAGTATGGTTGTCTTGTTACTTGGCTAATTGAAAGATATAACCAAAAGGAATCATTTTGGCATTAACTGAAAATGTGTAAATGCAATTAATCTCTCACTCCTTTCTCTGCTCAGCTTTGGTAATCCAGTCCAGTCCCTTGAGCCTAAATTCTCCATGAACATGCTTAACCCATTCTGGCTGCAGATGCTGAAGCAGCACAGTCCTGCAGCTCTGCTGTTCCCGGTAACCACTTAGAGTCCTGCAGAGAATGAATACAAAAGCCAAAAATGAAATCAATAGTAAATGTTCACTAACAGGAAAACTCCTGTGGCTGGCTGAGGATAACAGAAAAGTGTTTTACTGCTGTGCTCAGAGGTTGTTTGGTACAAAACCCTGAAGTCTGTTTCAGACCAGGTTTGTTATTGTTGCTTGTCCCCATGTTTTGGATACACAATTTAACCCACTTACAGGAAACCGGAGGAAAAGGCTTTGGTAATTTCGCCACATTCATAAAAATGCAGGTTCTCATTTACAAGAAAACTCAGTAGTCACCATGACTGAAGTTTTGAACAGCACAAGTGGCTGCTCCCAGGGGACTGTTCTGGGTCAGGGACACTTGCCTGGAGCACGGAAGGAATTACCAATTCAGCTTCTGATGTGGCTGAGGGAAATTACAGGTCTCCAGGTAAGGAGAAGGATTGAGTTCCTTTTTTTTGCTGTAGCCAGAAGGGAAAGGCAAGCCAAGCGCTCTGGGGCTGGAATGGGGACAGGGGAATCCTGCCAGGGGCATCAGCACCTCCCTGAGCTTGGGAGCTGGATCCTAGGGAGTGTTACCAGGGGAGCTCTTCCTTGCTCTGAAAACTTTTAGCTCATTTTAGTGGAAAGCCCTCAATCCAAAAACCAGTGTGCTCTGTAAAGACACTAACAAGCTGCAGGCAGGGAGGTGAACAAGCAGAGATGTGCAGAGCAGGCTGTAATTCCTTGCCAAAGCCAAGGCCACAGCTCAACCTCCTCCCTCTGTGCCCACTGCATCCAGAAATTTTCTTGGATCATCCATCTACAGCTCTACTGCCCTACCCAGTTGTGATCGTGAGCCCTCCCCTGGAACAGAGCAGTGCTCAGCTCACTCTCCCTGTCACTACCATGTTTGCAAGGGGAGGACTGCAGCTCTGAGAGCTCTCAAGTGGGTAAATTGAGTTTGCAGTAATCCCAAATACCTGCCATGGAGGCTGAGGGCTTTAAAAGCAGAGAGGCACAGGGACTTGGATGGATGTACGTGCCTCATGTCATGTGTCTATGCCAGGGCTGGAGCCTAATTGGATTTCACAAATGTGACTTCTGTGCCTCTTGATCACAAAACCAAATTAAACCTAAAGAAGTTTTGAATAAATCCATATCTGAAAGTTTGCCTCAAAAAAAAAAAAAAAAAAAGATGGTCTCATTCCATCTCCTCTGCATCAGCAGGGGAACAAATTAAAACTTCAGAACCATTGCTTTAAAACAAATACGAGAAGCAAAGCACAGCCAGCAGATCTGAATTCCTGGGTGCACTGAATAAAATCAGTCATGTGATAATGATGGGATTTTCTAGAACACCTTTTAGGCATGCAATTTCTGCATTAAATCTATTCAGATGTCCCTAGAACATCTGCTTCTTCTATAAAATGGGAGTAACAGCCACTTTTTACAGTGTACTGACAGCTACAGATAAAAGCCTGGTAATTGCTAGCAGGAACTACTGCCTAACCAGAGATTTTTTCAAAGTTAACCTGCCAAGATTTTTAAGACTATTGCACATGATAGCCCCGTGCCAGTTCACACAATTTTGGGAGGTGAAGTATGTGTTAAAATTGTAGGTAACAGTGGGATTCAAATGGATCCCAGCCTCCCCCTTGAAGGCAGATCAGATGCGACTGATGCAGGAGCCGAGGCAGCAGAGGGAGCAGAGCAAATCCCCAGATTTGCTGTTAATGTGACCTAAAATCAGTGGGAGCTGCTTTAGCACGTGGGTGCCATGGGCTGCTCTGCTTCCCTTCAGGGAGACACCGGAACACCTGCTAAAACCCGGGGCAGCCCCGAGAGAGAGGAGCCATTTATAGGCACTGCCCGGGAAGATCCACAGCTCTGCAGCAACACGGTCCTGGCTGCTTTTCATCTCCTCCCTCTCTGCCTATGTTTATTCATGAGTCAGGGTGCAGGGGAGATGAAAAGGCTGCTGGCAGACTTCTCCCCGGAGTCTCCACTTGAAATGGTACCACATTTCCAGGGAAGCCTCACTTGTGCTCCCAACAAGGCTGATCCTCATGGGAATGCCGTCATTCATCTGCAGCTCTCAAGGCAGGCAAACATTATCGTCCGTACACTAAGGCACAAAAATTCAGTAAACCTCATCTGCTTTGGTGACAACCAGAGCTGGAGTGAGATTTTACTGCTCTTGAAAAACCCAATATTTGGATGGATTAGCCCAGTGCCAGGCTGTCCCTCTGATCTTTTCAGCAACCGCTTGAACAGCTGTAAAATGGCACCTAAAAACCAGGGGACTGATAGCACACAGGGCTCGAGCAGAGCAAGTTCTGCTACAGAAAACCCTGCTGAGATCTTTGTAAAAGGGAATAGCAGCTAGTGGAACAGAAAAAAGAAATCCATGCCTGAATAAAATGAAAGTGACATTAGGGAGGACTTCTGAGCTCAGAATAGCTCCTGCCATCCTCTCACAGCCTCACTCCATGAGCCAGGAAGAGGCTGCCTGTAGCACCTGCAACAAAAATCTGCCTGATTCTTGTAATTTTGAGGGGAAGTGTTAAAAACATTAAAAAGTAATCACATCTCCTGTTAACTATTAAAAACCTGGAAAGCCTTTGTAGAGATTACTCAAGAGCAACTAATCTTAGCATAACAAAGCCTTTGACTGACTTCCAAAGGACCTCAGTGGAACTCTTAAGTAAATCAGTATCACCTACTCACAACACTGAGCAATCAAGGTGTTTTCTTGCAGGACAGCATCTCAGTGTCCCTGTCCCAGGATGGACCCCCACCAGCCACGTTCATCACTTGTTGAAGGGCTGAGGGTGTCTCAGCTCTCAACAAGCACCAGCAGCTGTCAGAATCAAACCCCCCCAAACCCAAATGGGATCTAAGCAGTTTGGTTTTCCTATGAGGAGCAACTGTAGGAGGGTTTGTGCAGGAATCTGCAATAACTGAGGTCAATGCTGATGCTGTTACCGAGCAGACACTGCTGAGCAGCGTCTGAGTAGCTCAGGGAAGGGGCTTGAGAGATGGAGGATCTTCATCTAAAAAGGATGTTACTGTGAGGTTCAGAGGAATCTGATGTACTGCTGCAAGATTTCTACTGGAAACAAGTACCTGGCAGCTGAGTACAAGAGGTTTGTGACCTGTCAGAGTCATAACAGATGTTGTTACCTTTTATATCTGAGAAATCACACAGTTAACTCTGGCAAATACTCACCTGGCATACAGATGTTACCCTCTTAAGATGCCCCTACCTGATCCTACAGGAAAGAGAGACAAAGAGAGAGAGACAACACTGATGAAAACTCAGTGATGTGTCCAAGGTCATGCAGCAGGTCATGGCAGGAGCTGGAGAGCTGAGGTCACCAGCCTGGTGCTTCTGCACCAGCCTGCACTGAACTGTCTCAATAAATGAAGGCTCCAGATCGAGTGTAAAGCTTTAAATTATAAGAAAATTTTATTCTTCAGAAACAGTAGTAAAAAAAAATGGATTCTAGCTTTTTAATCTCCTGCTCAATAAAATAAAAATAAGACAATATGGGCTTCTTACAGAAAGGACAGGTTTTCCAGGAAACAATTTACACAACAGAATAGTTGACAAGTCAGTTAGATAATGACCAAGATAAAATAATGATGCTGGATGCCTGAGCAAAGCATCAGAGAAATGTTCCAAAAATCTTGTCTAAAAGTCTGCAGCAGCTGACGTTTTGTTGCAGGGAAGCTTCTTAGCCATGGAGACACTGCCCTGCCCGATGGCTCCAGGATAAAGAGAAAGGAGTTCCCCAAGGAGAAAACCAATCCCCGAGTTGTACAAGCACAAATGCAGAGTATTGTGAGGGCCTGATTGTGCTGAATGGAGCCAGCGGATGGGACTCTGTATCCATGGTAGCTGAGGAGGTGACTCATGGCGCCACTATAAATACAAACTTGCCTGCAAAGAGCACACTCGAGTAAAATCTGCATTTGTGTTTGCTCAACAAGCTTGAGACTCCGCTTCTCTCGGGGTTCCCAGTGCATCCCTCAGGATGACACCCTGATGGTCACCCAGGAGAGAACCCACAGTCCCCCTGTCTGCCTCCCCTTGTCCTAGCTCTCAGGCACTCAGGGACATCGCACCCTGGCAGCAGCAGCGCATCCCGGGCTGAGGGAGGGATCATGCCTTGCCATAAGGGCACCAAATCAGGGAGGCAACATGGCTGGGTACAACTGCAAGAGCTCAGCTTACAGTAATTCAAAATGTTTGCTTCACTCAGGAACAAGCCCAGCGGTGCCATCGGTCACTAAGAGCAGAGTGATGGCACAGGAGGAAGAGGTGGTTGCAAATGGGACAGCCATTAAACAGCTGCACACCACCTCACCTGGATCTCTCCTGGGAAGGAAGAACATGGCACCAGAATATCTGAAAGTTCCTAGAAGGAATCGCAGCCCTCGTAAAGACATCACACAGAGCTCTGCTGGCAGGTTGGAATTCACATCAGCCAATAGTTTGGGACGTTTGTGCTTGCAGGGGAGACTGCAACTTGCCTGCCTAGGAAAAAGGGGGAAAGGCAGCCTCTCCAAAGTGAGAGAAGTGCCTTTGCCTCGGAGCTGGGAGCTCAGTGCCCCTGGGGGAATGCAAAGCCAGCTTTCAGACCACGCTGCTCCCCCGGCCAAGGGAACGAGGGTGGAGACGCCCTCTCGCTGCTCCTCCGGCTGAGCGGTGATGGGCGTGAGTGAATCAGTGGGGAAAGAGAGCTGCGTTCACGGCTGCTCTGCAGTCAGAGTCTTTAAGAGATAGAAATAGGACTTCAAAAATATTATACCGAATTCTTAATGATTTTTAGGAGGCACAAGTAACTCTCTCATTACAAGAACCTTTTTCTCTCCACATAGTTTAAACATCCCCTGCCTCGGTGAAGGTGGGAAAAAAAGTCAGAAAGCTGATTTGGTTCAACACTGAAAAACGTTTTGATAAAAAACAGTGATAGACAAGCATTTCCTCTCCATTCAGAGTTAAAAACCAGATGAAATCTCACTGCTCTGGTAATTTTTCATAGGTGTTATTGTATGGCTTGAGATTCCGATAGAATGGAAAGATAATCAAATTGAAATCTCATTATTATGTACCTTTTGTAGGATTAGCAATTTCACAGTATATTAATTTTTCCCTAGATTAGTTTCAATGTGTAACAGCACTTGATTTAACAAAGCTGCATGGGCAGACAGTATTTCAACACTGTGAACATCTGTTCTCAGTTACCAAAATTCCAGCTCAAAAACAAATATTTCCCCTACAAATCAACCCAAACATTATTCTGAGTGTTGTAACAGATGCAAAATGATTCTGGCTCCTTTTGCCCTGTGGTTTGGCTCTTTCCTTAAACTTGATGTGAATATATTTATTTAAACACTTCAAGAAATACACATCTGAAATGGCTATTTAAGCTTCCTTGGAGTGTGTCTGATGTTGGTTCAACATTTATGGTCAGTTGACAGACTGCCTCATTAACTACAGATTCTATTAATTAATGTTAGCTCTGGTTACAGCTTTGCAGATAAACCTGTTCTGGAGCAGCACTTAAAGTCCCACTCAAGTGTTCTGAACATTTTAGCCCAACAGCACAGAATAGATGAGCCTGAGTTTGTGAGAAGGCCAGAGTTTATTTTGGGGTTTATATTCATTCTGTTCTGGCCTGTTTCAGTGGGCTCTTTGCCCCTATTGTTACTGCTGCTGGTCATCTTTCATGAGCTAAGTGAATCAGAAGAGGTATTGATTTATCTGGCATAAAGAAATGAGATTTGTTTACTAAACATGAAATTTGAAAAGAGGCTTTGCAAGAGGGTTCCCAGTTAATGGTCTGAGTAGGTGAATAAAAATGTTTACTTAGGCAGAAGCAGCAATTCCGTACTTTGAGGAGTTTAATTGCATTAAGCTTCATATGAGCAACTGGGATTCAAGTGTTTTTTTAATGGTTTATATGTAACAGCTCAGCCAGACAAAGAACTAAATTGTGGTACCATAAATAACTACAAACTCCTGTATAGAGAAAAATCCTTTTGGTTCATCCCTCCATGCACAAAATACCCTTTGGGGGCAGAAACAAGGATGATGTTTTGGAGTTATTAATAATTTTCTGTCTTAAATGCTTGGAGAAAAACAGTGTATGTGGACTAAATATAACCTTGCCTTTAGTGCTGGTTGGGAAATGGGAGTCCCAGGCCAGTTCTCTTCCACAAACAATGGGAACATGTGGGCCACAGGGAGACAGGAGGACGGCAAAGGGAGCACTGCAGGACCAAGGAGTCTGTGTCACTCAGTGAAAACCACACAGGGAGTTCAGCCATAAGAACGTGCATTATTCCCCTGCAGGGATGCCAAAGTTTTTATGAAGTTGAGAGCCACATTTTCCAAAGGTACTTTGTTAATAAGGCATAACAGTAGAAGGGAGGTACAGATATGTAAGCCTGCATAAAAATGTGCATTTTGTTCAACATTTCTATTTGTAATAAGATCAGAACACATTCTATATGCAGTAGGCTACTTCCTTCTATCCCATTATACATTAGTTTTATATATTGTTAATTAGGCCTAATTTAGGCCTCAAAAAATCTCATTAAAATTCTGATTAGTGCTGTTGGCAAGCAGCCATCTAAAAAGCCTCTATTTCTTTCGTTGATAAGTTTGAAGTCGCTATAACAAACAGTAAAAATAAGATCACAGCCTTCTTTCTCGTGCCAATCATCATAATGTATTCCCAGGTCAAAGTCATTTAAGGGAAAATACAGGAGGAGGACATCTTTATTTCCCTGCATGGATGTTGTCAGGTGGCTATAGAAAATTATATGTTTATGCCCTTTGGCATTTAAAAAAACCCAACCAAACAAAAAACCCCAAACCTAAGAACCTTGTTATGAAAATGCCAGTTGTAAGCCTTCAAAACCAACTTACTCTTCAAGCCAATTAAAAAAAGGGTTGGGGTTTTTTTTAAGCTTTAAAAATTAATGGGAATAAAATATTACAAAGCTGGTTTAATATTAAACCAGTTCTGTCTGATGATTTCTGCATAACTTTCTGCCTGATGCTTTCCATACAGCTTGTAGTCTAAATGCCTGGCCAAGAAAACATACAGACAAGAATATCTTTAGTCCAAATACAGTTAATTATGCACCCACATTGCTGCAGATAAGAGCAGATAACTTTAAAAGAAATCGTGGCAAAAAATAAAAATAAAAGTCAAAGACAGAATAAAGCAACAAACAATAGCAGGGCTGCTCTGCTTCCTTGTGCCTGTGTATGTTGAGGGGTTGTTATGATACAGCTGCCAGCTATCATTGTATTCATCTCAACTTCAACATTTCACTTTAATGTAGAAAAACTTTACAAAGCTGAGCGCTGCTTGAAATAGCAAACACAAGGTGTGTCTTTCAGTGTGCATTGTCTCTGTGCACATCTGTCCTCACAGGAGACACAAGCAATGAGCCTGGGCTTGCAGAGGAGCCACCAGGACTCTGCAGAGCTGCTGACTCCAGCAGAGGAGAGGCAGGAGGGTTCTGATCTGTCCCTGTCCCTCAGAGCACAGTCCCTAGTGTGCAGCTGCTCCATCCTGCATCACCCTGGACACTGGTAAGACAAAGCCAACATATGTTTATTGCAAAATACCACCTTTTCCTTCTGATAAATACCCAACCATGCCACTGAAATCCAGATTTGGGATGCTCTCTATCAGTAAAGCTGATTCTGGGTTGGAATCTACATTTTTTAAAAGTCCAACTTACTAATATTCTATTTTTCCAAGCCCTTTTAAACTGTTGCCTTTAGAGGTCGAATCAGACTTTCTGTATCAAATAAAGTAGGGAGATAAATGCACACAGAATCCAGGGTGCATTTGCCTCTTAAGACAGTGTTCAGTCTCTGTGTTGCATTGATATTTGCATAAGTAGGTTTCCAAAAATCTGGGAAGCCTGGTAGGCTGGTATTTAACATATTCTGATATGAAATGGCAACTAGTTACCAGCTAAAATTTCTGATGAGATGTTTAAATAGAATAAAATGGGCCATAAGAGAGGTGGTAATTTAGCAGAATGCCCTGGCAGGGGGTACCTGGGGTACCCAGGGAGGGCACTGCAGGCTGGCAGCAGTGTCAGGAATCTGCTCAGGTATGGCATGGAACTGAGAGGGGGAGTGCATTAAAAAGGAGGGGGGAAAGAACACCCCCAGTCTCATCAACAAGATTTAATGGACCTAAACTTGCAGGACAAACTGCATACAGTTCATAATGTGCATTTCTGCACTACTTGCTGCTGTTACAATAATTCTTTCATAAGAAGATGTAGCATGACTTTAATGCCTTTACGTTTAGAAGCCTGATTTTTGTCTGTAGCAATTTTGCCAGTCTTCCACAGAAGGTCAGGCTTTCCTGCCAAATATAAGAAATGTTTATCACGTTTCTGGGTTCTTAATAATTTGAACCCATATGATTAAGAACTGGTCCGTGCTTTCTGCATTTTGTTTTTTTTTTTCTAGAGGGTAACCTGGGAGCAAGGTGGATGTCACAGAAATAATCACAGAAAGAAATCCCAAGCTTAGGGCAGCCCAGAAAGCCTGAAGCCCAGAGCAGCATCACTTTAGTGGTTTTGAGAGAGCTCTTGGAGAGCACGGGTTTGCAGTATCAAGCTGTACAGATTCTGAGCTGATAAGCCTATGCATGTGGAATTCTTCAGGCGAAATTCTGCCTGACCTTCCCCAGCACCGTGCCTCCGGCAAGCTCTCTGAAAGCAGCCATTTGAAGTCAGAGAAATCTGGGTCATTGACTTCAATAGAAACTCTGATTAAGGAGGGGATGATGCTCAGCTCCTGCACCTTTCACTCCTCCCTTCTGCTGCAGCTCTGCCTGGGGATGGGCTGTTTTATTCTGTTCTCGTGGGTGCTCTTCTGTCTCCAGTAAAACCAATGCCAAATTCCAAAATCAAACAGCCTGAACATGTAAGAACAGCTATTTCTAAACTGTCTTTTTGCAGCACGCAAGCCAAGAGTGAAAAAGGAAGAGGAATGGAGTACAGAGGAATAAACGGAAGGATCAAGTTGTTTTTCCCATTGGCACCAGCTGGGAGTTGTCCTTATTCAGGAGAAGGTCTGACTGCAAAACGGGCCAGCTATTCCCTTATCTCTCTTCTCAATCCAGTTCTGTCATCTGGCTGCTTACACCTACTGGGTCTAAATAATTCGCCAAAGCACCAAAGGCACGAGGTGCCTGGAATGGCCTTGAGAGTCTGGTTAATGCTTTACAGGGGGAAGGTTGCTTTAAAAAGCAGAGCGGAGAATTTTTTCCAAAACTGTAGTCATCACTGAGAGCCACACTTACTGAGTTCAAATCAGGTCAGCTTCCCAGGCAAGAACATGTATTTGATCTACCCTGTCATGGTAAAGGCTGCCTGCAAACTTTGGCAGAGAAAATTAATAATCTTTCAACTCACAGCATATAAGCAATGACTAGTAATACCCATTTTTCTGAGAACTGGAATGCCTTTTGGAACCAACCCAGATTACTTAGGAGAAGTTCCTCTGCCATCACCCAAAAGCAGTTCCAAACCTGTCTCTCCCACATTCAATTAAATATTTAAAAAAAAAAAAAGAAAAAATAAAAAAGGCGGGTGCAGCTCATGGTTCATTCAACAGGCATTTTTAGTCTTGTGAGGAGCCCCAGCAGCTCACTCAGATGCACCCTACCAGGACGATAAACATCCATTTTTCAGTGATTCAGTGCTGCGGGCAGCGGCTTTCACTTGGAAAGCCAAGTGAGGGCTCTGGCCAGAACCTCTGTGGAGGGGCGGGAGGTGAGGGGCAGGCACTGCTCCTCGGTGTCTCTCGACCTTCTCTTCAAAAGCTGTTGCTTTCCAGCTCAATCGGGTGTGGGTATCTGAGCGTTCTCATATGGCTTTTCATGGCCCTCCGCATTCTGTGTCACACAGCTGGAAATGCACTGCCCTGCGAGGCCAGCCTGGGAACTTGCACTGCTCTGGGACAAATCAGAACTAAAACAAAGGCTGAATCATGAGCCTCTTCCAATTCTCTCCTGTTTAGTTTTCTGGGGTTTTGGGGGGTGGGTTTGTGTGGTTTTTTGTGGATTTTGTTTGTTTGTCTGTTTTCTCTCTCTCTCTCTTTTTTTTTTTTTTTTTTTTTTTTTTTTTTTGTGTTTTNTTTTTTTTTTTTTTCTCTTTGTGCATCTCACTCAATCCTTTCATCCATTGTTTTGGCTCCCAAAGGGCTGAGGTGGTGAATCACTCAGTGTATGAACCAGTGGGTATTTAAGGTACTGTAAACCATTTGCTTTTTCAGTCTGTCCTGTGCCTTGACCCGAACACTTGTTCTGCATTATTTATCCTCTCCATCTTGCAGCTTGTTCTCTGCCCGCCTACTTTTGCAACTCTTTTCTCCAGACAGAACATATTTAACAGAGGAATGAACTGACAGTAGCAGTTCAGCTGTGACCATACAGATAGCTGACTAGAAGCTTTGCTCAGGTTTAAGAGATCTCTCACACTGCACATACAGTACTAGCTCCCATTTAACCCTGAGATAGAAGGAGAAAAGCCTAATTTTTTCAGACCAGTCTATATTTAAATACACACAGAGTTCTAGATCACAGGCTGACTGTCCAATACCTGTCCCCAGCATTGGAGTGGGTGTCTCTCCATCTATCAGTAACCATATTTCTGCTGAGCCATGATTATTGCATTGTCTTCCTGCCTCACTTTTATCTCACTTTTTATTTATGGAGAAAATACAGGTAGGTCTCTTGGAACTTACTGGTCAGCTGGATCCCTAAAAAAACCACTTTCACTCCAGCTTTCTGTATGAGGAAAAAACCCAGCAGTCTTATTTCCAGGAAATATCTCCGAACAGAATTCCCAATTTCCATTACAGGCTGTGCCAAGGCAAGGTGTAGGAGAATGGGAACTGCCACAAAACAGTGGGGAAAATGCATCTCATGAACCGTGCTGGAGATTTTTACCTAAAACTTGCAGTCCCTCCTTTGTAAAACGCGTTTAAAATAACTTGGAGTGGGGCGGGGAAGGTTATTGAGTTTTCAGCGAAGGGGCACGCACAGATTCAGACCTAAGGGCAGGACCGAGTGCAGGTCAGGCCAAGGGTTACCCAAACGCGGCACCTGCGGTCCCCGCTGTCCCCGTAGTGGGAGGTCATGGCCCGAGCCAGGTCCGACCCGCAGCGCTCCGTGCGCGGCTGCAGCGGGAGCGGCTCCGGGCGGCAGCGGCCGCCAGAGCTGCCGAGGGGCCGGGGGAGCCCTTCCCCAGCGAGGGCACGTCCCGCACGGTGCCCCGGGGCCGGACACAGGACACGGCGGTGGGCGACAGGTGGGGGTGACGGGGGGCATAGGATCGGTGCCGGAGCCGCTGTTCGCCTCGGCGGCAGGAACGCATCGCACGGCAGGGCAGCAGCCCACGGCAGGGCGACCCTCCCAACCTGGACACCCTCATCCTCCGGCATGACACCCCTGACACGCCCTCCCCGGCC